>JAAGEH010000358.1:39258-63264 GCA_011751065.1 Lasiurus cinereus
CAGTGTCAGCCCCCACAACCTCAGCCCCAGGAGCAGTGACAAAGATGTCTTTTAATATAGATTTTTATGGATGTCAGAGAGGAAGGGGCAGGGGGAGAGAGAGAGAAACATCAGTGAGGAGAGAGAACCACGGACCGGCTGCCTCCTGCACGCCCCACACTGGGCTTGGAGCCCGCCACCCGGCCTGTGCCCCCCGACCGGGAGTGGAACCCTAGCCTCCTGGTTCCTAGGACAATGCTCGCCCATGTGCCCCCCCCCCTGGCTAAGGCGGCAGTGAAGACATGTGTGCACCAACCCTCGGCTGTGTCCCTGCTCTTTAGTGCAGGCCTTGGGGGGAGGAGGCTGAGGGTGGGATGTGGAGCCGCTTACAGGGAAATGCACCCCCTGCAGGGCAGATCAGGGGCCGAAGCCCAGGGGAGGCGGGAGGAAGACTCACCCCCTGGAGGAGAGAGGAGGCCAGAGGGTGGTGGGGGGCAGAGGGAGTGCCAAGGACCCCAAGGTCTGAACCTGCACCCGCAATTCCCTTCTTGCCCCAAGAGAGGAGGGCCAGGCGCAGCCGTGGGGGCTCTCGGAGGAGGGGTGCTCCTCTGTGATCACTCTCTCCGGCCAGGCCGGGGGGAGAAGGAGGCGAAGGGGGTGCGGAGAGAAAGGGAGCCTGTGCAGCCGCCCGAGGGAGCGTGGGCAGCATGACAAGCAGGCGGGAGAAAGGGCCCTTTGAGCGGAGGCAGGGCAGTCGCTGCCAGTGTGGTTCTAGAGAGCGAGGCACAGCCCGCACCCCTCCCCCCGTGCCCCACCTCCCCCCATCCCTGCACCCTCCCTGTGCCCCGCACCCCTCCCCCTGTGCCTGTACCTCCTCCCATCCCTGCACCTCCCTGTGCCCACACCTCCCCCCATGCTGCCTGAAGCCGGGCACAGCCCGCACCCCTCCCCCGTGCCCGCACCTCCCCCCATCCCTGCACCCTCCCTGTGTCCGCCCCTCCTCCTGTGCCCACACCTCCCCTGTGCCCACAGCCCCCCTGTACCTGCACCTCTTCCTGTGTCCACACCTCCTCCTGTGCCCACCCCTCCTCCCCTGCCCACACCTCCTCCCGTGCCCACACCTCCTTCCATGCTGCCTGAAGCCGGGCACAGCTGGCACCCCCACCCCTGTGCCCGCACCTCCCCAGGGCCTGCACCTCCCCCCGTGTCCACACCTTCCTCCGTGTCCACACCTCCCCCTGTGCTGCCCAAAGCTGAGCCGAGGCCACCCCCTCGACGCCCGGGCTTTGTCGCCATCAGAGACCCGGTCGAGTCCAGTTGGCCGTGGTCTGCGGGCCCATCCGGGAGCAGGTCTGTGACCACCACCGGCCGCCCTGTGGGCCCGCAGGACCTGCAGAAACCGTGCGGCACCACAGCCTGCTGGCAGCCAGCACCCAATGGGTGCAAGGGCAGTCCCAGCACCCGCTGTAAGAAAAGAATAGAGGTGCCTGCCGGTCTGGCTCAGCGGTTGAGCATGGACCCGGGAACCAGGAGGTCACAGGTCGATTCCCGGTCAGGGCACAGGCCCGGGTTGCAGGAGGCAGCCGATGGGTATTTCATGCATAAAACGGCCCCACTCGGCGGGAATGACTAAGCCCAGGATACATGATGTTTAAATTCGTTTTTATTGGTGTCAGAGAGGAAGGGAGAGGGACAGAGAGAGAAACATAGACGTGAGAGCCACCAATTCTCTAGACTGGAACTCTGAACTTTTCCTAGGGGACTCGGAAGACCCGCCCACTCCCTGATCTACCACGAATTTGGACCAAGGGCAGGAAAGGGTGCAGACCCACAGCCGGAGGAGGCGATCCGGAGAGTAAGGTCCCCACAAAGCAGCCCCCTCCCTGTGGAGGCCAGGGGGCAGGGCTCGAGGCTGGGACACGTCTGGCTCCTGGCCGGAAGCTCTGGCCCGGCCTCTGGGCTGGCGGCTCCCCATGGCCCTTGACTCCACTTCCAGCCCCTCTGCCTCCCCACAGGGGGGCGTGCAGGAGGCACCCCAGCCATGATTCTCTCCCATCACTGATGTTTCTCTCTCTCCCTCTCCCTTCCTCTCGGAAAGCGATAAAAATATATTTTAAAATAGATAAATGAGCGAAGGCTTCAAAGCTAGGAGGGGTCCCAGCAGAGACGGAAGCCCAGAAGAGCCAGCTCCCCCCCTGCTCTCTCCGGCACCCACACCGCTGCTGAAGAGGAAGCCACTCGCAGGCATTCTGTCTCCTCTCGGACGCCGATGGCTCCCTGCAGCTGGGCCTTCTCCTGGTTCCGAAGAGGGCACGACGGCGGCTGGGGTCTCACCATCTCCACAGCTACTCCAGGGGAACAGAGACAAGGGGCGGCGATGGGGAGGGCGAGGAGGCAGCACGGTAAATCGCGGAGCTGGTGAGACACGCCGTTCGGGAAGCATGTCACAGCCGGTGGCCTCTCCCGAGATGAAGGGGAAGTGGGGGAGAGGGGGTCTCACTGTACTTCCTGCTGAAGGGAACTCACTGAGACAACCGCACAGGCGATGAAGAACTGCTGGCCCCCAAGAGCCGGGGGCCCTTCGCTGGAGGGCGGGATGGCTCACGGGTGAACCCCAGCCTCAGGGGGCGGGCTGTCCCGGAGCCCAGGCCAAGTGCCAGGCCCCCTCCTCAGCCTCCCGGAGTCGCTCACGGGATGGGGGGTGATCCGGGCCAGCCGTGGAGGCGCAATGAGACACAGTGATGTGGTCCGCGTCACCCAGCTGGTCCGTGAGGCCAGAAGCGTCCCTCGGGTCACCCCCTGCAGCCACCCATCGGCTCTTTCCACACCGACACCGTGGCACCCGCTCCCGGTCCACCGCGCCCCACGTTCTGACCACCGACCGGGTATTGACGACTTCCACGGAATACCCTTTCCCTTGCATCCTTCTGTTCTTTCACGCCTTTCCTTGTGAAAACAGCGACCACCGTCCTTCATGGATCGAGCATGGCTCGCTCCATCTTCAAATGTCCTTCCCGAGACCCGCCGTCCGGAGCTCAGCACGGCCTGGTCCCGGCCCCCGCCTCGGCGAGGCCTGTGTTCCCTCTCCCCGGGGACCCCCTCAGAGCGCGTCTCTAACAACCACCACCAGCACCCCGAGAGGACCCGGCGTGTTTACGTTCCGCCACTGGAAAGATAAACACATCACTTGAAATAAATAAACTAATTCGTCTCAGGATCTAGAGGTAATTGGCTCGGCAAACGTTAATTAATGAGAGCGCCACGACCTGTGGATCGCATTTCTTCGCCTCGTACATAGCGCATCCCTCCTCTGAGCGGCCGCCCTGTCTGCCCCTTTGGATCCGGAATTTACGACCGACGTCCAGGGCAGGAGGAGATGCAAAAAGCCCTGAACAGGCGTTAGGAAGGCCAGTTGGTCCCATGCTTTCGTGTTTTTAAAGCCTTCGTGTCTCAGAGCCGTTCAGAGCCCTGCAGAGCTGGGGTGAGGGAGGTGGGGGTGCTGCAGAGCGGGGGATAGGTGGAGGTGGGGGATCAGGCCTAAACCAGCCCTCAGACATCCCTCTCACAATCCGGAACCACTGGACCCCCGGCTGGGTGGGCTCTGAGCTGGGCGGTGCCCTGGGCCTGCTCACAGCCCCTGGCTGGGCATCCTCCAGGCTGGGTGGCACCCAGGGCCTGCACCGGCCTCCACCAGTGGCCACTTCTCCCGGGTGGCCACTCCCAGGCCGCACCTGATCGGTCATGACTATTCCACGCCTGACCGGTCGTGACTGTTATGGCATCCAGGCTAATTAGCACGTCCCTCCACCCCAGCCAGCGGACACCCTCAGCCCCGCCCACAGGGACCGCCCAGGACCCTTCCCTTGTGAGGGCACGACAGTCGCCATCACCCAGGGGCCCCATCACCCCGTCGCCTCTTCTCTGGGCGGGCGGGCCGCGTGAGGCTGCCGGCCAGCACGGGCCGGAGGCCTCTAACCAGACGACGCCCTGACTCTCACAGCAGCGTCCATCACAGGCCCTCGTGTTTGCTGTCGTCTCATTTGCATCCTGGTTCAGAGGAACCTCATCTCCTCCCGCGCCCCGAACATCAGTGGAGCTAATAACTCTCCGGTAATTACAGGGAGAACGCGCATAATGAGCATCGCAAGGTCACGGTTCTGTTTATTTCCCCTGAGTCACATCCCCGGCGGGGAGCCGGGGTAGTTTCAGGGTTGTCCGCGGGTCCTGTGGACGGGGCACTTCCACAGCCAGAGGCACCCCGTCACCCCCCACCCGCCCTTTCCCTCTGAAGAGCCTGCAGGCCGTGAGAAGGGACCTCACGTCCAATGGACCAATTCCAAGAGCGTAGGTGGGCCAGGCACGCGGGCTGGAGTCTAGGGGTGAGGAGGAGCTAGGGCCCCCGGAACACGTACACTTTTCTTCAAAAAACGACCCCTTGCCCGGCCGGCGCGGCTCAGGGGTGGAGCGTCGACCTGTGAACCAGGAGGTCACGGTTCCATTCCCCGTCAGAGGTCAGGGCACAGGCCTGGGTTGCGGGCTCCATCCCAGTAGGGGCGTGTGCAGGAGGCAGCTGGTCCATGATTCTCTCTCATCTGACAAGGTGACCAGGTGACGCTATATGGGGGGACATTAGGTCCTGGGACCACAGAATGGAGGTGAGTGACAGTGTTACTAACCACACGTGGAGGGCAGAGGGCGGAGGGCAGAGGGCAGAAGGGGCAGGCATATTCTGTGCTCAGCGGGCTTATTTTTTATTTTTAAAATTATGTTTTTAACGCCCTGGCTGGTGTGGCTCAGTGGACAGAGCCTGGGCCTGCGGATGAAGGGTCTCTGATTTGATTCCAGTCAAGGGCATGTGCCTTGGTTGCAGGCACATCCCCAGTGGGGGTTGGCGAGTGAGCAGGAGACAGCTGACCCATGTTTCTCTCTCATCGATGTTTCTAACTCTCTACCCCTCTCCCTCCCTCTCTGTAAAAAAAAAATCAATAAAATATATTTAAAAAATAAAATAAAATTATGTTTTTATTGATTCCAGAGAGGACGGGAGAGGGAGAGAGAAACATCCATGACGAGAGAGAATCGTGGACCAGTGGCCTCTTATTATCAAGTACTATGCGGACTGTAAATGTGCTTTCACATTGGGGGTACCTCATTTCATCATCTTTGTCAAAAATGGAGGACCTCCCGTGACGGAATCTTCTAGAAATACGGAGTCTGAGCCTGCTCCTCTGTGAACTCACATCACCTTCGTGGTAGCTGCTCTTCGGAAATGTACTTTTTTGGCTCCTGGAAGGACATTTTCAGGGACCCCTCCTGTAATAGGGCCGCATCCAGCCCCTTCCCACCTGCATGGCTGGAAATGAAGGTGGGTTAAGCAGAGGATGGTGGAGAGCGTCTGGGAAGGCATGAGGGAATTTCTGTAATTGTTGTCAGCTGAATGCAGTGGCGTCCGCAAAGCCATGACCTGGAAACACACCATGCCAGAGGCAGGAGTGTTGTCAGCTTGACCGTCAGCCCACGTGCCAGGGGGTGGGTTTTGTGATTGAAATCCAGCCAAGCACCAGGAATGAATAGGACGTGGGCCCACCCAAGAATGCGCATTATCTCCTTTGTCTTGACCGTTAGTAGAACTTCCTGGTTCTCGCTGTATACAATAAACACACTGCATTGGCTCAGAGGCTCAGCCTCTCCATCAGAGGACAGCAGCGGTCACACCTGGCCCCCGCCTTTTCCTTCTCTCTGTGTCTGTCTCTTTCTTTCATTTGCTCAATCCACGGCCGCCCCTACTCAGGAAGCCAACTGCTCTCCAGCTGTGCTGGTCGGGGAACAGAGAGAAATGTTCACAGACGCTATTTCTGGAGAAGAGGTGGCCGCTGTGATTAAGCTCAAATCCATTCACTTACTAGAGTGTCGCGGTGTAAAGCGCTAAAGCTCCTCTTGACCCAGAATTCCTGCCGTCGCAGACACAGAGGCCACCGACACTCCCGCGCCCTTCCCGGTCTCAGCGCTGGAGGACTTCCTCTAAGGCAGTGGTTCTCAACCTTCCTAAGGCCTCGACCCTTTAAGACAGCTCCTCATGGGGTGGTGACCCCCAACCATAAAATTATTTCCATTGCTACTGCATCACTGTCATCTTGCTACTGTGATGAACTGTAATGTAAATATCTGATAGGCAGGATGTATTTTCATTGTTACAAATGGAACATCATTAAAGCATAGGGATTAATCACAAAAACAATATGTAATTGTATATTGTGAAATATTTATTTCTAATGACAAATAAATGAAATGTTGTCTTGAATCGTGGTGTCGCATGGGCAACAGTCTTCATAGGACAACAGTAAACAACATGGCGACACGTTGCGACACCGAGGAGCGGTGTGTTGGTTCCTAGGACCATGGGAAATAGGTGTTTTCCAATAGTCTTAGGCGACCCCTGTGAAAGGGTTGTTCGACCCCCAAAGGGGTTGTGACCCACAGGTTGAGAACCACTGGTCTAAGGACCGAGGCTCAACCAGGATGAAGCGAGAGGCAGAAGCCAGGTCTCAGACATCCGAGGGCCAGGCTCGCCAGCGTTTATCTGTCCTGGGATCTTCCACAACAACAGTCAGCAGGACAAAAAAACAAAAAACACGATTCCCAGAAAATTAAGAAAATGTCCCTGAGCGCGTGGCAGGGAGAATCCCCGAAGACCCTCCCTATGTGACCTATATTTCAGGAAACATCCCGTGAGGAATAATCCATGTGCCGGGGAGAGTAGGTGCCGTGATCTCTGACATCATGAACTCTTTGATATTTAGAAAGTGCCACCTGATCGCCTCGCATCGTGTAAAGTGCAACGGAAAACTCTTTTATTTTTTTAAAATATATTTTATTGATTTTTTACAGACAGGAAGGCAGAGGGGATAGAGAGTTAGAAACATCGATGAGAGAGAGACTTCGATCAGCCGCCTCCTGCACACCCCCGACTGGGGATGTGCCCGCCACCAAGGTACGTGCCCTTGACCGGAATCGAACCCGGGACCTTTCAGTCCGCAGGCCAACGCTCAATCCACTGAGCCACACCAGTTTTGGCAACAAGGGAAGACTCTTGACATCTTGTCTCCCACCTCCAAAGGGCATGCAAACTGATGGGGGAAATGGGGCACACACTCACCTGAAAAGCTACTCAGTGGGAATCGATGATTCCCTCTCAGCATGGATGTTTCTATCACCCTCTCCCTTTGGCTTCCTCTCTGAAATCAATAAAAGGACGTATTTAAAAAAAAAAAAACTTGTGTTGTAGGTGGGGAGCTCTCTGGCATGGACTTTGAATCCAGGGGGATGGGATTGTACACCCAGGCGTCTCTGTTTGCCTATCTCTGTGGCTGAATCTCTGTCTTGGTTTCCTCCTCTACACCAGTGGTTCTCAACCTGTGGTCTCGACCCCTTTAGGGGTGGAACGACCCTTTCAGAGGGGTCGCCTAAGACTATTGGAAAACACCTATTTCCCATGGTCTTAGGAACCAACACACTGCTCCTCGGTGTCGCAAAGTGTAGCCATGTCATTTACTGTTGTCCTAGGAAGACTGTTACCCATGCTACACCACGATTCAAGACAAAATTTCACTTACTTGTAATTAGAAATAAATATTTCACAATATATAATTACGTATTGTTTTTGTGATGAATCCCTATGCTTTAGTTATGTTCAATTTGTAACAATGAAAATACATCCTGCCTACCAGATATTTGCATGACAGTTCACGACAGTAGCAAGATGACAGCGATGAAGTAGCCACGGAAATCATTGTATGGTTGGGGGTCACCACCCCATGAGGAGCTGTCTTAAAGGGTCGCGGCCTTAGGAAGGTTGAGAACCACTGCTCTACACCATACCAGGTAATAAGAGCATATATTTCCTAACATCATTTTAGTGATTAAATTAACATCCATAATCCCTGGAGTGGTACTTTTCACACACACACACAGCAATTAGCTTTGATTACTGAGGTTTTCATAGATTTTTATTGTCATGTTGGGGCACCACGACTCCACGCTTCGGAAATGTTTCTTCCTAGTGTAACTGTGGGAGAGCGAACGGGCTAATGCACAGTGTTGGTTTTTTTTTTAAGATCTCAAAATATTGTGACTACCCGGTGGGCCTTGATCCCGCGCTGAGCTTCCTCACTGTCATCAGAAAAGCTTCATTTGACCGAGACCGGTGTGGCTCAGTGGATAGAGCGTCGGCCTGCCTACTGAAAGGTCCCAGGTTAGATTTCAATTGGGGGCATGTATCTTGCTTGCAGGCATATCTCCACAGTGGGGCGTGCAGGAGGCGGCTGATCAATGTCTCTCTCTCATTGATGTTTCTGACTTTCTATCTCTCTCCCTTCCTCTCTGTAAAAAATCAATAAAATATATATTTTTTTAAAAAACAAGCATAAGCATCATCCTAGCTCATAAGAGTACAGTAATATGCAAATCAGGCTGGCAGGCAGCAGCGGTTAGGGGCGATCAGGAAGGCAGGCGGTTAGAGGGAAAGTCACCACCACATGAAACATGTGGTTTAAAGCAAGTTGGCCTCGGAGGACACCTTCACGCCACATCGTGAGGGTGGGGGGCCCAGCACTGGGCATCACAGCCGGCAGAGTGGGCCCCTGATTCTCCGAGGTGAGGACATTTACTGCCTCGCCGTTCAGCATGCTCTTCCCTGACCTTGGTTCCAGGGATGAGAGGTGGGCGACGAGTGAGGTGAAATCCTGTCTGTGCAGAAGCAGCTGCTACTGCAGTGAGTAGTGCGGATGGCGTGTGACCGGCAGGGAGGGGCCGTTAGAGCCGATACTGCTGACTGGAGGCTCAGAGGCTGGTGAACAGCGCGGCCTCCTCTCCTGCCAGGGGCCGGGAGCCGGGGCCGGTGTGAGCACCTTGTCAGCCATGAGAAGGTGCTTCCTGGTTCACAGACACATGTTCTCGCCGTGTCCTCGCATGGCCCTCCCGTGGCAGAAGGGGCGAGGGCGTCCTCAGGCCCTTTAATAAGGGAGGCCCTGCCCCATCACTGATCACACCTCCAAGCCCCATCTCCGAAGACCCTCTCACTGGGGTCCAGTTTCGGCGTGTGAATGTGGGGGACCCCGACGTTCAGGGGATACGATGACCATTTAGTCTGTGCTGTCTGAGATGAGTCTTCAGAGTCACTCTTTCTCTCTCGTGGTGTTTTCTGTGTTGTTAACTCACCCAAGGAGATTTTTTCCCTTTTTTTTTTTTTTTTAGAGAGAGTAGAAGAGGGAGGGAGGGACAGAGAGAGAGAGAGAGAGAGAGAGAGAGAGAGAGAGAGAGAAACACCCGTGAGAGAGAGAGGGAGAGAAACAACAGTGAGAGAGATACACCAATAAGAGAGAGAGAGAGAAACACCCATGAGAGAGACACATCAATGGGTTGCCTCCCCTATGGGCCCTGACCCGAGTTGGGAATGGAACCTGCCACCCACTTACATGCCCTCAATGGGAATCGAACCCGGGACCCTTTAGTCTGTGGGCTGATGCTCTACCCATTGAGCCACTGGCCAGGGCCGTATTCGCTCCCATTTTATTTTCTATGTGAGATGTCAGACAGCTGCCATGACATCCTTGTTCTGTGCCCGGGAGACCTGCCACGCAAGAGACTCAGCACGCTTCCTAGGAACGTGTCGGTGCGTGTCCCACCCGCCGATGTTTAACGATCATGTGTGTGAGCCAGTGGCAGGAGGAGGGAGCGGTTTGCACGGCACGGCTCCCTCTGCCCCGACGTCTGTGCAGCCGCCTGTCTGCCGTCATCGCTGTGACATTCGGGGTGGACTTGGCTGTTTGTCCTGCAGGCCGTGCGGTTTTCTGAAGCTGTTTGTCCTGCTTCAGGTGCGGCTGCGGCGTTAACGGGTAAGTCCCCGCCGCCTCGAGTCCTCAGGATGGCAAGCGTGGCCGGTACATGTCACGCTGGTCATCCTTTCAAAGACGGGCCTTTGGATTCCTTTTCCTGGTCCTAGCCAATAAAGAGGGAATATGCTAATGGACCGTCACGCCCTCGCAAAGATGGTGGCGCCCATAGTCAACGAGAAGAGAATGTGCTAATTGACTGTCACACCCTCGTAAAGATGGTAGCACCCATAGCCAATGAGCAAGGAGTATGCTAATTGACTGTCACACCCTCGAAAATATGGCGGCACCCACAGCAAATGAGCAGAGTGTATGCTAATTGACTGCCGCACCCTCGCAAAGATGGCAGCGCCCACAGCCAATGGGACTGGAATATGGTGACTGACCACCACCATCATTTGTTGGAAGAAGCGCGATGCTCGCCTTTGCCCTGCGGTCGGACGGACGCAGCCTGTGCTTCACCCGGAAAGTCTCCACCGGGAAGGCTGCGCGAGGCTCCCCAGCCGGGGCAGAAGCCGTTGTCAGGAAACCATTTTGAGGGAAGAATCAGGGACTAAACCCAGTTCAGCTGTTTTGCACGCCACTGGCAGGCCGCTGGCTGAGACTCAACATGCCTGTTGCTCTCTTCTCCTTTTGAAGCCTTAGCCATCGGGAGAGCAGGGAAGACAGGGCAGAGAGAAACCCACATGTTGGAAAGGGAGGGGGGGCCTGCCTCGCTCTGTGGTTCAGGGGGGTGGATGGCTCTGGGGTCAGTACGGGCAGATGGAGGGTGGAGAGGCCCTGGGATGCACATTTCTCGGGAGACGCGGGGTGAATGGGTCCATGAACTGAAGGCCCGTTGGGTTGGCCTGTGCTCCTTCTGGGGCACCTGGGGGGGTGAGCCTTCTGTTCCTCCGAAGGTCAGGAGCTGCCTACTGGGGAAACAAGCTGTGGAGTTTGTTATTCAGTTCGCCTGATGCCCACGCAGCACCGAACAAAGGGGAAACACGCAGAAAGTTCCGGGCTCAGGTCCAGCTCAGCCGCGGGCCCGGTGTGATCGCCACGGCACCTTTGTTCTGTTCCTAGGAAATGGCAGCTCGCCAGGCGCGCACAGACACATCGCGTGTGGTCAGGGCGCCCCAGGCAGGGCTGCCCCGGACGGGAGGTGGGAGCGCACCCTGCTGGCACGCTGGGGACGCTGGGAGAGAACGGGACGTGTCTGCTGCCCACTTTCCTGTGAACAGAGGCCCCACACGGACACCATGCCGGTCTGTTCTCCTCTTTGGAACGGCATCCTGTGGAACCTGGGCTGCGGGCTTTCGGCTCAGCAGGGAGCCACGAATAACCCCAAACCCACACGTTCCCATAGCCCTGCTCAGAGGCAGCTTGCCCATCAGCACGAGCAGGCAGTGTCCGAACCCAGACAGGCGGGGTGACACAGACGCGCTTGCCTGGGGTGCTCTTCTTCAGGATGGGGGTGCAGCCTCCTCTGGGCTGCGTGTGCCAGTCCATGGGGAGAGCATGTTGTCGGAAACCAAACATTATTCTCACTCAATGGATGTAAAGAGGAAACCAGAAGGCTGGTCCACCTTCACTGCTCTGAAAGGTCAAAGCTCACCACTCACTGTTTAGTTGAAAACATTGTTCCCCGAAGCAGCCTCTACCTGTTTGTCTCATGTACATTTCTGTTTTGTTATTTCCTGCCTAAAGGCTCGGGGTGTGTCCCAAAGCCTGAATAAAAGGGAGAAAAAGGCCAGAGCAAGGGGTAGTCCTTCCCACTAGAGCAGCGGTTCTCAACCTTCCTAAGGCCGTGACCCATGCATACAGTTCCTCATGGGGTGGTGACCCCCCACCATGAAATGTTGCTACTGTGATGCATCGTGATGTCAATATCTGCATTTTCCGATGGTCTTAGGTGACCCCTGTGAAAGGGTCGTTCCATCCCCAAAGGGGTCGCGACCCACAGGTTGAGAACCACTGAACTAGATGGACGTCTCAGCAGAAGTTGCATTTCAGCACCAGGCCCAGAAGCGCAGCCACGCGGAAGATGCAATGCCCTGGAGGCCTCAGGACTGGCCGCGATGACTGAGGACCGTCCCCGCCCCGGCCAGTGAGCAGAGACCACGACACGACCTGGACACACAGGCCTGGAAGCTGACCGATGTCCCGCTGACACCTCCGGGGGCCCTCCCTGCTACTCCCGCCTTCAGAAACAGGCACAGCCCTCAACCAGGACCCCGAGTGCTCCCCTCACCCACAAAACGCCTACAGCTAATACCGTAGTTCTTTTTTTTTTTTTTAAATATATCTTATTGATTTTTTACAGAGAGGCAGGGAGAGGGACAGAGAGCTAGAAACATGGATGAGAGAGAAACATCAATCAGTCGCCTCCTGCATGCCCTCTCCTGGGGATGTGCCCGCCACCAAGGTACCTGCCCTTGACTGGAATCGAACCTGAGACCTTTCAGTCCGCAGGCTGATGCTCTATCCACGGAGCCACACCGGTTTCGGCTGACATTCTCAACTCGCAGCATGCTCCTCCGACCCCATTCTTCTTCCTTCCCGCTCCTCCCCTCCCATCGACCGAGTTTAACAGAATTAACGCAGCAGCACCGTTTGGACACCGCCTGCAGTCAGCACATCACCCGCCAATTTGGGGGCGAGTTGCACATAATCGCATTAAACTGGAGCTGTCAGGCGCGTTTCTCCATCTCTCTCCTTCGCTCCACCCAGAGCGCCCCCCCGACGTCCTGAGGTCTGGAAGAGCCCCTTCCTTCACCACCATGGTGCCCTGCATCACACCCCGTCTCCATGGGCGCACACCTCAACCCGGGCTTTTATCTTCCTCCCGTGGCTGCATACACACTCTGCCCGGATATCGCCACCATCTCCCAGGACTGGGCTCCTCTCCCCAACGCGGGCGCGTACCGTCCACGTTCCATTTGCTTCGTTAAGGCGCGCCCTCCGTGTCCCTCGCTCGTTCATAAAAATTTAATGCCCCAGAAAACCTAATAGCCAGGCCGCCGTCATCTCTCTACCAGGAAGGGACACGAGGGCAATTAGGCAGGAACGCCGGCAGTGTGCGTGCCTGAGAGCCTCTGATGGCTCCGTGAAATATTGATGACGCCGCAGAGCCTCCTGCGCCTCGGACGCCGCTTCCTGGAAGGCCCTGACGTGGAAACTGCGGTCATATTTACGGCACACGCATCGTGGCATGGATAGTGCGACCCACGTGTGTGAGGAGGTGAAAATACCCGGGCGCCTGCTGGCCGGCACGGCTCAGTGGCTGAGCGTCGACCTAGGAACCAGGAGGCCACGGTTTGATTCCCCGTCAGGGCATCTGCCCAGGTGGTGGGCTCCACCTCCTTCCCCCCCCTGTGTGGGCTTTGCAGGAGGCGGCCGATCTATGATTCTCTCCCATCCATGATGCTTCTCTCTCTCTCTCTCCCTCTCCCTTCCTCTCTCTGACACCAATAAAAATTATAGTATTAAAAACCAACAGCTGAGACCGGTGTGGCTCAGTGGATAGAGCGTTGGCCTGCGGACTGAAAGGTCCCCGGTTCGATTCTGGTCAAGGGCATGTATCCTGGTGGCGGGCACATCCCCAGTAGGGAGCGTGCAGGAGGCGGCTGATCGATGTTTCTCTCTCTCATCGATGTTTCTAGCTCTCTATCCCTCTCCCTTCCTCTCTGTAAAAAATCAATAAAAATATATTTAAAAAAAAAAACAAGAAACAGCGTCCAGTGAGCCTAAGAGGATGTGGAGGAGGGAGAGGAAGAGAGAGAAGCCATCAGCGGTTTATCTCTTCAACCACAAATCTGTCTGCCGTCCCATCAGACCAAAGTGGGCTCTTTGCACCAGGTGAGTGCGCGCAGCACTGACCCGTACCTGTTACCATCGCGGCTCTCACACACTGAGGACACGGCGTGCCGGACCCCACGGGTGGGGCTGTACCGCGTGTGTTCCTGTCACTTCTCGGGCGTCGCTGAACATCACAGCCGCCCACCACCCGCCCCGGCAAACCCCCGTTCAGTGCAGCGAGTGCGCACGGAAGGGGCGTTTTCTCTGTGACATTCCGCCCTGCCTGCACCCCCAGTGCCCTCCTCGCTCGGGCTCCCAGCTCGTTAGCAAAGCTCGTCATGGAAAGGAGTGGGGAGGGGAAAGGTTACAGGAAACGGAGGAAAGCGTGCGAGGAATTGCGAAGGTCTGCTCATTTATCCTCCTCACCAGCTGCAGCTCCAGTGCCGGCCAGCAATGCTGGCGGACACGTGAGACTCCGGATGAGAAAGGCAGGGCTGGTGGCTCCCGGCTCCCAGCTCCTGGCTCCCGGCTAGCAGAAACAGCCAGAAGGTCGGCTTTTTTTTTGCACAGAGTTCCACAGCCCTCCGTCCCTGCGAGCAATGGAGGCGGCGCCGAGGAAGGCGGGTGCCCCCCGCCCACCCACCCCAAAGAGGAATCTCTCTCCGGGAACATCACTCCTTCCTCGTGGCCAGTGAACGAACTGATGCTTGTCTGGAGGGAGACGCTCGTCCGTCCCAAGACCGATGGGGGGACACAGCCTGGCCTTGGGGAGAAAGACAATGTGACATAAAGCAGCGCCTGGTGTTAGTGCAAGACAAGCAGAAACCTGAGAGGCTGTGGGATTGGGAGGTGGGGAGGGAAGAGAGAGGGGTGGCGTCTCCAGAATGAGCCGCTCATTTGTCCGCCGTCCTGGCTGGCGGCTCCCAGGAGGGGCCACTCTGCCGCCCTGATGAACAGACCTCTGGAGGGCGGGACGCCCCCCGCTCGATGGGCCTCAGATGGCACCAGATGGGGGGGGTCATCAACAGGACCCCAGTGCAGGGGCGACCTTGGCCGTGTATCTCAGAGTCCTGGACACAGCCAACTGCACACATGCCATTAACCCCCGGGTCCCCTGATGTGTGGATGCATGCTTGCGTGTGCTTTGTATGATTTGTGTGGTATGGCGTGGTGATTCTGGGGAACCGATCTGTGGCCTTGCAGCAGGACCATGGTTCAATGTCGGAAGGGCAGAAGGAGATGACGTTCCATCCATAGCGTGTAAAGCTGAGTGGACGGTCAAATATCCGGAGAAACTGAGCCGAGATAAGGAGTTCACACATCTATCCGATATCTCAGCCTTTCGGGCCGTCGGCTACGACATCATGGACTCCGTTTCTCATCCTTCTCGTTAAACAAGCCATACAGTGGTACCTGGAGATACGAGTGCCCTAACACACGAGATTTTTTGAGATACGAGCCGTCGAGCGAGCGATTTTTGCTTTGAAATACGAGCAACATTTGAGATACTAGTAATCGTGCAGATCGGCCGGCTGCACACGACCCACCAGTTTACCGCGACGCGAGCGTCTCATCATTTCCCACGCCTCAAGGTGACGGAACGAATTAAACGCGTATCTCGAGGTACCACCCCATTTCCATTCTAAACCCGAGCGTGAGATTAGTGGAAATCCTACTTTCCAAGAGCAAAACGGACCTTTAGTTTTCCCGGCGACAGAAGTAACGTTCCGAGTGACCCCCCCTGGCGTGAACGGCAGTGGAATTTATATTTTGAGGTGCCCCTGTGGGGCACCGCGAGAGCGTCTGCCATTGCAATTAATACCAGACCTGACAGCAGGGACAGTAATTAGAGACACTAATTATAACAATGCGTGGAGAGGTTTCGTGGCTCCGCTCTAAAAATAATCGCTTTGTTGACAGTTTAAGGACGGGAAGATTTCTGGCCTGGGGTCGTGAAACTCGGAGCATTGTTACACCTCATTCGGCGTCTCTCCCGGGTTGTTAATTCACAGGTCGCCTCCTCCCGGGTAGAGGCGAAGCTGCTGTCATTTGGAAAAAGACGGGATTCTGCAGGGTTTCCATGGGATCGTCTCTAAACGCCGGTGTTGGAGGCAGTAGCCCCTGAGGAGGGGAGGCGGCACCGACATCAGACAACATCCTGGGAGGCGTTGCGTCAAGCTCGGCCGTGTCACCCAGGCTCTCACCGCCCAGATCACGAAGCCCCAGGACAGGCAGCCGCTCCCACTCCTTCAGGTGCGTTAGCAGGTAAGTCCCCGCCACCTCAAGGTCCTCCTGATGGCGAGCGTGGCCGGTACAGGTCACGCTGGCCGTCCTTTCAAAGACGGGCCTTTAGATTCTGTTTCCTGGTCCTAGCTAATAAAGAGGGAATATGCTAATGGAGCATCACGCCCTCGCAAAGATGGTGGCGCCCACAGCCAAGGAGAAGAGAATGTGGTGATTGACTGTGACACCCTCGTAAGATGGTAGCACCCATAGCCGATGAGAATGGAATATGCTAATTGACTGTCACACCCTCGAAAATATGGCGGCGCCCACAGCAAATGAGCAGGGAGTATGCTAATTGACTGCCGCACCCTCGCAAAGATGGCAGCGCCCACAGCCGATGGGACTGGAATATGCTAATTGACCATCACACCCTCGCAAAGATGGTGGCGCCCGCAGCCAACAAGAAGCGAGTATGCTAATGGACTATCACGCTCTTGCAAAGATGTTGGTGGCGCCCACTGCCAATGAGAGGGAGATATGCTAATTGACCATCACTCCCTCACAAAAGATGGTGGCACCCACCGTCAACGAGAAGAGAATGTGCTGGTTGACTGCCACACCCTCGCAAAGGTGGCAACACTCACAGCCAATGAGAAGGGGGTATGCTGATTGACTGTCATGCCCTCAAAAAGATGGCAGCGCTCACAGCCAAGGAGAATGGAATATGCTAGTTGACTGTCACATCCTCAAAGTTGGCAGCACCCAGTTCCCTCAGCCGCCCAGGCGCCCAGGGTCGCCCGAGGCTCAGGTCACCAGGGCCGGCCGAGGCTTGCGCTGCCGGCAGTGGCAGCAGCAGAGGTGTGATGGAAGCATCGCCTTCCCTGATCACCGGGTCGCCTCCCTCCCCTGAGGGCTCCTGGACTGTGAGAAGGGCAGGCCAGGCTGAGGGACCCCCCCCTCCAGCATGTGCATTTTCAGGCCCCGGGCCTCTGGTGTGTTTATATGATGTCAAACACGGCGTGGTCATCGCTTTTCCATAACCTCACTGCAGGTCGGGGTCGTCACCTCAGTCCAACCCTCCTGTACGTCCAGCACCGTTACGTCCAGACGTTGCTGTGATGATGGGGTGTGCTCTCCTGCTCCCTCCACAGCTCACTGAAAGCTGACCTGCACCCTCAGAGGCGCCCTATGGAGGCCAAGGATGTGTTCCCAGCAGGCGTGGGAGCGGAGTCATTTGTGCAAATCCCAGCCCCCCACAGTCCAAGGCTCACGGTGTTAAATACAGCGCGAGTCAGCACACGCATCACACGCGTGCACACCCGCGTTTTGGCAGGGTGGTTTTAGGCTAGGATGGCGGGCATGATTCAGCCTCAGAAAACACGTCAGCGTAATCCTTCACATCGATGTTCACCCGCTCATTTCCGCTGACAGCGGAGGGAACGTTGCCCTACGGCCCATTCATCCTCCAGTGATGGGGGCTGGCTTCCATCCAAAGGGAACTTCTCTGCGAGAAAGCTCGCTCTCCATGAACCTAGGAGCACCCCCACCATCCGGGGGATGGCGGGCCCCCTCCCTCTTGGTGTGACATCATCGTCCTGGCGTTCTCAGCCACCTCCCAGGGTGCAGCAGGACAGGTGCGCACGGCTGGAAAGAGGAAGCCATTTGCACAAAGCCGTCGGTCTCCCGGGTTTTGGGAACTTTGCACTGACCCCTCAGAATGTGTGTTTAAAAATTAAACCAACCAACAGAAGCGGTGCTTATGGATGTGTGTTCGGTGCTGCTCCTCGGCCAGGTCTGAGACACAGCAGGAGGGACAGGTGACAGGACAGCCAGGGCCGGGCCTGCCTCCAGTTACAGCTGCTACTGAAGTGCAAGCAGCTGGAGAGTGGGGACACGGAGGCCTCTGGTCCCAGGCGCCCATCAGTCACGGTGTCACGACCAGCAGTGGCCGAGTCTGGGGTACGAGTGGCGGAGGGCAAACCAGGAGGCCAAGGAACTCCATGTGGAATAATCACGTGCTGGTGTTCGGCGCTCAGTGGCGGGGAGCCGCACCCGGCCCACTGGTTCGCACCCTCGGGCAGTGTGTCTCTGCCAGGCGTGGTCAGCGGCCAGAAGGAGGGACACCTGTCAACCGCTCTCCATTTCATGAGAAGGGACTATGCTAATTGACTACCACGCCCTCACAAAGATGGCGGCGCCCACAGTCCATGAGGATGGGATATGCTAATTGACCATCACATCCTTGCAAAGATGGTGGCGCCCACAGCCAATAAGAAGAGAATACGCTAATTGACACTCACACACTCAAAGATGGCAGTGCCCTCAGCCAATAAGAAGAGAATATGCTAATTGACCATCACACCCTCACAAAGAGGGCGGCACCCACAGTCCATGAGAATGGAATATGCTAATTGGCTGTCATGCCCTTGCAAAGGTGGTGGCGCCCACAGCCAATAAAAAGACAATATGCTAATTGACCATCACACCCTCAAAGATGGTAGCGCCCACAGCCAATAAGAAGAGAATATGCTAATTGACACTCACACCCTCAAAGATGGCAGCGTCCACAGCCACAAGACGGTGGCGCTGCAGGTGAGCATGGCGCTGAGGGTCAGCAGATAAAGGCGGGGACCTCTGTGGGTACAATGGGTGTGGGAGCTGTTGTGGTGGTCTGGTAGCACGCCTGTCTCTGGTCACGCCTTTGATGGGTGACAAAGCCACGTGGAGAGGCAGGGGGACTGAGGGACGGAGGCAAGCTCTACCCAGACGACCCCGAGGCAGGGACGGTGCTGGCCTCTCACCACCCACCGTGTCCATCCCCTCGGAGGTCAGCCCCCTGCAGCCATGACACCCATCAGCGTAGCCGAAAAGCACGGACCTCCACGCTGATCCCATCACCCCGGCCCCTGGCTGATCTTGAGCAATAACCTTCCTCACTGGGAAGGACGAAGCACGCCCCTTTAATTGCCGTGTTTACGGCTCCGTTTTTAGTTCCCCGGAGTCAACATGCCGCAGGGCACCCGCCACCGGCTCTCCCCGACTGCTTGCTGCTGAGCGCATCGATCAGCACGCCCGTCCCTGCCGCCTGCCACGGCTTTCACCGGCTTTCACCGGCTTTCAGGCTTTCAGCGGGCGTTTCCCGGAGGCGTGCGCTGGGGGCCCTGCAGTCAGGCCAGCCCGTACCCTCCCCGGAGGGCCCTCCTCCAGCCTTTCGTGGCCACCCTCTTGTTTACACCCAGCGCACGGCCATGCTTGCAGGCGGCTGGCACCAGTGCACCCGTCCCCCCAGAATGCCTCGGCCCCAGGCCTCCGCGCCCACAGCGTCACGCACAGGGAGCGCACACGTTCACGTGCTCCTTAAAGCTCAGATTTAAAAACCAGCTCATGCCGAGACCGGTGTGGCTCGGTGGATAGAGCGTCGGCCTGCGAACTGAAAGGTTCCGGGTTCGATTCTGGTCGGGTACATGTACCTTGCTTGCGGTCACATCTCCACTGTGGGGTGTGCTGGAGGCGGCTGATCGATGTCTCTCTCTCATCCATGTTTCTGACTTTCTATCCCTCTCCCTTCCTCTCTGTGAAAAATCAATAAAATATATTTATAAATAAATAAATAAATAAATAAAAATAAAAACCGGCTCAGTCATTCCGTGTGATAGCACCTGCTGGACCTCAGGGAGGCTAGCCATGACCTAGGGCCCGTGTGTGTGTGTGTGCGTGTGTGTGCATATGTGTGCAGGTGCATGCACACATGTGTGGGTGAACATGTGCATATGTGTGTGTCTCCCTTGGGGTGTAACAGGCCGTAGAGGTTTGCTCTCGTTGTTCCCTGAATCCGCACCCTCCTCTCAAAAACATCCGCCGATTACCCAGCAGGCCAGAGAGAAACGTGCGGGGGTCCTGCAGCCTCATTGGCAGGAGCCGGGAGCGGGGAGCACACGAGGGGTCCGCCCCTGTCAGCGGTGAGGAGGTTACTGCTCGGCGAGAGAATGGAACTACAGTGGTACCTCGAGATACGAGTGCCCTAACATACGAGATTTTTGAGATAGGAGCCGTTGAGCGAGCGATTTTTGCTTTGAAATACGAGCAACATTTGAGATAGGAGTCATCGCGTGGATCGGCCGGCTGCACACGACCCGCCCGTTTACCGCAACTCGAGCGTCTCCTAGTTTCCCACGCCTCAAGGTGACGGAACGAATTAAACTCGTATCTCGAGGTACCTCTGTACAGCTTGTTGCTCGCAGCGACTGGAACGGACCGGAAGGGGGTCACACTCAGTGCAGTAAGTCAGAGGAAGACAAAGCCCACCTACCTCTGCCTTCCCGTGCAGTCTTCAAACTGCAGACACAAAATGCAGGAACACACAGAACAGAAACAGCCGTAGCTGGAGAGAGGCGAGAGGGAAATGAGTGGACGGGTTTATGGGCGTCGTATCTCAGTGCCCCAAGCGGAAGGTGCTGGAAGGACGCATTCTCAATCTCGTTACGAAGGCGATCTTGCTAAGACCCCAATATTTGTTTCCCTCCCAAGTCTGCCTGCTGATATTCTAACCATAAAGGTGACCACAGGAAAATGGGGGAGTTCGGGGGGGGCCCTGACCTCCGAGGGCAGAGCCTTCAGAAATGAGATCGCTGCTCTTATAATAGAGACCCCCCCCCCGGGCCCCCGCCTTGCAGAGGCTGCGGTGAAAACCTGGATCCCCCCCCCCCCACACATGCTGCCCCCCCCCCCACCCGCCCCAGGCCCGGATCCCGGCCTCCAGGACAGTGGCAATGCACTTCTGTTATCCGCTAAATACGCACATACTCACGAAAAGTAATGCGACTTACGTTTTTGGTGTGTTTTTTAATATATTTTATTGATTTTTTACAGAGAGGAAGGGAGAGGGATAGAAAGCCAGAAACATCGATGAGAGAGAGACATGGATCAGCGGCCTCCTGCACGCCCCCTCCTGGGGATGTGCCCCAACCAAGGTACGTGCCCTTGACCAGAATCGAACCTGGGACCTTTCAGTCCGCAGACCGACGCTCTATCCACTGAGCCAAACTGGTTTTGGTGCGACTTACGTTTTCATTCATCTGGGGCCTGCGGTCGGCAAACTGCGGCTCGTGAGTCACATGCGGCTCTTTGGCCCATTGAGGATGGCTCTTCCACCAAACACCACGGCCGGCCTGGGCGAGTCTATTGTGAAGAAGTGGCATTAGAAGAAGTTTAAAAAATGTGGCTCTCCAAAGACATGTCCATCGTTGTCCTGTGGATATTGGGCTCTGCTGACTGATGTGTTTGCCGACCGCTGGGCTAGGTCGTCTGGAATTTCACGGCCACAAGTGTTTTTGTCAATATGTCAGAGTCTGTTAGGAATCCTCCATGTCTGGGTAGAAATCAGAAGAAATCCACAGGAAGGAGGCGTCGTGGGTGTACAGGACAGGAGTGAGGAAGACGAGGGAAAGGTCGGGAAGGAAGGTGCTTTCTGTACACACAGCAGCGAGGGCAGCCGTGGCCATTAGCAGTGACGTTTTTCCGATGCTTTAGCACCTCGCTCTTGAAATTCTTTTGAGCACTTACAACCCTCAGTTCCCCCTGCTGGGATAATGGCTTAGGGACAATTTCCAAAAGCAGTCTGCAGGGCGGATGGGGCCTTCCCACCCTCATTCTCCACAGGACCCGCTCCCCACACCCTGATGCAGCCAGAGGCTCACGGCCCACACCCTCAGCCCGAAGGGGCAAAACCCCTTCACACTGGCAGGACACACGGTGATGTTTTCTTTTAAAAAAATAGGTCCTTATTGATATTTTATTTTATTTTTTAATATATTTTATTGATTTTTTACAGAGAGGAAGGGAGAAGGATAGAGAATCAGAAACATTAATAAGAGAGAAATATTAACCAGCTGCCTCCTGCACGCCCCCTACTGGAGATGTGCCCGCTACCAAGGTATATGCCCTTGACCGGAATGGAACCTGGGACCTTTCAGTCCGCAGACCGACGCTCTATCCACTGAGCCACAGTGGTTTCGGCCACAATGAGATTCTTGCCACTACTCTGGGCTGACCATCATCTGCTCCAGCACAGAGAGCTCTCAGCCTCCGAGGCAGGGGTCCTTGGGTTCAGCCGCTGTGGCCCTGCGTTTGTGCAGGCTCTGGATTATCCGTTAGTGCCTTCCGTTCCTCATGTGGCCCCTGAGGATCTGGGACCACTGCCTGGTGTTAAAAGGGAAGGAGGCTGACATCTATTAAGAAGCTCAATTGGCAATAGCTGAGATCTGGAAACAGCCCAAGTGCCCATCAGTAGATAAAAAGCTGAGAGATATCCACACCATGGAATCTGGTGCAGACACAAAAAGAAGGATCTCTGACCCTCTGAGACAGCAGGGAGGGACCCGGAGAGCATCGTGCTGAGTGAAATGAGCCATGAGAGAGAGAGACAAGGATCACAGGATCTCGCTCGTGTGTGGAATCGAATGGACAAGATAAACGGATGAACGGAGTGGATCAGGAGACCCGGAAGCGGGGAGCAGAGTGCGGAATCTCAGAGGGAAGGAGGGAGAGGTGGTGGCTGGGAAGTAATCCACAGAGAACCTGGTGTGCATGTATGCACGGGCCCAAAGCCACAGGCAATGGCGGTGGCGAGGGCCTGGGGGGAGGGGTGGAGTGAGCCAGAGGGGGCCCATGGAAGAGGTAATACTCTCAACAATAAAGACTTATTTATTTATTTTTAAATATATTTATTTTTAAATATATTTTTTATTGATTTTTTTACAGAGAGGAAGGGAGAGGGATAGAAAGTCAGAAACATCGATGAGAGAGAGACATCGATCAGCCGCCTCCTGCACTCCACCCCCCCTCACTGGAGATGTGCCTGTAAGCAAGGTACATGCCCCTGACCGGAATCGAACCTGGGACCCTTCAGTCTGCAGGCTGACGCTCTATCCACTGAGCCACACCGGTCTCGGCAACAATAAAGACTTATTTAAAAAAAGAATCTACAGCCCAGCCAGGGCGGCTCTGTGGTTGATCATTGACCTATGAACTAGGAGGTCAGGGTTTGATTCCTGGTCAGGGCACAGGCACGGGTTATGGCCTCCATCCCCAGTCGGGGATGGCGGGGCGTGTGCAGGAGGCAGCCAATCCAGGATCCTCTCCTCATTGATGTTTCTCTCTCTCTCCCTCCTCCTCCTCCTCTCTGAATCCATTAAGGTTGTATTTTCAGAGCATGCCGCAGCAGAGTCGAACAAATTCCCATTCAAATACTAAAGAGACAATCTGCTATGAACACAAAATGTTAAACTATGTCGTTCACCTCAACCAACAGCAAGGTCAGAAATTACATGAGGGGATAGCAGACTGGGGTCACAGGCACCTGGCGGAGAGAAAAGAGATGTTGACGAAGGGAGCCAGTGGGGGAACGTGTCATTAAAACTGCCTCCGAACCAGTCAGCCGCGTTCACGCCAGCGAGAGAGGGCAGACGTGAGGAGGTCTTTGAAATTCCGCCCACAGATGCAGAAGAGCGGGTGTTGGCTCTGAAGACAGTCTTGTGCCAGGAACGCCAAGCACGGAGAGATGGAACACGCGGGGGACGGGCCCCCAAGGGGAAGGCGGGGGCTGGGTTTCTGATGATCCAGCTGCTGGATGGTTGAGGCCCTGCCTGTCATTAACGCCACAACGGATGGGAAGCAATTAAACCGCCATTCCTACCCGCAGAGACAGGGGGCCCAGCACGCTTCCGGAACCGGACGCTGGCGGGAGCCCGGGTCTGAAGGCTCTTGCCCGGGGGTGCCAGGCAGTGGAGTTCCCTCGATGAGCCCCGAAATCCAGGCGGCAGCGTCTCTGCAATCTGCTGGACCCCGTGGGAACCCCGGCAGGAGACCTCAGAGCGTAAGGTGGAGGACATCGCCCAGGTTCACCCTCGGGGGCACCTCACACAATCCACCATCAGAACCTGCTCGCCAGCTCGGGGCCGGGCTGGGCGAGGGGCCTCACATCTCTGAACAGGCTCCAGCCCTTTAATAATAATAATAATAATAATAATAATAATAATAATAACAATAATATTATTATTATAAATATATATATTTTGTGTATATATATATACATATACATATACATATACATATACATATACATATACATATA
>JAAGEH010000358.1:63274-80802 GCA_011751065.1 Lasiurus cinereus
ATATACATATACATATACATATACATATACATATACATATACATATATATATATGTATATATGTTTTTGTTGGTTTTAGAGATAAGGGTAGGGAGATAGAAAGGAAGAGAAACATCGATCAGCCGCCTCCTGTACGCCCTCTCTTGCAGGCCTGATCCCTCGCAACTGCCCTCCCCTACTGGCCATCTTGGGGCGGCCATCTTTTGTCCACATGGGGGCAGGATGTTTGACCACATGTGGAGCCGCCCCCTGGTGGTCAGTGCGCTCCCTTAGCTAACCTCCCCTGGTCCCTTCCCCTGGCTGGCCAGCCCTGATCACCCCAAGAGGCACCAGATCGGCCCTGATTGCTGGCCAGGCCATGGGACCCCACCTGTGCACGCCTTCATGCACCGGGCCTCTGGTTTTGAAGCCGTGAGCAAAGAAACAAGGACTGCAAGAGTCAGACAGTGGCTGATCTCACAGCTTTCCTGGTTTATCTGCACCCCCAGGGTGCAGTGTTCAGTTTTGACGTTGGCGTGTGTGGTAAGCACATCAGAAGTGTATCTCCACGTCTCCCCATCAGGCTGAGGAACTCCCCACCTTTCACAGAGATGCACCCCTCCCCATTGTGGGAATAAAGATCACAACTGGGAACCAGGAGAGGCAAGGTCACTGGGCTCCCATACGGGACACAGAGGGACGCAGCTGCGTGTGCTAGTGCCTTGCGTACACAGTTTTACACTTTCATGACATATGCACCGCATGGCGCACATGGAAACCCTCCCTAAACTTCAAATCCCCACAAGACGCCACGAGAGAGAACTGTAGCTGCCGCCGCTATGATTTATTGGGATTTAATTGGATGAAATATGATTCCGTTCTGATGAAAATTAGTGCAAACAGCACAGAGAGAGGGATTTCTAATAAAATCACAGAGACTGTTTGATATTAACATGCAATTTATGTACAGCGCAAGGCCGCGCTAGTTAATCCATAAAGAGGATGATTAAAGGGTAAGAGCATGTGTCTTCACCACTTGACAAGGCATTAATGGGACGTCCCCAAACACCCATTCATTGCAGATTTCATCAAGTTATAACTGCCAATTCCAGGTTCAAACCCCCGCTCCTCGGAGGAGGAGGAATGCCCAGGAGAGAGAGAGAGAGAAAAATGCCTCTAAGCGAAATAGCTCACCGCTTCAAGAGCAACATTAGAGGTTATAAGGCAATTTCCCTTATTTTTTTCCTCGATCGGGCGTCACTGCGTTTGCATACCGGAGTTCTTAAAGCCGATTGAAATGTGCTACCTCCCAGGAAAATTCGTGAAAGTGCTTTGAAAGTTCAGTACAAAATGATGTAATGTATACCCCGCCAGGTAGGTCAGTAGCTTAAAGCATCTTCCTAATAGAATACATCAAGGTTGTGGTCTTGATCTGAGGTCAGGGCACATAGAAGAATCCACCAATGAATGCAACAACAAGTGGATCTATGGATCTCTCTATCTCTCGTCTCTCTCTCTCTCTCTCTCTCTCTCTCTTGCAAAACATAAATAAATATGAAAAGTTGAAATAGTACTGTGATTTGGGAAGGAGATATTACCCTGATATGACTGATGGGATAGAGATGAAGACAGAGAGAGAATAGCGTAGCTACAGGGATGGCAGGTGCAATCTCCCCTCAGCACGGCTCCTGGCCTCTAGGTGTTCTCGAGATCGTTAACATATCTGCTACAAACGCGAGTCAGTTGGACAACGTGGATGGGAGGACGCACAGAGATAAGCGGTAGGCACTGATGGATGGAGTCGGAGACATGGACTTGGATGTAGGTTAGCGGCCAATGGTTTCTACAGAGAATCCGTCTTCATAGGCACCTGCAGGAGTACCCAAAGTTCCTCCTGCCAGAACACAGGCTCAGGGTCTGCTGGCGGGTGACAGACAGACAGCACCGTGAGCGTGGCCAGGTGATAGGCAGAAAAGATGACTTTCCAGGTGGCACAACTGAAAGGACAGATGGCTCTCAGGGTTGGCGGGTTTGATGAAAACTGTTGGGAAGCATGTAGCCCTGGATGTCAGGTAATGAGAAACAAGATAAATATGGTCATTTATCTTCTTTTCTGTTTCATTTTTTAAAAAATATGTGTTATTGATTTCAGAGAGGAAGGGAGAGGGAGAGAGAGAAACATCCATGATGAGAGAGGATCATGGATCAGCTGCCTCCTGCACGCCCCCTACTGGGTATTGACCCCACCACCATGGCATGTGCCCTGACTGGGAACCAACTCGTGACCTCTGGTTCATAGGTGGATGCTCAACCATGGAGCCATGCTGACCAGGACAGAGTTATTTTTCTCCATAGCATGAACAAGCTATATAAACTCACTTTACAAACCCACTGATTTATTTTTACAAGATATCCTATATAATAAAAGGGCCAAATGCAAATCAACCGAACAGTGGATTGACCGAACACCTGCAACCCCTCATTCCAGCTGGCCCCACCCCTGATCAGCCCTTAGCTCTGCCTCAGATGGCCCCCATCAGGGCAGGCCCACTGGACCCAAGCAGTGCACAAATTCATGCACCAGGCCTCCAGGAAACAAATAAGTAAATAAATGGATAATGACACAGCGACACACAATGGAGGAAGGGAAGTGATAGTATGTTTCAGGGACATCATCGCTCCCCCGATTCCAGTTACAGCAGCCACCCAAGCCCCTGATGGCTGAGAAAACCATTTCTACTGACATGCTTTTCACAGTGAGTGCCCCCTTCTCCTCCGAGGTGACCGTGTAGGGCCAGGCTCCGCTCCTTCCGGCCATCTGGTCTCACATCTGTCACGTGGACGCAGCGATTCAGAATTTATGCGCATCGGCCTGGTGGCCCTCGCGGTGCCAGAATATGGACCCAGGACCACCGAGAACCAGAGCTAATGCACAGCCTCCCGAGTGCAGGTGGCAAGGGGCCAGGAGGGACTTCTTAGAGGGGCATGTGTGTTGTGAATGGCCAGCAGCGGTAGTAGCCATGAAGTCCTACACAGAGACCAATGCTAAATAAAGGCCATGCCTGTGCCACCATCGTGTGTCTGTGCCATTTTTGGGAAAGTGTAGAACGCCATGTCCTTGTGGAATATACGGCCACAAACTTGGGTTCCCGCTCAGTTTTCTTCAATCACTTTTCATGTGTCTGGATAGATGCAAAGTGTCTGAAGCACTTGAAGAAGGTCATGAGTTTTGCTATCTATCTCCTGAGATTTATTTCTGACAGCTGCATATGAGCGTTCAGAGCAACCATTTATTAAACACTGCAAATACTCTGCAACTCTAGACGAAAAGTTAATCCACTTCTAGAAAGACAGGCTCATTAAAAAAGGAAAGCAGGAGAGTGGGCAAAGCCTAAAAACAGCAGGGGCATCTCGGCTCGCATGACACACGCCAGTTTTGATCAACAGTGGTGACGGCCAAGGAGAAAACATTATCTGTTTAGAAAGGAAGGCGCACAAGCGGTGAGACACGGAGAGCACAGCATTGGACCAAGACTGGGGAAATAGCAGCCGACCTTTTATCTGAAAATGTGGGTTTTGATCTAGCTGAGCTGTTCCCGCACCAAAAACCACAATTTCCTGAGTAGATTTTTTTCTTCAAAAACAAGCTCAGCGCTCCTTGAGCCAACGTGGAGTTCAATGACACTGAGCAGAGTGTCTCCCCTGGAGCACAGTCGCCCGTTGCTGCTGGTCACCTGCCTGGTCTCCCTGTGAAAACGTGGCCCAAACACCCCACACTGTGCCACCGAAAACAAAACACCAAACTATAAAACCCTCAGATGTTGTATTACCATTGAGCAGCAAAATGCTAGCGAATCCAGACCAGGGAAAAAAGTAATGATAAAAGTCACAGTATTGCCTATCTACACTAATAAAAGAGGAAGATGCAAATTGACCGTACCTTCGTGATGCCCACCAGGCAATCAGGAGTAAGTATGCAAATGAACCCAACAAAGATGGCGGATTAATTTGCATACGCAGGTGCCGAGTGGCGGGGGGTGGGGGGCAGGGTAGGATGCTGGCATCATCCCCATGGTGATGATGCAAGCATTTCACGCCGCCCCAGCCGCTCCGAGCCTCGGGGCAGCATGGGAAGGGGGAAAGGCTGCTTCAGGCTGGAGTGAAGGCACTGCTGGCAGCCAGGGGAAGGAAGGCCCATTCTTGCACGAATCTTCGGGCATCGGGCCTCTAGTGATTTATAAGTTTTATCTCAGCTCTCAGGCACCATTTCCTGATACTCAAGGTTGGTTCTAAAATTGTAATTTTTTAAAAAATATATTTTATTGATTTTTTACAGAGAGGAAGGGAGAGAGATAGAAAGTCAGAAACATCGATGAGAAAGAGACATCGATCAGTGGCCTCCTGCACGCCCCACTGTGGAGATGTGCCCGCAAGCAAGGTACGTGCCCCAAACCGGAATCGAACCTGGGACCTTTCAGTCCGCAAGCCGACGCTCTATTCACTGAGCCAAACCGGTCTCGGCTAAAATTGTAATTTTTTTTTTTAATTGTGTTTGTTTGCTTTTTTAGTTCATGGGTGAAATAGAACACCTTTCCTGCATTAAAGTTTAAATTTTTTTTTTAAAAAGATTCTTTGTGTCCTATACACACACTGTCTGGCCTTCTCTGAGACAGTCTATAGTTAAGGAATATTTTCTGTGATGGAGAATCATAGATGTGATATTACTTTATCTTTTCAGGTTGACCGTGAAGGGAAGAATTTTTTCCCTTTTTGGGACAGATTCAAATATTTAGCATATAGTTGTGACTTCTGAAGCCAGGAAATACAGTGACAAGAAAGTGGATGACTCTTCTAACACTATACCTTTTTTCCTTTAAATAAATTGTTAGGCCTCGGACAGTTTAGCTCAGTGGACAGAGTGTTGGCCTGCAGACTGAAGGGTCCAGAGTTTGATTCCAGTCAAGGACCTGTGCCCAGGTTCCAGCCAATCAATGACTCCCTCTCATCATTGATGTTTCTATCTCTCTCCCACTCCCTTCCTCTTCGAAACCAATAAAAATATTTTCTTTTTTTAAACAAAGAAAAGAAATTGCTGGCAACATGAACGTATATGTGGTCAGGAGGTCTATCCCTTTAAACATGAGTTCTGTCAACAGATGGTTAGGGTGTGTTGTTATCTACAAGAAGTCCACCTTAATGACAGGCAGCTACAGACTAAAACTAAATTAATGGAGAAAGTATATCAGGATATCACCACTATTGCCTTCATTTCAGATAGAGAGGCCTCGACAGCAAGGGATGTGGTCCGAGAGACGGGTCAGTACGTAATGACAAAGAGGCTGATTCTCCCAAAGAAGACTTAACGATCCTTAACACGTATGTGCCCGACAACGGAGCGTCAAAGTGTCTGAGACAAAAGATGATGGAATTGCAAAGAGAACTAGATAAATCCATGCCCATAGCTGGAGACTCCAACCACCATCTATCAGCAATGGACAGCTCCAGAGGGCAGAATCAGGAAGGACAGAGTTGAACTCAACAACACCATCAATCAACAGAGTGTAATTGACGTCTGTGGATGACTTCATCCAAAAACAGCAAAAGGCACACTCTTCCCAAACTCTCCATGAACATTCATCAAGAACCACCACATTCTCGGGCAATCAAAATACATCTTAACAAATCTAAAAACAGAAATTATAACACAGCTCACAGAATATAATGGCATTTAACCAGACGTTAATAACAAAAATAAATAAATAAATAAATCCCAGAGATATATGGAGGTTAAAAACACACTTCTACGTAACATGTGGGTCAAAGAAACAAATTCCAAGTGAAACTGAAACGATTTTGAACTAAACATAAATGAAGACACAACTTCACAAATTTTATGGAACGCAGCAAAAGCAATGCTTGAAATCGGTATTAGTGATGGCACATATTGGAAAGGAAGAAAGTTCTAACATCAATCATCTAAATCGCTACCTTGAGGAAATAAAAAAGAAGAGCAAGTTAAATCCAAAGTAAGAAGAGGAAAAGAAGTAAATTAGAGAAGAATTTGGTGAAATTTGAAATATGAAATCGATAGAGAAAAATCAATTAACCCCAAATGTGGTTTTTGTAAATTCAATATGCTTCTAACCAGGATATGAAAGAGAGAGAGAGAGAGAGAGAGAGAGAGAGAGAGAGAGAGAGAGAAAATGCCCCCATAGACTCCATGTTCACTAAGAGGATGATAATTGAATGCTATAAGCAACCCTATTTCCACAAATTTGATGACCCAGATGAAGTGGACCGATTTCTCAAAAGATAACATTTGCCAAAACTTACAAAAGAAGAAATAGAAAGTGGAAATAGACTGATACCGATTCAAGAAATTGGATCAATAATTGGTGACTTCCCACAACAGAAAGAGCCATGCCCACCTGGGTTCAGTGATGAAGTCTATAAAATCTTGGGGGAGAATTAGACCAACTCTCTGCCATGCACAGGAGCACAGGAAATACTTCTGAGCTCATTCCCCAAGGCCACCATTGCTCTAGAACCCAAACCAGGCACAGCATTATGGGTAGGGAAATAGTAGACCATTATCTCTTGTTCACATGGATGCAAAAGTCCTCTCTTAAATGCTGGTAAATCACATCCAAAAATGCTCCTCAGAAGAAGAATTGTAAACGACAACCAAGTGGGATTTGGTCCAGGTATGCATGGCTGGTTCAAGAGTGGAAAGCCCATGGCTAAAATGCATCCCACCCATCACCTAAAATCGAAGAGTCACATGATCGTATCAGTACATGGAACAACCTCATGAAATCCAACATCGGAACACCCATTCCTGACCAAAACTCGCAGTCGATGAGAATGGAAAGATAAACGGAGGAGCATTAAAATGTTCAAGAGGCCGAAACCGGTTTGGCTCAGTGGACAGAGCGTCAGCCTGTGGACTGAAAGGTCCCAGGTTCGATTCCGGCAAGGGCATGGACCTTGGTTGCGAGCACATCCACAGTAGGAGGCGTGCAGGAGGCGGCTGATTGATGTCTCTCTCTCATCGATGTTTCTGGCTCTCTATCCCTTTCCCTTTCTCTCTGTGAAAAATCAATAAAATATATTTTTATAAAAATGTTCAAGAGGCAGAAACTGGTTTGGCTCAGTGGATATAGCGCCAGCCTGCCGATTAGAAGGTCCCAGGTTCGATCCTGGTCAAGGGCAGGTACTTGGTGGCGGGCACATCCCCAGTGAGGATTGGGGAGGGTGCAGGAGGTAGCTGATCCATGTCTCTCTCTTCGATGTTTCTAACTCTCTATCCCTCTCCTTTTCTCTCTGTAAAAAAATCAATAAAATATGTTTTTTAAAAAATAAAATTAAAAAATGTTTAAGAGTTTCTGTGAAGACACCTGGATACAGACTGGTCCAAATATAGTTTGGTATGTCCCCCTGCACGTGGCTAGGGGAGAGGGTTCCTCACTGAAGCAAAGCAAACATATCTGACTGGTTATAGCTTCCGCGGGCACACTGTTTTAGAAAGTCTACTTTGCTGTTTGTAACTGGTTGTTCTTTTTTGATAAGATATTTTTTATTGATTTGAGATAAGAAGGGAGAGGGAGAGAGAGAGAGCGCTAGAAACATCCATGATGAGAGAGAATCATGGACCTGCTGCCTCCTGCATGCCCGCCCTGAGGATGGAGCCTGCAACCCGGGCCTGTGCCCTGACCCAGAATGGAACTGTGACCTCCTGGTTCATAGGTGGATGCTCCACCACTGAGCCACACTGGCTGGGCTGTAACTGGTTGTCCCTGAATGTCCCCTCTCTCATATTGGAGTGCAGTGGCGTCCGCTCGGGTTTTGCTTTGATGACAGAGGTTACCGAGACCTCCCACCGGCCACCTCGGCCCAGCCGCCTTCTCGCTTAAAAACCTTCGCACCAGCCGAAACCGGTGTGGCTCAGTGGATAGAGCGTCGGCCTGCGGACTGAAAGGTCCCAGGTTCGATTCTGGTCAAGGGCATGTGCCTTGGTTGCGGGCACATCCCCAGTAGAGGGTGTGCAGGAGGCAGCTGATGGATGTCTCTCTCATCGATGTTTCTAACCTTCTATTCTTCTCCCTTCCTCTCTGTAAAAAAAAAAAAATCAATAAAATATATTTAAAAAAGAACAACAAAAAACCTTCGCACCAGGAATGAGGGGACCTTCCTCGACTTGATCAAGTGCATCATCTACAAACACCCAGCAGGTACCGTGATGCTTTCTGGTGAGAAAGGTCAAGCTTTCCCGCTAAGATCAGGCTCAGAGCAACACGTGTCAAGGGGGAATGAGCATCCAGACCAGTGGTTCTCAGCCTTCCTCATGCTGCGGCCCTTTAATACGGCTCCTCCCGTTGTGGTGACCCCTGACCATATACAGTGGTACCTCAAGATACGAGTGCCCTAACATACGAGATTTTTGAGATACGAGCCGTCGAGCGAGCGATTTTTGCTTTGAAATACCAGCAACATTTGAGATATGAATAATCGCGCGGATCGGCCGGCTGCACACGACCCACCCGTTTACCGCGACTCGAGCGTCTCATCGTTTCCCACGCCTCAAGGTGATGGAACGAATTAAACTCGTATCTCGAGGCAACCACTGTAATTATTTCCGCGGTGACTTCCTCGCTGTCGCTGTGCTGCTGTTCAGGAGTCGTCGTCCTGTCAATGTCCGTGTTTTCCCACGGCCTCGGGCTCACCGCCGTGGCCTGGACCTGTGGGGCGCGGCCATCTCTGTGGATAAAACGTAGAGACGTCGGCGTCGCCTGCGTGAAACCCTCTCCATCCATTCACCACCAGACGATGAGGGGTAAACACCGGTGATTTCTGCGGGAGAGCGGGAGGGAGCGTGTTTCGTGCCGGGCCGGCCTGCCCCGGCTGCTTTATGAGGACGGAGACTCTGAGATTTAATGTAATTTAGAGTTAAGGAGTGACAGAGCCCGGGAGAGGCCTCGGGAGGCCCCGCTGAGCCGACGAGCTCGGAGCTTCTTTGCGCAGCTAATACCTTTAATTTGAAATCGCAACCTCCCGGGCCTGCGGATACGGCGCTCACGTTTAGAGGAAGCTCAGCCCCGTGTGCGCCCACGGCGGCGCGCAGGCCCCCACGTCTCTCAACGCCTCCCGAACGGCGTCGCCCACGACAGGCCCCCCTCTAGTTCAGCATATTTTTTTAAAAATCTATTTTATTGATTTTTTTACAGAGAGGAAGGGAGAGGGACAGAAAGTAGGAAACATCGATGAGAGAGAGAGACATCGATCAGCCGCCTCCTGCACGCTCCCCACTGGAGTTGTGCCCGCCAGCAAGGTACATGCCCTTGACGGGAATCGAACCTGGGACCTTTCAGTCCGCAGGCTGACGCTCTATCCGATGAGCCACACCGGTCTCGGCCGAGGCGGCATCTTCGCCGGAGGCGAGCTCAGCCACGTCACGGCGGCAAGGCGGTGAGACGGCATTCCTGGGCCACACGCACTGGCCCCTCCACGTGCCATGAACTGGGCTGGGTGGCCGCGTGGTGTAGACAGAGCTGAGCTGGTCTCCAGAAGGTGGCTCCTCCCTTGTGTCTTTCTTCCCAGCCGGCTAAAACGAGTTGCGTCAAAGGCCGCGCACCCAGCCTACTGTCTGCACCTCCCACCTCTAATGAGCTCCGATCCACAGACATGTATTCCATTTTTTCATACGTTTTTACTGTGGGCAGCATTACAGATGCCTCCCGTTTTCCCTCCCTGCACCCCGCTCCTCCCAGCCCCTGCCCACCCCCTCCCCCCAGGTCTTCACTACCCCGTTGCCCACGGTGCAGATCTATGATGACAGAAGCGCCATATGCTCATCAGACCAGCCGTCCGTCCTTCCGGAAGACCTGGCTGGCAAAGCCGGGGCTGGAGGGCAGCTGGTCCCGGTAAAGGCAGGAAGGAAGGCCTCCTTCTCGGGCGTGCATTTCCTGTCCCCGGCCTCCAGTGAGCATGTACGTCCTCTGCTTCCTGCCTTCCTGTCCCCCCACCGGACACCGAGGACGTCCGTCTGTCCCGGGCCTCCCTGCTTGGGGTCTGACTGTGTTGGTCAATCCGTTCTCTTCATGAGCGTCAACCAGTTAAGTGAGATCACGGGACTCTGGTCTTTCAGATGTGTGACCATGGAGAGCTGTCCCCTTACGCCTGCTGTACCCAGCATCCTCCAGGCCATCGGTTCTCAATCTTCCTAAGGCCAGGACCCTTGCATCCAGCTCCTCATGGGGTGGTGACCCCCAACCATGAAATTTTGCTGCTGTGATGCATCGTGATGTCAATATCTGCATTTTCCGACGGTCTCAGGCGACCCCTGTGAAAGGGTCGTTCCACCCCCAAAAGGGTCGCGACCCACAGGTTGAGAACCGCTGCTTCAGGCGCAGAGGACACAAGCTGTGGCCACGGGACCCCATGCCTCTGCCGCCCGCTCCAACACAATGACCCAGAGACGCTGCCCAGGAGCCGCCCAGGGTCAGCAGCTGGCCACCTGCACCCTCTCCAGCCCCCTCCTCTCCGGAAGATCCCCCTCCCTCCCCTCGGTGGTAGCCTCTGAGCCACACTCCTCAGCCTCGGGACAGTCTCACAGGGAAAGGGACGTCCCCTTTGCACATCTGTCCAAGTAGCCGCCAATAAATCGCCTGGGGCTACCGCCTGCTGGCGGCCAGATCCCTTTCCTTGATTTCCTCCGAAGTCCTTCGCCGCCTGCACAATGGGGGGGTATGAGGGTAAATACGGGCACTGGCCCTTCCTCCGTCCAGGTAGTCCAGGGGGAGAGTGGGAGAGGCACCCATCGAACTGTGGCTTTACGGAACATCCAGAAAAAGACCTGCTTCACCTGGTACATGGGGTGTGAGCATCAGTGCCCACCCTCGCTCCACCCCTGGCATCGGGCACGGAGAACCGCCATTGGACCGAGCACATTTCGGGTGCCAGGCTGGCGGGGTCAGTCCTGCCACCCAAGTCACTCCCAAGCCTCATTCAGACGGCAGGACTGCAGCTGCTGACAACTTTAAAATACAGCGGTGCCTTGAGAGACGAGTGCCCTAACATACGAGGTTTTTGAGATACGAGCCGTCGAGCGAGCGATGTTTGCTTTGAAATACGAGCCACAGTTGAGATAGGAGTCATCGCGCGGATCGGCCGGCTGCACACGACCCACCCGTTTACCGCGACGCGAGCGTCTCCTGGTTTCCCACGCCTCAAGGTGACGGAACGCATTAAACTCGTATCTCGAGGTACCACTGTATTTCCCAATAAAGAAAAGTCTTCACAGCATAAATTCCTCGCGTCACGGGACGTGGAGCTGAGAAAATTCGCGGGATTTAAATGCCACTCTCACGGCACCGTGTTCATCTGCACTGAAAGTAAAACGTTGGCGTTTTTCTTTTTGGGGGAGAAAGGTCTGTCGTGATAAGCTGGTAAGGCTTGCTGGTAGCATATTATTTAATTCGGTGCAAGACATTTTTTTTTTCAAATGTGCTAGTATTCCTGAGAACACGTTTCTAATCTAGTCGCAGAAAGCCTACTCCCCCACCCTGTGCCATGTGCTATATTTGGACATTTTTAAAGAACTCCGTCACCAAAGGCAATTTCCATACCTGCTGACCGCGCTGCTGGCTCGTGGGAGAGGATGGAATGAGGTAAACAGCCGTGGACAGACTGGCTCCGACCACCCTGGAAGCTCTCAGCGCTGCCCCTTCAGCCCCTAAAGCCACGATAGCGAGTGTGGCCTTAACGTCGCAGGAGATGGAAGTGCAGCTAAGGCGACACGTCTACCTAAGTGGGAGGTGTTCACCATAGGGGCAGCCAGGACAGAGTTTCTTCAGTAACAGAGAACGGAGGCTGGGGGGTGAGGTCCGCTCCTCGTGTTCAGTCAAGACGCACTTGATCAGCCCTGGCCGGCTTGGCTCAGTGGACAGAGCGTTGTTGACCTGTGGGCCAAGAGGTCCTGGGGGGGGATTCCGGTCATGGGCAGGCACCTCGGTTGTAGGCTCCTCCCTGGCCTGGGCCCAGGTTGGGGCACGTGCAGGAGGCAACCCATCGATGTGCTTCTCTCACATGGATGTTTCTCTCTCTGTCTTTCCCTCTCTCTTCCCCTCTAACAATCAAGGGAAAAAATAGCCTCAGGGGAGGAGTTAAAACCATAATAATAACAGGTCTCCTTGGTCAAAACTGCAGACGGACATGGGGCGGAGGCTGTGGGGGTGAAATGACAGGGAGGACGTGTTCCGTGTGGCCAGGAGGCTCTGTGTCTGTAGGGGGTTCTCTGAGGAGCGGTGAGGAATTTGATTACTCCTACCTACCCCTGGGTCAACCTCTCCCCGTTGTAGGTATGGCCTTTTTTTTTTGTTTTGTTTTTTAACTTCTTTAAGTTGCCCTGGAATAGTTGTAGTTTAGGAAGTTAATAAAACGGTGACAGGGGTGTGGACTACAGCTTAGGGAACAGAGTCAGCTTTAGGTGGGGTGTCAGATGGGTGCTCGAATCATCAGGGTGATCCTTCCATAAGGTACATAAATGCCCAATCGCTGTGCTGGACAGACACCTGAAATGAATACAACGTCGTACGTCAACTGTAACCGAAATCATAAACATAACTTTAACAAATGAAAGGTTATGGACAGGCACCTGCAGAATTAAAGAGAAAGTGAATTTAGAGAGAGCGTTGGTGGGGGGGGGTGATATTTGAGGTAACCAATAATAGAAGCGTGACTATTTTTTTGAGGAGACGAGGAGACGAATGTCCACGTTCTGAAGAGATACGGTGAGACCCCGGGAACGGATGTCGCCGGGAGAGAGAAACCGTGTGGCACCGGCGTAAATTCCGGGCTCCAGACAGACAGCCCCGCATCTGCGCCGCCTCGGTGAGTCATACATCAGCTCCTCGTTTCCCGCTCTGAAGCCCAAGCCCCACCCCTTCTTCCCAGAACCGCGAAGCCCGTGGCTTTCGGGCCGTAAAGCCTCAGACAGGCACAGCTCCGGCTCCCAGGGCTGCAGGGATCCGATGTTCGTAGACACCCGTCCCTCGGGAGTGCGTCTCCGTCAGCTGACCATCATGCTTCCTCCGGAGCCGCGATCGGACACGGAGCACGGCCCTCCGCCCTTCGCACGCCTGCACGCACCGAGGAGGCATCCTTCTCTACACAGCAAGAGGTTTCTGATAGCATGTGACCACGTGTGTTACACTGGGTTACACATGCGTTACATGCCTGCACGCACCGAGGAGGCGTCCTTCTCTACACAACAAGAGGTTTCCGGTAGCATGTGACCACATGTGTTACACTGAGTTACACATGCGTTACACGCCTGCATGCACCGAGGAGGCATCCTTCTCTACATAACAAGAGGTTTCTGATAGCATGTGACCACGTGTGTTATACTGAGTTACACATGTGTTACACATCTGCCTGCATGCTCCAAGGAGGCATCCTTCTCTACACAGCAGGTTTCTGATAGCATGTGACCACGTGTGTTACACTGAGTTACACATGCGTTACATACCTGCCTGCATGCACCGAGGAGGCATCCTTCTCTACACAGCAGAAGGTTTCTGGTAGCATATGACCACGTGTGTTACACTGGGCTACGCATGCGTTACACGCCTGTGACGCGTGCCCTGTGGTTCTGCAGTCACTGCTGAAGTCCTTTGCAACGCAGAGCTGGACCGAGGTGGGGACAGCGGGGTTGGCCGGTTGGTGGGGCTTGGAGGGGAGTATTCTCAACCTTTCCAATGCCGCGACCATTTAATACAGTTCCTCGTGTGGTGGTGAATCGCCATGTAAATATCTGTGTTTTCTGAGGGTCTCAGGCGACCCTGCTAGCGGTTCTCCACCTGCGGGTCACTACTGTAGAGCCTGAGACCCTCAGAAAACAGGTCGCGACCCACAGGCTGAGAACCGCTGGTCAGGAGGAGTCCGAGGCGTCCTGGGACACGGGGGAGACCGTGGTGGAAGGGCGGAGCGCTTTTCGGGGAACAAGGACGGAAGGTTCAGGTTCAGCTCCATTAAGATTGGAGCCAGGGACCCCCCCCAGCCCCCAAACCAGGAACAGATCCCAGGAAATCAGAAACCCTGCTCGGAAGGAACACGTGTCCCCCAATGTTCAGAGCAGCACAAGGAACAACAGCTGAGATCAGCAGGTGAGCGGTTGACGAGCCATGGGATTCTACGCGGCGGTGAAAAGAGGGCTCTCTCATTCCCCGAGACCGCATGGAGGGACCCAGAGAGCATTATGTCCCGCGAAACAAGCCCGTCAGAGAGAGACAGGCATCACGTGACCTCACACGTATGTGGAATCTAACGAACAACATAGACGGCGGAACAAAACAGATCCGGAGACTCAGAAGCATGGGACAGACTTTCCAACCTCAGAGGGAGGTGGGGTGAGTGCGTGGGGAGAGATCAGCCAAAGAACTTGGTGCACATACGCATACCCTCCCATACAGCCCACGGGGTGGTGGAGGCCAGGGGTGGGGCTGGGGGCGGGCTAGAAGGGGTCCATGGGGGAAAAGGAGGACATCTGTAACGCTTCCAACAATGAAGGTTGGATTTAAAAGGAATTTAAAGAAATTGCTCACCGAAACTGGTGTGGCTCAGTGGATAGAGCGTGGGACTGCAGACTGAAAGGTCCCGGGTTCGATTCCTGTCAGGGGCATGTATCCTGGTGGCGGGCACATCCCCAGTAGGGCGCGTGCAGGAGGCAGCTGATCGATGTTTCTCTCTCTCATCGATGTTTCTAACTCTCTCTCCCTCTCCCTTCCTCTCTGTAAAAAGTCAATAAAATATATTTAAAAAAAAAAAACACCTCACGTCCTTTCATATCTGAACGCTCATCTTCTGGCCCAGAATTTCATGACCTTGAACGTCTCTAAGTTGGAAAAATGGGAATATTTCCGTGAATTGGGTGCTCACACTCCCGACGCCGGTGCCAAGCTCGCTGGTGAGCGGAAGGAGGACATGGACCCGGCCTCACAGGAGGTGGCGGATGGGACCCCTGTGGGCGAGGAGACCATCCATCCAGCTGGTCGAGCCCCGATCCGATGGCTGGACAGAGTTCCAGGAATGGCTGTCAGTCCACGCAGTGACGACGTCCCTCGCACAAGGGACATGATATGAATCGAGAGAGGCATAGACACTGTGGCATGGGTGGGGCGGGGCAGGGGGCACAGAGCCCAGGGGTGAGCTTGCCAACATTACGGGGGAAATGATGTTTTTTGCTGAAAAGCATTTTAGGTCCAGGGAGCAGAGAACCAGCCACACTGATGCTTGGAAAGTTTGAAAAACGTTAGGTTGGAACAGTTTGGCATTCAATGCCCTCACAGCCTCACCCTGTCCTGTGGGTTGTGCTTTAATAGGGCTTTACCCTTCATCACTTTCCAGGTTGATTGATAGAGGGCTGGAGCGTGCATTTTACACACACACACACACACACACACACACACACACACGCACACACACCCTGAAATTAGGACGGGAAGGGGCTATGTTTTATTTTTCTTCTGTTTCGTGTTCACGTGTCTCCCTTGTATTTTATGACTTCCTTTCCCTCCCAAACATGAAATACTACGGCCAGGTTCCACGGGACACGCGGTTGCATGAAGGTGACTCACTGAATAAATTACCGTCTGTTTTTTATTTATTCATTTCTGGGACTCGGAAACTAATCCCGGTGATTGAGACGGGAAGACAGGTTGTGTGCCAGGTGTAGTAAGTCACGGATGCACATTTCATCTCCAGAGAAAACAAAAGGGCCATTAAGCAGCGTGTGTATGACAAAGCCAGAGGAAGCACTTGACAAATACTGGGTGGGGGAGTGAGCAGTTCCCACAAATACAAATCACAATTGTGATCATGTCTTTCAGCCCCAATATATCAGCTCATTACAGGAACTCAATAAACTCAACGCATCCATTAAATGGTAAACACCTTATTGCTGATTTAATTTCAAGTGATGACCCACTCTCTCCTGCTTAAAAGCGGTACACCATGATCTAGGGCAGCGGTTCTCAACCTTCCTCAGGCCGCGACCCTTTAAGACAGCTCCTCATGGGGTGGTGACCCCCAACCATAACATGATTTCCGTGGCTACTTCATCGCTGTAATTTTGCTACTGTCGTGAACTGTCATGTAAATATCTGATAGGCAGGATGTATTTTCGTTGTTACAAATGGAACATAATTAAAGCATAGGGATTCATCACAAAAACAATATGTAATTGTATATTGTGGAATATTTATTTCTAATGACAAATAAATGAAATGTTGCCTTGAATCGTGGTGTAGCATGGGCAACTGTCTTCCTAGGACAACAGTCAACGACATGGCTACCCTTGGCTACACCGAGGAGCGGTGTGTGGGTGCCTAAGACCATGGGAAATAGGTGTTTTCTGCTGGTCTTAGGCGACCCCTGTGAAAGGGTCGTTCGACCCCCAAAGGGGTCGTGACCCACAGGTTGAGAAATGCTGATCTAGGGACACAGAGATGTTGGAAGTGGAAGAAAACCCAGAAAGGAGGTTCATTCTAATCTCCAGCCATAATAGAGTTGGTGCAGCCCTTACAATGTTATTACAGATCAGACTGTAAAGTGAAAAGTGACAAATTACCAAGGAAAATATGCCAAGTAATCGTGACAGCGGGGAGGAGTGAACAGCCCCCTCTTGGTGATTAATGGATAGAAAAAAAAAAACCCAGATAACAGACGTGGATGAACGGAAAAGTACAGCGGGCTCGGCTGACTTTTGGGCGCCAAAGCACCAAACAGAAGGCCAACGTGTTTTGAATGGATGTGAGTCGCGTTCTGAAACGAGTCATTTATGGGGGGATAAATCAAATGCCAGAGAATTTCAAATGTCAAATACATACTGGATTACGCGGTTGCAATTTGACCGAGTGCAAATAAGCCAGACGTGGCAATAAAAACGTAGCCGGTAAATCATCAAACGCGAGAAATTAGGCAATCTACCGCCAGACGACGGACGGGTGAGGAGCTCGCCAAACCAGAGACAGAGAGCATTGTAGTTCAAGCGAGCAGACCCGGGCCTCAGCTTCCCGGTGGCGTGTATTTTTAATCGCGATTTGTTTGAAGGAAAGACTTGCTTCACCAGTGAACGTTTCCCCCAGGAGCCTAAAAACACAGTAACTCAAATCCGGAGACAGTGGAAAGAGGTAAATAATGAAGCTATAACACACTATGAGTGTGTGAGAGCATGTGTGTGTGTGTGTGTGTGTGTGTGTGTGTGTGTATCTCTGTGTGTGTATGTGTGCCTGCATGTGTGTCCCTGTGTGTGTATGTATGTGTCTGTGAGTATGTGTGTCTGTGTGTATCTGTGTGTATGTATATATGTGTGTATACCTCTCTGCATGTGTGTGTTTGTATCTGGGTGTGTCTGTAAGTATGTGTGTGTCTCTGTGTATGTGTCTGTGTGTATATGTGTGTGTCTATGTGTGTGTATGTGTGCCTGTGTGTGTATGTGTCTGGGTGTGTCTGTGAGTATGTGTGTCTGTGTGTGTCTGTGTGTATCTGTGTGT
>JAAGEH010000358.1:85437-95704 GCA_011751065.1 Lasiurus cinereus
CTTCCTTCCTTCCCTCCTTCCTTCCCTCCCTCCCTTCCCTCCTCCCTCCTTCCCTCCTTCCTTCCCTTCCTTCTTTCCTTCCTCCCTCCCTCCCTTCCCTCCCCCCTCCTTCCTTCCTTCCTTCCTTCCTTTCTTCCCTTCCTTCCTTCCTTCCTTCCCTCCTTCCTTCCCTCCCTCCCTTCCCTCCTTCCTTCCTTCCTTTCTTCCTTCCTTCCTTCCTCCCTCCCTTCCCTTCCTTCCTTCCTTCCTTCCCTCCTTCCTTCCTTCCTTTCTTCATTTCTTCCTTCCTCCCTCCCTCCCTCTCTCTCTTCCCTCCTTCATTCTTCCTTTCCTCCCTCTCTTCCTCCCTCCTTTCCTCTCTCCCTCCCTTCCTTTCCTCCCTTTTTCCCTTCTTTCCTCCCCTTCCTCCCTCCCTTCCTTCTTCCTTCCTTCCTTTTCTGGTTCACCCCCACCCGGGACATTTCTCCTTTGGCATTTGGAGCGGAGAAGGGACGGGGGGGGATACATATTGACATGGAAGAGACACGTCCATTGGTTGCCTCCCACACGCACCCCACGCAGGGCCAGGGATCAAGCCTGCACCATGGATCCGTGCCCTTGACTGGAATCAAACCGGGGACCCCTCACTCTGCAGGCCCGTGCTCTACCCACTGAGCCACGCCGGCCAGGGCCCGCGATGTCCACCGTGTGGAAGGAGCATGGCCAGAGCTCCGGAAATGAGGGGCCGCTCTCCACGCCCGCTCCCCTCCTCGTTGGTGCATGCATGCCATCAGGCACACGGACCGAAGGACAGACACCTCCCGGCCGGCGTGTCCCCTCTACACAACGGTGGCAGCCGTCCTCCAACCGACCGGGCATGTTACTCGTGAGACCTCCACAAGGAGGGCCAGCCACAACGCGCCCGCCTACCGCGTGTGGATGAACCACGCCGTGTGCTCAGAAGTAATCTGGCGCCCATCACCTCAATCGCTCCCCTCACCCCCGTTCCCGGTAGGAACGTCCTTGCTGAGCAGCTGGCCGAGGCACAGACGGGCGCCTCGTTAAGACAATGGCTGTTCTGGGTTTCGCCTTCCAGCCCCGGGCATTGTGCACGGCACCGCCCCAAGGACGCTTTCCTCGCTGTCTCTGCCAGGAGCACACGCCGCGCTGGGCAAACGTCGCCGTCTTTTGTGTGTGTGCGGTGGCTGGAGCGGCCAGCTGATCCCGAAACCCCCTCCCCCCGCTTCCTGGGCCAGCCAGGCTCTCCTGCCTGCCGCCCCTGGCAGTGAGGGGTGTGTGTGTGTGCGTGTGTGTGTGTCAGAGAGAGAGACGGGGGGGAGTGTATGTGAGGGATGCACTAAGACAGTGGTCGAGCCACAGGCGGCTCTTTGGCCCCTGGAGGGTGGCTCTTCCACCAAACTCCACGGCCTGGGCGAGTCTGTGTTGAAGACGTGGGGCCAGAAGACATTGAAGTTTAAAAAGTGTGGCCTCTCCAAAGACATGTCCATCGTGGTGCTGTGGACATTGGGCTCTGCTGACGAATGAGTCTGCCGACCGCTGCCCTGAGAGGGACACAGCGCCACGCAGACAGCCGGTCCGCGCCCCGGCCGGCCGTTCACTCTGCTGTCCCTCCCGCTTCAGCTCGCGGCTCAAACAGCTCCCGGAGGCCCGTTCTTCGCCTCTCCCCCAGGCAGCGGCAGGCGCCGGCTCCCTCCTCCGCTCCAACGAGCGCGCTCCCACCCGCCGTGTGCACAGGCCTGCGCGGTTACATTCCCCCGAGCCCTACACACCACACACACACATTACACACATATGTGCACGCATGCACACACGTGTGCACACATACACACATATGCACACACACAAACACAAAGAGCCACATGTTTGCCGACCACTGTCTTAGTGCATCTCTCATATACACTCTCCCCCCGTCTCTCTCTAACAAACACACACACACACTACACATACACACATACACATTCACTCACATACACATTCACACTCACACACACATGCACACACACGTACACACACGCTCACATGCGCACACACACCTCCGACATGCACACCTGCGCCCCCTCTGCGCCGCGCTCCGAGGAAACACCCGCTTCTCTCCGCTTGTCCACTTGTCCCACCGGCGTCCGTGGTCCGGTCTGGGCGTCTGTCTCGCCACCTTCCTCGCAGCGTCCGCCCAACACACAGCGGCGCCCGCTCTCCACCTTAGAGCCTTTGTTGTGTGTGTCTGTATTTTCCTAATTCTACCTTCTCTTCTCAATACATATCTTAATGTACTTTTCATCGTTGATAATAATACAGATGTCTCCCATCACCCCACCCCCGCCCCCCTCCTCTCAGCCCCTACCACCCCCTGGTCTTCACCGCCCTATTGCCTGTGTCCAGGGGCTGTGCCTAGCTGTATTAATAAGGCGTAATATGCTAATTAGGCCGGATATCTTTCCAGACAAAACCGCAGTAGGTGGGGGCCATGGCCCTTGCACGGATTTCATGCACCAGGCCTCTAGTAAGAATGTAAGTTCCCCCGAAACCGGTGTGGCTCAGTGGATAGAGCGTCGGCCTGCGGACTGGAGGGTCCCAGGTTCCATTCTGGTCAAGGGCATGTATCCTGGTTGCGGGCACATCCCCAGTGGGGGGTGTGCAGGAGGCAGCTGATGGATGTCTCTTTCTCATCAATGTTTCTAACTCTATCTCTCTCCCTTCCTCTCTGCAAAAAATCAATAAAATAAATTTAAAAAAAATACAGTGGGACCTCGAGATCCGAGTGCCCTAGCATATGAGATTTTTGAGATACGAGCCGTCGAGCGAGCGATTTTTGCTTTGAAATATGAGCAACAGTTGAGATAGGAGTCATCGCGAGGATCGGCCAGCTGCACACGACCCACCGGTTTACCGCGACGTGAGCGTCTCCTAGTTTCCCACGCCTCAAGGTGACGGAACGAATTAAACTCGTATCTCGAGGGACCGCTGTATAAGTTCTTTGGTTTATCTCTTCTCGCCCCCTCCTACTCCCCAGTACACACATACACACACACACACACACACACACACACACACACACACACACCGAGGTGTGTCCCGTTCCGTGTGACTCGGGGCTTCGGAAGGAGCGGCGTCCTCTCTCTCTGGGACCTACGTGGACCGTCGCCTCTCGAAGAATCCCACTGGCCCCCAGGTCAGGTCAGACCTCCCCGCCGGGCACCCGTCCCTGCACGCCTCGGCCTCCCCGCAGTGGGCACCATTTCGCTCTGGGCCGTGGGGGTGGGTGATGGTCTCCTCCTTCACAGCCCTCTCCCACGGTCCCTCACTCCCCCAGGCACGAGAATGGTGTATGGTTGTCACTATAGCAACCGATGTTCAGGCCTCGCCTCCCACATCATAGGCACTGAGCCGACTGCTTCTACTGCTGCTGGAAAAAAAGCAAGTGACTACAAACGAGGCGGCACGATGCATCGTGGAGCATCCATCCCGTCGTCCCAAGCACGTCTGGCTCCCCCTCGGGCAGCCCCCACAATACAGGTGGAGACGTCAGCCATGGGCCACTGTGACTGCACAGAACACTTGCATCTTCTGAGACACGAGGGGTGACCGCTGAGCGCTTTTAGCAAAACAGGGAGGCCCTGGTGGGCTGCAGGTGGGAGCGCGGAGCTGGGCATGCAGGGGGACTGTCACAGATATGCATCAGCCGGGTTCACCCCAGGCGAACATGGGGAGATGGTGGAGGTCCCGGCAGGCCCCGACGGGGTGGGGAGACTGGATAGGGAGAGCAGGCAGCTCCCAGGGGCACCTGTCTTCCTTCGTCGCCGGGAGAGGACCGCAGTGAAACCGCCCGGCATGGGAAAATCCCACATCGTTTGTGGTTTCTGGGAGAGAACTACAGTGGCACCTCGAGACACGAGTTTAATTCGTTCCGCCACCTTGAGGCGTGGGAAACTATGAGACACTCGCTTCTTGGTGAACGGGTGGGCCGTGTGCAGCCGGCCGATCCGCGCGATGACTCCTATCTCAACTGTGGCTCGTATTTCAAAGCAAAAATCGCTCGCTCGACCGGCTCGTATCTCAAAAATCTCGTAGGTTAGGGCACTCGTATCTCGAGGTACCACTGTACTTGGAAAGATGCTGATACGGACGGGAAATTCACCCAACTTTAATGTGTGTGGACAGAAGTGTGTGTGGGTCTTGCCGAAACCGGTGTGGCTTCCTGGATAAAGCAATCGGCCTGCGGACTGGAAGGTCCCAGGTTCGATTTTGGTCGGGGGCATGTACCTTGGTGGCGGGCACATCCCCATGGGGGGTTGTGCCGGAGGCGGCTGATAGACGTCTCTCTCTCAACAATGTCTCTGACTCTCTATCTCTCTCCCGTCCTCTCGGTAAAAAATCAATTTTATATATATATATATATATATATATATAATTTTTTTTTAAAGATGTGTGGTCTTGTCTCACTTTCAGTGCTTCCAGCTCTTTTTTTTTTTAATTGTTTTGTTGTTGTTCTTTTTTATTGATTTCAGGGAGGAAGGAAGAGGGGGCGGGAGATAGAAACATCCATGATGAGAATCATCCATTGGCTGCCTCCTCCACACCCCCCCAGCTGAGGATCAAGCCCGCAACCCAGGCCTGTGCCCTGTCCGGGAATTGAACCAGGGACTTCTGGATCCGTGGATCAATGCCCCACCCCTGAGCCACACCAACTGGGCTCCAGTTCACTTTATACAGAGTCCCATCTCAAGAGCTTACCAATAAAGTAACCTTAATTTCATTGTGATCTCTGTGCCATGCAGTTTTAAATAAATGAATGCAATCCTATATAGTAAAGAGGTAATACACAAATGGACCCTCACACCCTCCTGTCATAAGACAGCCACTCCCCGTGTCATCACAAGCTGGCCAAGCTGGGAAGGAATGAGGGAGGGGTCGGTTGGGGAAAAAGGAGACGTATGTAAGACTTTAGACAATAAAAATAAATAAAATAAAAAAGATAGACATCCTCATGTCATCACAAGATGGCTGCCCCCCATATTGTCACAAGATGGCTGGCAGGGGAGGGCAGTTGGGAGGAACCAGGCCTGCAGGGGAGGGCAGTTGGGGGGGACCAGGTCTGCAGGGGAGGGCAGTTGGGGTGGACCAGGTCTGTAGGGGAGGGCAGTTGGGGTGGACCAGGTCTGCAGGGGAGGGCAGTTGGTGGGGACCAGGTCTGCAGGGGAGGGCAGTTGGAGGCGATCAGATCTGCAGGGAAGGGCAGTTGGGGGGGACCAGGTCTGCAAGGGAGGGCAGTTTGGGGTGATCAGGCTGGCAGGGGAGCAGTTAGGTGTCTCTCAGGCTGGCAGGGGTGTGGTTAGGGGCCTGTCAGACAGGCAGGCAGGCAGAGTTGTTAGGAGCCAGCAGTCCCAGATTGTGAGAGGGATGTCTGACTGCCATCTTATCCCTGCAGGATCAGGCCAGATTGGAGAGGGTGCAGGCTGGGCTGAGGGACACCCTTTCCCCCCATCCCCCCACCCCCCAGTGCACGAATTTCGTGTCCTGGGCCTCTAGTGAGTGAACAAAAGGAGGTTCAAAGCTGCGATACCTTTGTCAAAACTGAGGCCTTAACTTAGAACGTGGAACTCGTCCACCGTGGCAGGAGACAGCTGACGTCTAGTTCAGCGCCTCCACTGCCTGCGTATGGTGCGTTTCCTTCCCAGACTCCTGGCAGGGATGGGCTGATAGCGGATTTACGGGGCCGGGCGGGGGTCTCTTCATCATCAGAACGACTCGTTCCTAACGCCACGGGCCACGTCTGTGTCACAGCTTCTCTCGCCAAAGGGCTGGTTGATGTTATTTATTCACGCGGAGGACGCAGCCTACAGTTGGTGAATTTGCATACGATGAAGTCATTAGGGGAAAACATCTCTTTCCTGGAGAAATATAGCAGGAGGCGTGCGTGTATAAAACCCCTGTGTGCACATCATGTCAGGCAGAGTCGTGGTGGTTCCCATTAGCTATCTGTGTCCCTTAAAGAGGATCACGTCCCTTCTCCCCCGAGCTCTCAATCCTCCTCACGCTGCCTACATCTTATTCCTTGGACCGGGGAAAATTCAAGACCGCCCTGGCAATCTACCAGCCACCCACACGCTAGGAGGAAAGGTTCCACCACAATGAGAAAGATTAAAACCAATAAATAAGGACTACATGTCCTGGCTCAGGGGCGCCCTTCCCTGCTCAGCCAGCTAACAGCACTCTGGCGGCTCCTCTTATCTCTTGCATGTCATGCCCGCCACCCACACACCCTCGGGTAGCGACACACCGGCTCTGAACAAATACCTGATGAAACTGAGGAGCTGATCACCACCACAGGGCACCTGCGCTCCATTCTTCACTCCCCCGGTCTATGGCCACCGTCTCCCCTCCCTCTTCCTCCGCCTCTTCTCCCTGGAATGCACCCACACCAGGCCTCCCCGTGGCCCACTCCTGCCCCGTCGTGCCCTCATGGAGAAGCGGATGGATGATTCTCAGAGCTCTACTTGGTAAACCTCTCAGCATCCCTCACACGGGCCTACTCATCCCTCCCACACCTACACACCTACTCTTTCTCTCTGGCAACAGAGTCACTTTCTCTCTGGCTACAGTGTGCCACGCTCCCTGCAATACCGTCTGTGATTCCTCCCTCTGCCGGAAACCAATCACTGTCTCACTCAGAGAATGTGTGGACAAGGAACCCGGAAGGCTGGTCAACCCTGAAGCTCTGAAAGGTCAAAGCCAGCCACCTCCCATCTAATGGAGGCAATGAACTTCTCCATCAAGTCATCATGTCAATCCTGACTGATAAAGATCATCTACCTATGACGGGAATGGCCTGCTTCAGGGCAAAGGGTGGATCCCAAACCTGAATATAAAGGGATGCCCAGGCCTAAGGAAGGTGGCAGTCCTTTCTACTAGAGCAGTGGTTCTCAACCTGTGGGTCGCAACCCCTTTGGGGGTTGAATGACACTTTCACAGGGGTCACCTAAGACCATCGGAAAACACAGGTATTTACATTATAATTCTTAACAATAGCAAAATTACAGTGATGAAGTATGGTTGGGGGTCACCACAACATGAGGAACTGTATTAAAGGGTCGCGGCATTAGGAAGGTTGAGAACCGCTGTGTTATGGGATTGCACACCTGGAATACGCACATACTTTCATGAGCCAATGTCACCCCGATAAATCCCGTCGTGGAAAGAGAAAGAAAAGAAATGGAAGCCATCCATTCTGCTCCCACGGCCTCAGCTTCCCCTGCCGACCCCGGTCCCCCGTCTGAATGGGAGCCCCCTGGGTCCCATTACCCACAGAACAGTCCCCGGCGCCAGGCTTTCTCTCCCCGGCAGCGCCCGCCACACATCAGCCGGACGGCCGCGGCTGACAGGTAATGGCCTGGGCCTGCGGAGGGTCCTGTCGGGTTTTATGTTAGCTCCGCACAGCCTCCTCCAGAACCCCCGGCGTGGTGCCTCCCTCCCGGGTGGAATGTGGAGCCCGTGCCTCTTTAAACAGATGTACGGACACGTTTATCTCCATAGAGACAGGGACCCTTCCTGGCGTCGCTTCGGAAATCCAGGAGATATTTCACCCAGCAACCAGCCTGTGTCCTTCCCTGCTTGCCTTCATTAACTAAACTGAGTGCGAGGTCCTCTACAGAAGGATTCCTGTGAAAAGAAGGGTCAAACCGCCAGGTCCAGGAAAGCCGGGAGAGCAAAATAATCCCTTTTTTAAAAGATGCTAAAAATAATATAATCGAAAATGGTCACGCCAAAAATGTACTCTTTTTAAAATGGAAAACCTGTACGTCAAACATCTAGGGCAGTGGTTCTCAACCTTCCTCAGGCCGCGACCCTTGCATACAGTTCCTCATGTGGTGGTGACCCCCAACCATGAAATTTTGCTACTGTGATGCCTCGTGATGTAAATATCTGCATTTTCCGAGGGTCTTAGGCGACCCCTGGGAAAGGGTCGTGCGACCCCCAAAGGGGTCGTGACCCACAGGTTGAGAACCGCTGATCTAGGGGGACATAGTTACATTCTGAATTCCAAGAAGCATACGTTCTCGCTAAAGTTTTCCTTTTCAACAATCAGGTGGTGCCATGCAATTTATCCGTGTGCATTTCATTGATATAGGCATTTATTTTCTCTCTCCAATTTACTCTTTAAAACATGGGCTTCCTTAAACCCAGTGGTGTCTTGACCTGAAAACATCACTCTAATTAGGAAAAGAGAGAATACGCGGACAAAATCAGATATGAGAGAAACAGAAGCAGTTACAGAGTTTTGGTCAATAGATTCATTTCAAGAGAGGGGCTCCCTCGGCTGCACATGGAATTGTGATGCGATGCAGGAAACTGACTTTTTCCTGGGAAATGGGGAGGAAGGGACGGAGGCTCAGGGCGAGGCTGGTCCTTGGTTCAAAGCAGCTCTAGACCCACACGGCCTCATCCTCTCGCTAAGCTCTGCTTCTCACCCCTTCTCTGTGCATGGATGTTCTAGCTGCTCTACCAATGGGCCTCTAGAATTTAAGATAAAAAAAGTAATGTTGGCACAAGTACCAACACTAAAAATTCCAGTTTCTGGGTGAATTTCTGAAGAACTCCATGAAGCTGACTTGAAGAGATGCATGCACCGCTATGACCATGGCAGCCATGTTTGCAATAACCGAGATGTGGGGGTGAACTATGCACCCGCCACAGACAGTGTGGTGTACACGCACAGGGGAATATCGCTTGGCCATGGAGAAGAGTAAACTCTTACCTTCTGTGACCACATGGTTGCACCAGAGGGCATTAGGCTAAGTGAAACAAGTCAGACAGAGACAGCAATTTCACTTCTATGTGGAAGCTAAGAAACAAGATCCCATCTAATAAAGATTGAATATGCAAATTGACCATCACTCCGTGATAAAGATGGCAGCACCCATGGCCAATAAGGAGGGAATATGCAAATTGACCATCACTCCATGACAAAGATGGCAGTGCCCATAACCAATAAAGAGGGAATATGCAAATTGATTGTCACTCTGTGACAAAGATGGCAGCACTCGTAGCCAATAAGGAGGGAACATGCAAATTGACACGACAAAGATGGCGGAAGCTGGGCCAGGACACTTGTGTTGTCACCATGGGAATAGCACAGGCATTGCACCTTGCCCTGGCCCCTCTGGGCCTCTAGGCCGCACACATGTGCAGGGACGGAGTGGCCAGGGTGGGATAGGATGCCTGCTATTAAGGGGGCAGGAGGTGGAGGGAGCTACAGGAGGGTGGCAGGGCCAGAGCAAAGGTGGAAGGCGGTGGCCAGAGCAAAGGCCCGGGTCCTGGGTGCCTGACAGAAGCTGGTGCTGGCAGCCAAGGGAAGAAGGCCTATTCTTGCATGAATCTTTGTGTACTGAGCCTCTAGTAAAGGAATAAAACAGGACAGACATAGACTCATAGACACAGAGAAGAGACTGGTGGTGGCCAGGTAGGAGAGGTTGGCGGGGGGCTGGGTGGAAAAGGTGAAGGGATGAGGAAGTACTAACTGGCAGTTACCAAATCATCACAGGAATGTACAGTGCGGCCCAGGGAATTCAGTCGATAAACATAGCAATAACTGTATATGGGGCTAGGGGGCTGCTACTTATTGGTGGAATCACGTCATAAATTACATAAATGCCTAACCTGAAACAGATATAAAACAATATTGAATGTGAACATAATTGACAAATAAAAAATTACAAGCGTCTCCAAAGGAAAACATGACTTCAATTTTAGGTATCGTTAAAGACAAACAGTTTTGTTCAACGTGTAATTCAGAATTCCTTAGAACAGTCAGATCTCAGGAAAGGTAGCATCCTGAACGTCCATCATAGTGGTGTTGATATATTTCCAATATATATATATATATATATATATATATATATATATATATATATATGCCTAATTTTATAATATATTTATAAGCCTAATTTTGAGTTCATCAGGGAAAAACTACTAGATAGGATGAGTTTTGATTCTGAGAGATAGAGACTAGAATAATAACAAAGAGGGACCTCATGCAAAGTTATCAATGAAGTAAAAAAAAAAAAAAAAGCATTTCACCTAACCTTCTAAAACTAAACGTTATTTGCAAAATAACCCTAGGCCCTTCATTTGCATGGCACTGTTGGGGTTCCATGAAATGGTTTGACAAACACAGCATTAGTGTCAACCCCGGCAGTGTATTCATCAACCGACTCCACACAGTACAAGCATTTCCCACCCTCAGAGGCACTGGGGTGAGCACTGCCCCACG
>JAAGEH010000359.1:0-80530 GCA_011751065.1 Lasiurus cinereus
TACTTGGCACATTGTGCTGGTTTCCCCAGAAAAGAGGGAACCTCAGGAGCTCAGCTCCATTCCCTGCTTTACCCCTCACAGGCCAGGTGGCCTTGGACAACGAGCTGCTGCTCTGCAGCTGTTTCCTCATCTGTGAATGGGGAGTTGTGGCAACTCCCACTCCAGGCATGTGAGGTGGCGCCTCCGCACGGGAGGGCCCTGCTTGTGTCGGCTCCTGTCCCCACACGGTCGGCTCTGGAAGACGGAGCTACAGACATATCCTGTCCCACCCAGTTTTATGTTGATATGAAGAGGGAACACAAGCATGCCCATGGGTGTGAATTCATTAAGTCACTCGCTTGCATTCCATTGACTTTGCAAGATTCATTCCTTTTTTTTTTTAATTTCTTAAAAATATCCAGGGAACTCCCCTGTGGAAGACTCCAGTGACTGCCGCACAATACTTGAGATGCTTGAACCAGATAAAAGGAAACTCTATTGCACTGGGAGGACTGAGGGACTCTCCGGGCTCCCCTCCAGCCAGCGCCTCAGCCCTGCACCTCCCTCCTCCAAAATGTCAGAGAACATCACAGTCAGCCAGTTCAATAGACAAGGGGTTTCTCTCCCAGCCTCTCTGATGGATTGAAGGCTATGTTGAGAATGATTCTGAAGCAGCATCCAGGTATGGCAGGAAAGAGTGCCATGATCTAGGGGTGAGGTCTGCTGTCAGCACTGCATGGAACAGGGGCCATATCTGTGGTATATACATTTGTCATTCTTGGTAGAGTGGCTATGTGGGGAAACAAAGCCAGAGAAAAGAAATGGCATCCCAAAATCATATGGTGACAACGTCAAAGCTAAAAATCTTATTTTTTTTCTTAAAAAAATATCCCCTGAATATTTTACAGTGAGTCTATACTACTTTTAGAATTAGAAATATAATAAAGCACTTTCAGTTGAAAATTAAAGAAAATTAAGACAACCTACGATGACCATCAGAAAGGAAGGTATAGTGTGGTTGGACCCCAGTAGGGTCCTGAGGGTGGTATTAATGGCAGGGATGGTTATGTAATTACCAGTTTTGCAGCATACACTCATACAGCACTTTGCAATATTCAAATCTTACCCACTTAGCTAGTTGGTTCTCACCAAAATGCTGTGTAGGTAGGAAAGCAAGCAGGAGTGTTCATATTTTTGCATATGAAAAAAAATAATAAGGCCCAGATACTTGACAGGATGTACCCAAGGTCACAGAGTGAGTGAATGGCAGACCTGAGACCTGAACCCTGGGGTAGTACTTTGGGAAAAATCTGGAGGAAGATCCAGGGAGCCTAGAGGCAGCCTGGAGACCTTTCATTCCCACCAGGAGAGTTGTAAACTAAACCCCGTCCCCAACAGCATCCCACTTGGACCTGCTCATGCCAGGAGTCTGGGCCTTCCCCAGAAGTAGACCAAGAGTCCTCTCCTTCCCAGGCCCCTCCCAACCTCCTCAGCTGACCTCACCAGCTCCCTGGACACAATGCACCCTTCTTCTCCTGGGGCACCCCTCCCCCAGCTCTTAATTAAACTAGTCAGTGATAGTCTTCCTAGCAGAGGCCCAGACAGTGCCTTGTTCCTGAGCTGCCCCTTGTCTGCCCTGCTGCAAGCCCAGCCTCCAGCAGGCACCCACCCTGCCTCCTGCCTCCGGGCCAGCAGCGGGTTGATAGTCCTGACTCCTGGGCTCAGTGAAATACCAGAGCTACAAGAGAATATAGATGTCTCTTCATTGAAAGTCTGTGAAAGGAATCACATACCGTTCATGTGTTTGTTTCCTAAGAAATTGAGTAAACCGTATTAATAGCAAGAAAAGGAAGTGTCTTGGCTAGAAAGATCCAGAGTCTAAAGGCAAGGATTTGAGACCTGGTTCTACCATCCCAAACCAGGTGGCCTTAGGTGAATTGCTGCCTCTGGGAGTCTCAGTTTTCACATGGAGAAAATGGGGGCGGGCGGTAGTGCAGGCAGAGAAATGAGAGGAAAATGCAAACCAAATGACCAGGAAACATAGAAGGCTCCACTTAATTGGAGCCAAATGCATCTCCCCCAGGCCTGTCTGCGGGGAACCTCCTCCTCACTGGTTCCAGCCTGCGAGATGTCTGCCTCTGACCTTTGCTGTGTCTTTAGAAGAGGAAACTGGCCATAAAGAAATTTGCTGCCTCTCTGCCAATGGATAAGATCAAGAGCTTCTGCCGCCTGCCTATGATGGGAGCTGGCGGGAGAGGGGCAGAGGCCTGGCGGGAGCTCCTTGATAGGAACCTGCAGTTGCAGCCATTGACTTAATTGGTTGAATACTTGAAGTTAAAGGGACCCAATGCTTGGGCACTGGAATCCCAGTCCTCAAAGCACACACAAGACACACAGAGCTCCATTCAGAGCTGAGTTTGAATCCTGACCCTATGTGGTAAGAACAGATCAATTTACTCAACTAGCCTGAGTCTCAGTTTCCCCATGTGTAACAGAGTTCATTGCACCTACCTATGAGTTATTGAAGATGAAATGAACAAAGACCAAGAAAAGCGAGGTGAAAAATTAGGCACATTTCTTCAGTCCAGACCACTGCCTCCAGGAGGTTCTGCCTAAAATATAACCTGTCTTAAAACCCTCAATAGCCCTTTACTACAATAAAATCCCAAATCATTAACATGACACATAAGTCTATTGCATTCATTTCCTGTCTTTCTCACCAGCCACATTTTTATTATGATCCCCCAAAACTGTGCCCCACCCCTACCCTGCAGACCACCCTACTGCATCTGGTTGGAGCATAGTTGATGCAAAGATTTCTCTGGGCGCTGCAGGCCCTTTCTTCATCCCTTACCTGACCTGTTATTCCCCAACCTCGACTTGAGCTAAGAAAAGGAAGGAGGATTTCTCCTTTACCTCTAGCTTTTTAAAAATATTAATGAGTTACTTTTTGAATAGATAATGCATCCAAAATAGACAAAATCCAAAATGATCCCAGTCGCCAAAAGGGGTCCATGGTGAGAAGTTTCCTCCTATCCAGACCCCAGCCTCACAGTTCCTGACTGCTTCCCAGAAGCAGCCATTGTGCTGGTCTTTGTCCTCCCTGAAGTGAACATATGGACGCATATATGCATATAGTATCTGCATATGAATATTTGATGTACATGCTACATATTTTGTATTATTCATACTACATATATATTCACTTCTTTACTTCTACACAAATAGTAGCATAAATTGCATTCCATCCCATTGCATAGCTTGCCCTGTTCACTTAAAAATGTATCTTGGAGCTCGGTGCATATTGAGTGCATACAGGTACAAAGCTACTCCCTAGTATTTTTCCCATGACTGCGAGGTGTTTGATTATGCAAATCCACCATAAATCATTTAGGCAATCCCCTAGTGGTGGACATTTAAGCTGTTTCTCATCTTTGGAGGCACACACACACACAAAAAAAAACGCTTCAATGAACAGCCTTATACATGTAGAAGAATCTTCCACACACGGAGGTGAAAGAAATGTCTAGAGACAGTTTTGCTGGATAGAGGCAGTGTTGAGATATTGGCCAATCACCTCCAAAGGAGCTGGGCCTGATGAATCTCCATGCTACTTGTACCACTGCCAGCTCTGCCCAGCTCTGCAGGCTTGAGCAGGGGGAGTTGGGGGGAGGGAAGGTGCTACTTCAGTGGCATTTCCAGATACACTTCTCTCATCCAGAGTGAGAGTTGGCCTTTTCCTTAATCTTAGAACATGTGTGCTCCCTTTTTGTGAAGTTTGTTTATATCTTTGTCCAGATTTCTATTGGGTTGTTTATTTTTCTTAATGATTTATATATTTTAATTGAATTTATTGGGGTGCCTTTTATAGGTTTCAGGTGTTTACATAATGCATCATCTGTATATTGTATTGTGTGTTCACCACCCAAAGTCAAGTCTTCTTCCATCACCATTTATCCCCCCTTTACCCTCTTCTACCTCCTGTACCCCCTTTTCCTATGGTCATTACAATTCTGTTGTCTATGGGTGTTTTTTTTTACTTAATCTCATCACCTTTTTCTCCTAGCCCCTCAACCCCCTCCCCTCTGACAGCTGTCAGTTTGTTCTCTGTATCTATAAGTCTGTTCCTATTTTGTTTATTAGTCTATTTTGTTTATTATGTTCCATAAGTGAAATCATATGGTATTTGTCTTTCTCTGACTGAAGTACTTCACTTAGTACAATAATCTCCAGGTTCATCTTAACTGTCCATCCAAAAAGTAAGATTCTCTTCTTTTTTACATCCAAGTAGTATTCCATTGTATAAATGTACCGAAGGCTTTTTTATCTACTGATCTACTGAGGGACACTTGGGCTGCTTCCAAATCTTGGCTAATGTAAGTAATATTGCAATGAAGTGGGGGTACATATATTCTTTTAAAGTAGTGTTTTGGGTTTCTTTGGCTAAAATCCTAGAAGTGGAATCTCTGGGTCATAAGGCAATTTCATTTTTAATGTTTTGAAGTAACTCCATACTGCTTTCTATTCTGCATCCCCTTAATTATTTGTAGGAAATCCTTTTTTTAATATATATGTTTTCATTTTTATTGATTTCAGAGAGGAAGGGAGAGGGAGAGAGAGAAATAGAAAAATCAATGATGAGAGATAATCATTGATCGGCTTTCTCCTGCACGCCCCATACTGGGGATTGAGCCAACAATCCTGGCATGTACTCTTGACTAGAATCAAACCTGGGACCCTTCAGTCCACAGGCTGACACTCTATCCACTGACCAAAACCAGCCAGGCAGGAACTCTTTATTTACCAAGAAAATCAATCTTTTGTTATGATTTGACTATTTTTGGTCTTTTGTTGGAAGACTTCTTAAAGAAGGTGAATTAGGCAACTCTCATCCAGGCTATGAGACTACTGAATGAATGATGGATATGAGGTTGAATAAATAAGTGAATGAATGAATGCATGAATAAGTTTGCTCTGTCCAGTTTGTCAGATAGCTAAGTAGATAAACCAGATCTGTGTCAGTCATGAGCAAATTGATATATGACTGAGATCCCACAGAGCTGAGTAGCTGCCCACCTGAGCTAAGGTTCCCATGATGGGCCCAGAGCACCCTTGACCCCCCTTTTCCTCACCCTCCCACACAGTCCTCTCTTCCCTGGACAGACTCTAACGTCCGCCTGAGCGCCATGGGGCAGGAGAACAAGGCTGCCTCTCCAATTACAGAATTCATCTCTCTTGTCGGCCTGTCAGAACAGAGAATTTATTGCCTCATTCACTTTGAACAAAACCTGTTTCTGGAGGTTTTTATGATGGAGGAGTAAGGAAAGGAGTAAAGTGAAGGAGGAAGTGTCGATGGGAGGGATGTGGCCCAGAATATATAATCTCGCAGAGAAAAGTGTTTCGGCAAGAGGCCAAGTGTGAGCTCCGAGCATCTCTAGCTCTCCTGGCAGCCTCATTCCCACGTGGGTGGAGCGTCACTTGTCAACATCTGCAAGGGAGATGTTGGTCTTCATCCCATAGAAAACAAGGGGTTTGGTCAAACCCTGGAGCTCTGATAACCCCAACCCTATCACTCTGTGTCCTCCCCACTCAGCCCAGCTCCAGGCTTCCCACTCCACTCCCTCCTGGAGGCACTCCCTCCGCAGGCTCTACCAGGCTCCTCCACGTGTGTGCCAGGCAGAGACAAGGCCAAGAGGGCTGCACACCTCCTGGAGTCCATCCTGGGGGGAAAGAGTCCACATGATGACAAGAATGAATGCCGAGCACTCGCTTGGCACTGGTTTGGGGCTGGCACGGTGTGTGTTAGATCCTGCAGTTTCCCAATGTGTCATAGGTCAGGACAAACATTACCCAGCTTACAGAACAAAAACAGAGGAGTGACTGAAAAACAACCAACCTTCCCAAGGTCACAGCTAGGATTCAAATGCAGGCTGGCTGGTTCAAAGCCATCAGCTCAGCCTCTGCATGCTCCTGCCCAGCAGGCATCAGCTGTGAGGAGATTGCCCAGGGAAGAGCTGGGCACTGCAGGTGTGTGTCCAGGGCAAGCTATCCACTTTGGGCTGCTGGGAGAGGCCTCCCTGAAGGATGTGCAGCTCTGGGAGGATGCAGAGAAGGAGGTGAGGACAAGAGCCTTCATGGCAGTAGGAAAACCAAGTCCAGTAATACTGAAAGAGAGGAAGTGGTGCCAGATGGTGACATGGGAGTGGCAGGCATGGGCAGGTGTGAATAGGTGTGGGCAGGCTTGGGCTAACTGTGCATGGGCCTCCCTCTCCTCTCCCTTGGACAGCACCCCCATCTTCAAGATCTGCTTCCATTAGCCTTCCCATTAAGCCCCACCTTTCCAGATTCTCCACCCCCGGTAGCTCCCATTCAGCATTCCTTCCTCCTTCATTCACTCAGCAAGCCTGTGTGAGTCTTGTTTCAAGCCAGACCCTGTACCAGCTACTGGGAATAGGACCATTAATAAGGCACATGAATAAATCACGGCATCTTCTAAAAAGAAGAGCAGTTCTAAGTGTTATAATAAAGTGGTGTGTGAGTGCAGAGGAGGGAGCAATTAAAACTGTCTGGGAGAAGGAGGGCAATGTTCTGGAAGGCGCTCTGAGGGCTGGCACTCCAGCTGGACCTGAGGGTTGGCAGACAAAGCAGGAGGCGGTTTCACCCAGGGCCAGCTGCCCGGGCAGACAGAGCAGCCTGTGTCTGGGAGCCCTGGGTCTGATGGAGGGACAGAGGTAGAGGAACAGAGGTGGAGCACAAGGGACGTGGAGTACCCTGGAGGGAGAGGGCTGCTCCTCAGGCCTGGGATTGTTGATGGAGGCAAGTGTGTGCATGCTCAGATGCACATGTGAGAAAGGCTCCTTTCAATACCACAGAGAAGCAGCACTTTCTAACCTTGGGCTCCCTCCTCCTCCCCCATAGAACTTATCACCAGCTTCATACTTCACTTATTAAACTATATAAAAATGGCTATTTTTATAGGTCGAAATGGTGGGTCATTAGCAAGCTGAAATAGTTCAACCTGTCACTTTACTAATTATTCCTTCCTTCACCTCCCTCCCCAGCCCCCATGAAAATTTGAACTCCCTGAAGAGAAAGACTTGAATCATTCTTTGGCTCATTGCTACATCTTCTGTGCCTGGAACAGTGCCTGGCATAGAGTAGCTATTCATCAAGTATTTACAGAATGAATGAATATATGAATGAATGAATGAATGAATGATGAACAGAGAGACACTGAGGAAGGGGAGAACCTGGTTAGTCTCTGGTCCTAACCATGGAAGATCTCAGAATATAGATCTTGAACTCTATGATCAGAAGCAGCAGAACAAGTTCTATTCTTTCTGAGGAACAAGAGTAGATGCCTTAAGTGATTGTTATCAAGATCATATCAAAAATTATGGGAAATGCCCCACATAGTCCCAGGTATGCAGCAGGCACAAGATAAACACTATTTCCTTTTCTTCCCTTCTTTATATATTGAGCCCTGTTTTGCCCTGTCCATACATAGAGACCCACAGAATCAATTTTTTTTAAGTGTGAAAATTGACGTATTTTGAGTTTGGCAAGAGAGAAAATTCACCCACAATGAGTGGCTTGTAGTGTGGTGAGAAGCAGAGGATGCTGAGGGAGGGGTCTGGGTACCATCAGCAGAATAAAAAGGCCACCTACTGAATGGGTGAACATATTTGTAATTTATATATTTCATAAGGAGCTAATATCCAAAATATATAAAAATCTCAAATAATGCATAGCAAAAAAAAAAATCCAATTTAAAAAATGGGCAGGCCCTACCCTGTCTAGTTCAGTGAATAGAGCTTTGGCCTGTGAATTGAAGAGTCCCAGGTTTGATTCTGGTCAAGGGCACATGCCCGGGTTGCAGACTTGGTCCCCAGTAGGGGGCATGCAGAAGGCAGCCGATCAATGATTCTCTCTCATCATTGATGTTTCTATCTCTTTCTCCCTCTCCCTTCCTCTCTGAAATCATTAAATATATATACATTTCTAAAAAATGGGCAGAAGATCTGAAAGGACATTTTTCCAAAGAAGATATAGAGATGGCCCACAGGTACATGAAAAGATGCTTAGAAACATCAGTTGTTAGGGAAACACACATCCAAACCACAATGAGATGACCTCACACCTGTTACCACGTCTATCAAGGAAACAAGAAACCACAAATGCAGGTGAGGACTTGGAGCAAAGGCAGCCTTCATGCCCTGTTGGTGGGAATGCACATGGGTGCAGCCACTGCAGAAAACAGTATGGAGATTCTTCAAAAAAACTAAAAATATAACTAATGCTTGATTCAGCAATTCTGCTTTTGGGTATTTATCCAGAGAAAACAAAAACATTAACTCAAAAAAAATATTTGCACCCATCATGTTCATTGCAGCGTTATTTACAGTGTCTAGTGTGTAGGAACAAATGAAGTGTCCATCAATAGATAAGAAATCATGATACATGTATACACAATGAAATATTATTCAGACATAGAACAGCATCAACAATATGCATGGACCTTGAGGTTATTGTGCTAAGTGAAATAAATTACACAAAGAAAGGCAAATATCATATAATCTCACGAATATGGGGGATTTTTTTTAAAATGCAGGCTCATAGGTCCAGAGAACAGAATTGTGATTGCCAGAGCCAGGGGTTTGGGGATTTGAAAAATTAGTAAACTACTTCAGGGAGAGCCTGAAGGACCTTCTTAAAGCCTCACACCCCTGAACTAAGCTATAGGGAAACTAGAAACTAAACTGAGTCCCCTGATCCCATATTCCAAATTCTTGTCACCTTATTAGCCATAAAAGGTGGGTTATACTGGTGTTGTCCCCTTTTCACAGATTAAAAAATTGAGGCTCAGAGAGTAGAAAACCTGCTCAAAGTGTATGCACCACTTGCCAATAGTGGAGAAGAGTCTTTGGACTCAGACCTAGGACAAAGGCACCTTATACTGTCCTGCAGCAAAGGTAATGATAGCTTGTGGCGAGAGCCGGGGAGCTGCCATCAGTGGGAATAAAGAATGCAGAGAGCCAGGGAGAGTGAAAGAGGCAGCCCCTAATGGACAGGAGGCCACTGAGGAAGGTGCCACTCTCCTCCCCCAGAAGGCAGAGTCTTTAGTGGCAATAAACAGTCCCCCTCTGACCAAGTGAGCAAGCACTGTGACAGCATAGCTACTGCGGAACTCAAGTCCACCCAAACCCCATACATTAAGCCACAGGCCCATCCCAACCGTCCCTCGCCCAGGTTCTTGTGCTCCTTCTGCCCATTAAACAGATGTGTTAGGAGCAATCACAGGACCCATCCCTCAATCCCAGCACGGTGACCGTAGGAGACAGAACACATGGATGGGCAAAGGCAGACTTACAGCTGTGGGTACACGAAACACAAAGTTTATTCCTGTAGCATTGTTTCTGTATTTGTTATTGGGTTTATTATAATTATAATAATTATTATTGTTGCTAACCCACTTTTGCCTATCCCTGTATGTAAGGTCACTGGGCAATGGAAAAAATTGTTCACAGCATTCCTCAATTAGCCAACCTCCACTTTGCAGTGATGGCCACCTTCTTCGCCCTAAGTCAAATCCTGCTGCAGAGCAAATCCAATCTTCTCTCTCCCAACTTTTACTTTTGATGAAATGGGCAGTAAACAGGGGTATGGACAGAGAAAGGGCACAAAAGTCACAGAATCAGGACATAGCCATGCGGCCTGGAGCAGACAGAGCAGGGAGGGGAGGTGGGAGGACCTGTTGAGGTCCAAAGAGAATACGTCAGGATGGCCCCTGGTCTGTGTGCTGAGTCAGGGCCCAGTGATCGAAGGATGACACATTTCCTGATGTGGTGCATCTTTTACTCAGAGAATCTTCCTGTGGCAGCCTTGTTAAATGCAAACAGTAGAGCTGTGATATCGGCCTATGGGTTGTAATCATCACAGTCTGGGGCCATTAACTTCTCCAGGGTGTCAGAGTGCTCCTTGGGATCTGAGACATTCAAGATACCTGTGCCCTGTAGATGTGGTTGTTTCTCTGGCCCCCACCTTGGGGACCTTTCTTTTTTGCTCTCCTATTGGGCACTACTAACATTTGGGTTGGACGAGTGTTAAGGTGCTGCCCTGTGTATTCTGAGATGTTTAGCAGCATCCCTGGTCCCTACCCACTAGATGCCAGTAGCACCCACCAGTCATGACAATCAGAATGCCTCTCGACGTTGTCAAATGTCCCCTTGCGAGAAAATTGCTCCCAGTTGAGACTCTGCATACATACTCTCCTGGGGTCGACAGTACCGGACCCATCTCCCCTCCAGCCCCAGGCCTTCCCAAGCTTCCTGCTCAGCCCATGGGGCCATTTGCCTCCCGATTATTACTCTATGGGTAATGGAGGCAGAGTCTTTGCCCAGGCCACCCCCACAGTGCCCTAGCCACATCTGACCCCCATCCTCTCACTGAACCTCTCCCTCCTCCACTGTTGTTCTAATGAAAAGCTGACGGTCTCCACTCACCTCTGCTCACAGCCTGCATCCATCCAATCTGCAGTTAAGACCATGGGACCACTTCCAAGCTGGCCCCTCTCTCTTCCCTGCCACAGGCTTGGTGTGGGCCCACTTCTCACGGTCTCCCCATCTCTAGATGTGCCTCCCTCCTACCCACCACCCAGGCCTTCACCACAGGGCACTTTCCGAAGCACAAACGTTGTCGGATCTGCCATCTCAGAGATAAATCCAAACACTAGGGTCACAGGGTCAGTCCTCAGTCCCCACCTGAGCATGCTCACAAGCACAGATGGCCATGTCCAGCCCAGAGGATGATCATATACTCAAAACAGCCTTTGGCACATGGGGCACTTTTCTTATCATTTTAGATAGTCCTTTGTTTAGACTGCACAACTACCCTGATCAGCAAATACCAGCCCTGATTACCATCATTTATCTGTAAAGAAACCGCCCTCCCCATCCAGCCCCCTTCCCTTGGAACACCCTTCCTCCATTCAGATCACTGTAGTCAGGGCTCCCTGTCAGTGAAGCCCTCAGACATGACCAGGGCTCCGTCTCCAAAAGGGAGGTCTCCCACCACCCGAGACCCAAGGATGGGCCCCATGACCTAGAGAAGAACTTGGCCCATAGAGTGCTCAGCTGATGGGAGCTGATCTGACCTGCCATGCACTCTTGCAGGCTCTGTGCCACTGCTCCCTTAGACCAGCCTCCTCATGCATGGGCCAGCCCATGCAGCATGTCTAGGGTGGGATTCTCAGTGAGCCTGCCAGTCTGGTTTCTGGGCTCTGCACCAAATCATTTCTGTTGTTCACAACAGACACACTCTTCTTGCCTGTGTTTGCAAGTCTCCCTTCTCTCTCTTCTAGAAGGTTCCATACACTTTTATCTACTTTTTCAAATCCTTCTAGTACAACTCAAAAGCCACCAACATCCAAAATACTTTCTCTGCCCACACAACTGGCAATGAGTGGCATCTCTGTGTAACCCAAAGCCACATTCATGCAGGCATCTCATCTGAAAAGTGGCATGACGATAGGAACCATCCCCTAGGGCTGGGGAACAACCAAATGATATTGTGTTAGGAAAAGTCACCTGTGAGATCATCTGTCTGCCATATTCTGAGAGTTCAATAGACCTTTATATAAAAATCTTAGAATCATTAGTCAATGACCTTATGATGCCTTCCTTCAGGACAGTTTGAATCCACGTTTGCCCAAGGACCTAGATGGGTGGGATGGAATCCAGCCTATGTAAAAACCAGTCCTGAGGATGTTCCCAGCTCCTCTTTTTGGAACAAGAATTATGGTTCAGCCAGCATTGTCTAAAGCAGGGATTCCCAGCTAAGACTAGGACCCAGCAGAAGACAGCACAGCGGTTTGAAGGCAGGCCTGAAACAAGCATTTTGCTGTAAAGAAACTGTCTTGATTGTGTGCTGCTTAGGATAGGGTTTAGCCACCATGAGTTAAAACTCCCCTGCCTCCACTGCCTTTTCATTTGTAGGGAAACTGTAGGCCGGTCTCTACCTCTCCCTGGGCCACAGTGAGTGTCTTTATCTATAACATGAATGGTTGGCCTGCATGATTTCAAAAGCCTTTCCAGGAATAATATCCTGGGGGTCAAATCCTTAGCCTGCTGCTTAGTTCCAAGAATGGGGTATGTGTTTGTTTGTGTGTGTTTGTGTGTGTGTGTGTGCCCATGTATGCAAGCATGTATGCCTGCATTTATGTAAGCAGTGTGTGTGCCTACATGCATGTATGCATGTATGCAAAGTGTGTCTGTGTGCATATATGCAGTGTTTGTACCTGTGTGCATTTATGCAGTGCATGTGTCTGCATGCATGTATGCTGTGGGTGTTCCCATGTGCTTGTATGCAGTGTGTGTGCCTGCATGCTCGCTCAAGGCATGTGCTGCATGGTTTCAGTGTCCTTTCACTTGATTGATGATGCCTCCCATCAGATGCCAAATATAAATCCAGACTACAGAGACTTCACTCCTTGCATCCACTGCCTTCAGTACAGATAAGGTTCGGGGTGAGGCATGCTGCCGCTGACATGCATAAAAATACGCTGGCAAGCGTCAGAGCCCCTAAGGTCTTTTTTTTCCTGGCAGGTGTGCTGGAAATATCCACATAATTGTGTGACAAATATCACACACAGCTTGGCTTAACAAAAATCAGGTGTTTCATTTGTCCAGGAAGGCGGATGTGCCATCTGATAAACAAGCCTAAGAGACTCACGTTTTTCCTGAGTAATTATATTCTGATGGCTGCATGGACGGACCATGAGAAAATCAAATTATTTTTATAAAGCAAGAGGAAAAGTCTAGTTAAATACACACAAGCACTGCCACTAAAATCACAGGTGAACCTGCTGGGAATGCAGCCTCTGATTCTATGTAAATTACAGAATGATTTGAAAACCCATTGTTCTCCCCATCATGCTGTATTTTTAGCTTAGCTGGTCCCATATCCCTTCTTAGGACATCATTAAGTGTTGTTTTTGAAACAGACTATCATAAGAGCCTTCAAAAAATTCCTTTCTTCTCCCCTAGAGAACACGTTCTACCCATACCCTCAGTAACTGACCTCAAAATTAATAATAAAATGGTGTATTCCCTTTCTCAAAAATCACCGCTGGCTTCGCCAGTTTGAAGTCCAAACCCCCTCATGTCCTTCAGGCCCTAAGACTCTCCAGCTCACCCCCTATACTGTCAGTCTCACCCCATCTTCATTTCCAGGGGGTGTTCCTCTCCCCGTTAGTAGATGGAACCCTTGCCTGGCCCCCAACGCCCAAGCTCTTTCTCTCACACCCTTTGTTCTGCCTGTCCTTTCCCAGCCCTTTACCCACCTAGAAACTCCTGCTTCTTTTTATGGCCCAGATTACACGTCCATTCCCCAAGGGAGTCTTTCCCACACATCCTTATTCACTTGGTCAATAAATATTTGTGGTGGAGCCTGGGTACCAAGTGTTAATGATACAGAAATCAATAGTGAGGATGACACATGGAGACACATGTGAGGTCATTTGGAAACCGGAAGATGTTACCAAGCAAGCAAAGCTGAGTCCCTGACAGCAGTGCCCCTGAGTGTGGTGCCTGGCCAAGTGTTGGTGGAATGACGGGATGCTCCAGGGATGGGCGAGGGATACACTGAGGACATGGGGAAGCCATAGGGCCCTCTGGGGAGCTAGTGAAGGCAGCTGTGGGTAGATCCCACGTGGTGCCACCAGGAATGTCACCCCAACCGGGCAACTGGTCTGGCTGCTAGTGCTGCCAAGGCCAGGAGAAGGGCCCAACTGAAGCTGCACCGGGTCAGAAGCTGGCCAAGCAGGTGGAGGCAAGAAGACAGGGCTCACCCTCAGGAAATGAGAGGTGACTCTAGCAGTCACCAGGTATCTGGAACACCAATCCACTGTCTCCTAATCAACAGCAAATGGGCAATGAACTTGCAGGGCCGTGAGCAGAGGCTCTTCCACCTGGCTCAGCCCAGGGCACACCCACATACAGGCAGCAGCCAGCACATCCCTGCTGTATGAGGATAGGAGTGAGCAGCACATGAACAATGAAGCGGGCACTGCAGCACCCAGGGGACACGTGTCAGCACCAGATATGGATCCTCCCTCAGTTTCTCTTTAAAAGCGAAGGTTCTCGGGGTTTGTTGCTGAGGACAGGGAGATGGGCACAAATGAGAAAGGAAATGGAGACCCCAAAGGAGCATACCAAGAGTGGTTCCTTTTTCCCCTCTTAGGCCAAGAAAGAACGAGGACAAGCCTGTGGGGTACTTCCAGCCTTGGGAGCAGAGTCTGGAGGCACAAGGTAAAGGGGTACTGAATGCTTCCTTGGGCCCTTTATCTCTGCTGTTGTTTTAAGAGTGTGACCTTTACCCCTACCCCATCAGTACCCCAGGTCACACTGCATCTACCCTGTTGTGACTCCCCCAGCAAGCTCCTGACTGAGGAAGGTGCCTCTTAGGAAATGCTTCTTCTAGTAGGAAAATGCAATGTGTAGAGACACAGAAATGGTTAAAGTACAGCTGGGAGCTACACCTGCTTGGGCTTTGAGGAAGCCCCCAGAGCCCATCCCTTAATGCCTGCATCTCATTTCTCTTCCCACACAGCAGCTTGGAAAAGTCCCAGAGTACAGAGTGCACACCACTCAGGGACAGGATGGGTCCTGGCCCTGGACCAGGGTTCAGGCAGAGATGAGAGGGAATTAAGACCAGCCCAGGTCCCAGGGTCTTGTGAGGGTCTCAGGCCCAGCATTCCCTTTGAGCGAAGAAAGACTCACATGGCCACATGACCTGCAGGGTGTCCAGGGCACAGGAAGTGTGGTCAGGGACAGAGTGGGGATGACAGTGGGTAAGCTTAGGACTGAGACACAGGCTGAGGAGTCTGCCTGAAGTGGACAGGGGATGGGAGACATGGGAACCTCTGGGACAAAGAAAGTGGTGGCCTAAGGTCCGCCAGAATGCAAGGGAGAGATGGGAGCAGGAAGCAGCCCTCCTAGATCTTTGCCTTGTCCACAAAAGCAAGCAGGAAGAGGGCTGAGCGGTGGACCCTACAGTGGGCATTGCAGCAGTCCAAAGACGGAGCATTATTGCTATTCCATCTGTCTGTAGGCAAGATGGGGTTGGTCTGAAGCCCAGTGTCAAAACTAACAAAATGCCCATGGTGGGGGCTTTACAAAGGTGTGCTGAATGAAGATTGCCCTCTAAGTCCTGAGCCTTGGTTCCTTCTGCTATAAGATCTCTCACTGTGGGATATTTATAATATACTTGGAACATGGTAGGAGCTCCACAAATGATTTCATTATTAACTATTCTTCACAGATAAAGAAAGTGACCAGTAGAACTCAAACTGTGAGAGAGAATTAACTCCTGATTGAATATCTGGACCACAGAGTTCTGTCATTTCATAGCACTTTACATTCCAAAACGTGTTCATATGGATAACTTCTGGAGGATCCCAACCACCTGTGGTTAGAGTTGAGACTGCCCTCAGTAGAGAGTTTGGTCATTTGCCTAAAGTCACATGGCAGGTTCATGGTGGGCCAGACTAAGGGCTAGATGCCTGCCTCTAGCCCAGGACCATCCCAGGCCTTTATCTCAGCTCCCAGGTGAAGAGCTCAAAGACAGCAGAATGTGCTAGAGGAGCTGTCTTCTCAGCAGGCCAGTCCTCGGGGAGTGGGGGGCAGTGGGGGCAGGAGGAGGACCAAGCAGGACCAAGAGTGGTGAGCAGGTGGAATCCAGGGGCACGTCCTACAGAGCTCAAAAGGATGCGTCCCTCTTGATCCTGGTTGAGGTTGGTTCTCATTCCCAAGATGGCTACTCCAGCACCCTCTAGGCCAGTGGTCAGCAAACTCATTAGTCAATAGAGCCAAATATCAACAGTACAATGATTGAAATTTCTTTTGAGAGCCAAATTTTTTTAACTTAAACTTCTTCTAACGCCTCTTCTTCAAAATAGACTCGCCCAGGCTGTGGTATTGTGTGGAAGAGCCACATTCAAGGGGCCAAAGAGCCACATGTGGCTTGCAAGCCACAGTTTGCTGACTACTGCTCTAGTCAATGATGATGCACACTGGGTTGTCTCTGGAGCAAGCCTGGCTTTGTGGTGGACATTGGGAGCAGGAACATCCCTCTAAGGTGTGGCTGGTATAAGATAGAAAGGGGTGACACAGCTCAGCCAGGCAAGTTGGGGTTCGAAGCTGGGCTCAGCCAGCAGTGCTCAAAAGGCAAACTGAGGCAGTATTTATGTTGTGCAGTTTCAGTCAATACACTTCACCAGCCCTGCAGTTTCTGAGCCAAAATCCACCCACCTATTTTCAGGCCTGCCTGCTAATGGAGCTGAGTCTCCTGAGGGCTCTTGTCCTGTCCAATTTGTGTAGACTCTCCGTCTCCAGGGGAAGAGCAGGGTGCCTAGAAAACCCAGTGCTTCTGAAAAGCCACAGCTCATACTACATGAGCCTGAGGACCCACAAGCTCTCCGGGCAGGAGCTAGGTGGGTTTGAAGGTCAAACAGCTCTGGTCTCTCTTGATCTCATTCTGTAATTCTGTAAGATGTAACCATGGGCTAGGTGAAGGGACCTCTCTGCACTATTTTGCAGCTTTCTGTGTCTCTAAATTATTTCAAAATGAAAAGATTAAAAAAAATGTAGTCATGACATTGGTCTTCAGCACCTGATGCCACTAACCTGAGGATCCTTTGACAATCCCACCCAGCATCAAAGTGAAGATTCCTACCCAGTCAGGATCTTTCAGGAAGAAGCATCCCAGACTTTGGTCCTCCTTCTCCCACCACCACAGCTCTGTGTCAGACTTGCATTTTAGACCCTTCCTACAAGCCCATTTCTCCACTCTCTCCTTCCACTGTCCATCCCCTACATCACCACCAGACAGGCATCTCTGAATCTCTGCTCTACTTCTAACTCTGCAGGGGCCCTTAATCATTTTGGGATGAAGTCAAACTCCTTAGAAAGTTATTTTAAGCCAATCACAATGTGGTCTCAACCACACACCTTTCTGCTTCATCTCCCTACACAGGTCCCACTGTCATCAAAGCCAACAGCCCCTGCACCACCCGCACCAGGCCTCCAGACAGTCCTCAAAAACATGATCAACACACCCAGCCAGTGTGGCTCAGTGGTTGAGCATCAACCTATGAACCATGAGGTCATGGTTCAATTCCCAGTCCTCAGAAATATGACCTACTCATCCAGTATCTCCTTCTTTGCCCAAGCTGTTCCACCCACCTGGCAGGCCCTTTCTAATCTCTCTCCATCAGTCCTTCTCCTTCTCAATACTTACTTCAAAATCCTTTGCTACTTCCATCCTACCCAGTGGAGGAATGCTTTTCTCAAGGTTCCAATTTCTCTGAGGTGTCGGCACCTAAAAAAGACACAAACAGTCCCCTCGTTCTCCATCGAGCAGTTGGGTCCTTATTATTGGGAGTGATCTGGGAATAAGGCCCAGGTCTGGTTCACCTTTGTTCCCTGGCTGTCTTGCTGGATGAATGTTTCTGGAATGTACTTGTTGAGGGAAACCCATCCCTCAGTGCAGAGAAACAACATTTGGGTCCCAGAACTGTGCAGTTGTTTTGAAAAGAAGTGGAAATTACTGACCTTCAAAGCAAATTTGAGCTGAGGGTGTGCCTGAAACAAAACACAAAAGGAAGTGGGAGCTGGGAGGGGACCCGAAGCTCTTCCAGCTTTGTGGTACCCTCAGGAGAACATCTTCCAGAGCCAATAGGAGGTGGAGTTCGGAAAAGGTGGGAGCAAAGCCTCTTCCTTCCTCCTTATGATCTTCAGGATGCTTCTGGGTGTTTCATTGCCTTTTTCTTGGGGTAGGGGAGAGGCTGGCTTCCTCTGAACAGGTTCTCCTGTGAAAGGGGCCTAGGGGCCTGGAGGAGACAGGATGTGAATAGGGCCAGCAAAATAAGAGTGCGGCTGGACAGCAGCATCAATCCACCACGGGTGGGAGGAGAGCTGGTGGGGTGGCCTGCTATGCTCAGCAGGTATCTCATCTGCTCTCTCCTTGGCCACGTGGCCTTGAGAGTCTGTTTGCAATTACAGCCTGTTTTGATTATTAGGTCAGAATATTCATCTCCATGGGCTTAAATAGAAAGCCAGAGCAAAACAGCATTCCTCATTTCAAACTAGGTCTCCCTTTCTTTGTATGTGTGTGTAGTTTTTGCCTTTTCCTTGTTTAACCAATGCATTCAGTTCTTGACTCCAGGAGGGTGGTGGCTGCAAGAAGCACCCAGAAGCAGCGAATGCAGTGGCCCTGTAGGGCAAGAGTGGGAGGCCTCGGCCACTCCCTTGGAACCCCACCCAGTGAGGAGGCCAGAGCTGGGCGGGCTTTGACTCATGTAGAGGCAGCTGGCTGCCAAACACAGAGGCTGATGTTGGGAGAGTCCTAGGAGACCAGGCCTGGCTGGGAGGGACCTTGAAAGTCAACTGTAGAACCCCTACCAAGTAGTTAGGCAATCATTCCTCTAGGGATGAGGAACTCACTACCCCTTGGGTCACCTGATTCATTGGACATCAATTCCAGAAAGGAAATTGCACCCTTTCTTACAAAAGTGTTGAGTCCTTGGCCTCTAATTCTTCTCCAGACCAAATATCTCTGTTTCTTCAACACATTGAGTTTATATGATTCTAGTCTCATTATCATCCTGAGTAAATGTAACACCCCCCATGTGATCTGAATACTCATAACAATCAGGACTTTCACCTCCTTCCTTCCAAATATTATACATCTCTCATCATGGAGCTTGTGCTGCTTCTCAGTACCCAGGTCTAGACCTGAAGAAGGAAACGCCCTCACAGGACACAAGTGTAACTACTACTCCTTTGTCCCTCTGAGCCGCTTTATGTGTCCTCACAGCCCAGGCCCCCTAAGATTTGTCTTCATTCTGAGACTCTGGAGTGCCCCTGTGTCTTCAGAACAAAGAGGAAAGGGGCAGAAGAAGAGAGGGAAGTCACTGTGCTCTCAGTCCCAGCACAGTCAGCACACTTTCCCTGCCTCCAAGACATGGTGGCCTGGTTTCAAGGGCTAGAGTGTGTGTTAGGGGGAAGGGGGAATATGGCAGGAGGAGGGGGGTTGCAGGGTGGGGGGCAGACGGGGGAAACCAAACCCTTTTCCTTCCTCCTGGTGGTCTTTGGGATGCTGCTGGATATGTCATCATGTTTTCCTTGGGGTGGGGCCAGGGGCTGGCTTCCTCTGAGCAGAAGACAGAAACAGAGAGACACACAGAGACAGAGAGGTCACAGCCTCCTATAGAGCCCTTGGGGGCTTACAATAATCTTTCTCACCCATGTAATGTCTTAACAACCATGGAAAATAGACACTTACATGAATCTATTTTGCAAAACTGAGATTCAGAAAGGCCGAGGTTGCCAAGCCAATAAAGACTGGCTCTGGGAGAAGAGTCAGAGAGGTTCTCTGAGCCAAAGCTTGGTGGCTGTTGGTTGAGCATGATCAGTGCACTGAAAGGTCACTGGTTCAATTCCCAATCAAGGCACATGCCTGGGTTGAGAGCTCAATCCCCAGGATGGGTTGTATAGGAGGCAGCTGAATGATGTTCTGCTCTTCCATCGATGTTTCTCTTTCTCTCTCCCTTTTCCTTCCACTCCCTCTAAAATTCAATTAAAAGATATACTTTTTAAAGCTTGTGGATAGTCAGAGGGGCAGGCTTGCTGAGTGCTGAATTTGTTTTATATGCATGTTGATATAAGCAATCTCAACCAAATGGGTCTTTGGGACTGAAAGGGGGCACTATTAATGTTTACACAAGACACAGCCCATCCCTGGCAAACCAGGATATATGTCCTCCAGCTATAAAGTCCTCCAGGTCCATGCTCCCCAAGTCATCTCTCTGCTCTGCATGCTCACCTCAGAGAACAATCCAGAAGCATCACTAACACAGTACTGTCTCTGAGGATGACTCAGTTCCCTTCTACCAGCTCAGACCTTTCTACTAAGAATCAGATTGTTCCATGCAATCAGCTCTTAAATATCTCCTCCTGGAAGAGCCTCTCCAAATGCTGTCCTGTGTGAGTCACAGTTGATTTGGGCATTGGTCTACCCCATAACACACACAAGGTGACAGAGTAAAACCCAGCTCCCAGCATAGACTCACAGTCTTGAGCTCAACTTCACCCACTGATGCAGACTGCCCAGCTATCCTGACTGCTCTCATCATCCTGGCCAGACCCCTTGGTTTGTTCTGCAGTGGGAGATGGACTCTCATCTCTCATTTTCTTCTCTCATTTTAGATCAATTTTGAGTTAGGTCTCAGTTTTCCTGCCCCTAACTTCTCTGAGGAGCCAAACCTTTGCCCACCTTCTGTGTGACTATGTCTCTGCTCACCTATGTCAGTTTCCATCCTCATCCTGGGCTTGATTTCATCATATTCACCCCACAGTCACTACAAGCCAAACACAAACATGCCTAAGTAGACCCACAACCTCTCCTCAGATCTCAATTCTCCTCCTGCATTCCTGGTGGTAGATGGACCCCTCTGGCATCGGGTTACCCAGGGGAGCCCTGCTAGTCCCCAGAAGCACAGCATTACAGTGGTGCACCCCCTATCCTCATAGTCCCAGGAGAATGATCACACGTGTCCAGATGACACCTACCTCGTTGTGACTTCTCCCCTTCCCTGTGCACAGTACCGAGCACGGGGTCGGCCTGCAGTCAGTGCACAACCATTTTCTGCTGCAGCAGAGGCCTGATCAGGAAATGTGACTTCATTGTATTCCAGTTGTTCCAAAAGATTGAATTGATTTAATAGGAATGCTTCCTAACGTGTGAACAATTATTATTGTTTTAAATTAGCAAGAATAAAATTCCACCATCTTTCTCCCTGAAGCTACTTGCCGAGATGCTGAGCCGTAAATTCACAGCACCCGTGAGGAGCTAGACAAACAGCCATCGGAGCCGCAAGGAAGTGCTGCAACTGAAAACATCTCCAATCCATATTTTTCCCTTAGGGAAGGGGAAGGAGCGAGAGAGCAGGGAACTTTTTTCTTTTTCTTTTAACAGGAAATTTTATAACTCTCCCCTGCCCTCCCTCCCTCTAGCTTCACAAGAGATGCCTGAGGTTGAGCATGTTTGCCTGACTGAAGGAGGAAATCACGAAATAAATTCAGCTAAGCAAAGCAGCCAGTGGCTTTCACTGCAAAAGCCCACGGCATTATATTGTCTCACACCCACCTCACCCCTGCTCCTTCCCTCACTGCATGACTTCAACTCTTTCCTCTGACTTGGATTTCAGCCACAAAACTGGGCTTAGAGTACATGTGACAAGTAATCTGAGGTGTGGTCTCAGCCCCACTCACTAGGTAAACCAGTTCCCTCTCTGGCCTCAGTCCCCCCATCTGTTCATGGGTCCTGCCCTAGCTGATAGTGTCCTTGGTTAGTTTTTGTCCTTTCAGTCCCAAACCTTGCACTCCTTGGAAAGAAAAGGCACTGTAGTGTTTCAGCTCATTTGCATGTGAATACCAGGACCAGCCCATGGGACTGTGCTGGGAGTTCTTATGGGCAGCAGCCTTGTCTGGAGCCACAAAGCATTCTGGGACCAGGCTGGGATCATGCTGTGCTCCAACTTGATCATCTGGTCACTGCAGCAAGTCCCCTCCCCACAGAGCACCCTCATGTGCTCTTGGGTAACTGGCACAGTCACTCGTTTATCCATCAGATTTTATGGATACCTCCCCACATTTCAGAACCTGAGCCAGACATGGGTGCAACAAGGACACTCTGTGAGTCTGTGAGGCAAGGGCAAACACAGGGACATGGCTCGAATGCAATGTGACAAATTCTAGCATGGAGGCAGGATGAGGTGCAAGCACAAAGGGAGGATTCCCATTGAGTCTGGACAAGCAGTCCAGATATGGAGACATCTGAGGTTTAGAAGGGGGTCTCCAAGCTTCCAGATGGAGGTGCACTCATCCTTGACAGGGGCCAGCAAGAGCAAAGGGTCAGAAAGCAGGGCAAACTTTCCCTATCTGCCTAATGGCTAGAACGTCATTCTAAGGGCCTCAAAACCACAAGAGGTGTTGACTAGAGATGTGTCCAGCTGTGGGAGGTGGGGGAAGACACTTGACCTCTGATGCCTTGCTCTTCTCGTGTACAAAATGGGAACAAAGAGAGCACGCTTCTCTCAGAGTGACAGAAGATCCCGATGCCAAAGGATGTCAATGTGCCCAGCACAGTTTCTGGTACGCAATGATCCTGGGAGCACAATTATTGAATCTAAATGTTTTCATCCATGCATGGCCAGTGTGGTTCAGTGGTTGAGCATCAACCTATGAACCAGGAGGTCTCAGTCAGAGCATATGCCCCAGTTTTGGGCTCAGTCCCCAATAAGGGGTGTGCAGGAGGCAGCAATCAATGATTCTCTCTCATCATTGATGTTTTGTCCCTCTCTGCCTCTCACATCTTCTCTGAAATCAATAAAAATATATTTAAAATAACAATAATAATAATAATAATAATTAAAGGTGTTCACTCACTCCTCTCTCCAAGACTCACCCAGTGTGTTTTATGCACATGCTCACACACTCCCACTCCCAGGCACACACCCGATCACCCCAGCTCCAGCTTCCTCAGGGTCTCCTAATAAAGACTTTCCTCTCAAGCTCCCAGCTTGTGTCTCAATGCTGTCCTCGACCCCAACCCCACCACACCCTCCCTGGCTGTCCTGGTGGAAAGTCTTGCTGGGCCAGGGAGTAGCCTCATGTGCACATGGGTTAAATAAGCAGGCAAGTGTTGTCTGTGGTATCATAATTGCATTTCCTTGGGAATAGAGAAAAGTAGGAACCTACTCCTGGAGCTTAGTGGGGGGCTAGAGGGAGTAGGAACAGGGGAAGGAAGGGGGACCATTGGGAGGAAAAGAGTCCTGGGAACAAGTGTGTGGCCCAGGACCCTGTGTGGGGAATCAGGAAAGGTAGTACAGACTTCCTTGAACCAAAGGAGAACCCTTTCTGGGGCCAGGAAGCCATCCTGCAGGTGGAAGAGGGGGGCCTGCCCAGCGCACAGCCTCCTCCCTGTGGGGCTGGCTGAACGCTGCTGCTGGCTGAACCCTGGCTCCAAAACCCGGAGCCACAGTTGCTGTCTTCTCATCCTGCTCAGGTCCACCTTCCACGTCCAAAAGGCCACAAGCAGCAAAACACTGTGTATACTGAGCATTAGCACAGAGCACAGTGGGAAACAGGTACAATGGATGATTTGACAGGTAGCCAGAGACTGAACTGGCTCCTCCCTAGGGCAGCCTTGGCTGGGGCTTCTTCTCCTCCAAGGGAGGCTCCCTCACTCTCCTTCCTCCACATTCCTGCAGCTCCACTCCCTCCTTCTTCTTGAGCTCAGGGGAGAACCCCTAACTCCTACAAGAGAAGAAAGAGGTGTGTTTGATTTCACCAAATCTTTCCCCGGAAACATGAAAGGAACTATTACCTCTCTTCAGGGGTGAGGAGCACAGGGCTCAAAGACAGAAGAGGTATTGCCCAAAGGAGCAGATTTAGGAAATAATGGAATCTGTTCTTTCCACCCACTTACCACCCATTTGTTCAATTTTTCATTGCCCTGCTCAGAGGCATACACGGGCCAAGAGTCACTTACTTCACAGCCGAGCAGGGAAAGCCTGGGGATGATGGTTCTGAAGGGCCAGGAGGGGCTGGGGCCTTGCATCTTTACCTTCCAGCTGGCTCTGGCTGGCGGCGACATCTCGGGGAGCAGCGCACCATGCACACAGTAAGCTCGGGAAGTTTAACAAATGTTTATAAAACCTCTCCATCCGCAGTTAATGACCCTTATTAGAACTGAAAAAAGCAGTCACACATGCCACGTCCCAGTTTTAAGAAGCGTTTTATTATCACATGCCACTCCACAGACTAATGAATGAAGCCCTGGCTCTTTTGTCAGGGGGGCAACGCCCAGGATGCTGGCAGAGAGGCTTTTGTCCTAGAGCCTACTGGGCCAAATTTGCCTCTCCACCTGCCCTCCCTGCCACCCCCCGACACCCACCACTCTCGAGCTGCCAGCCCACCAGCTGGCATGCCTGGAAGGGCCCACCTTCAATCTGCTGGGCCCCAGATCCCTGCCCCTGGAGCCTGAGCCCCAGCAGGCCCCACTGAGGCAATGGGGTAAGGTATTTTCATATCCTGAGGGTGAGGCTGAGGGTGAGAAACACAGATACCTGGGCCCCAGCCTAAAATCTGAATTCTTTTTCATTTTTTAATATATTTTTAATTGATTTTAGAGAGAGGAAGGGAAAGGAAGAGAGAAACCTCGATGTGAGAAAGAAACATAAATTGGTTGCCTCCCATACCACCCTGATTAGGGACTGAACCAGCAACCTGGGTATGTGCCCTAACTGGGAATTGAACCAGCAACTGTTAGGTGTACAGGACAATGCTCAACCAACAAACCACACTACCCAGGGCCAAAATCTGAATTCTTAACTAACTTGAAGACCAAAAATGGGGAACTACCAGGGCCTGTGACCTGAGCCTCAGATGCCTGCATGCTCATCTTGGCTCCGCCCCAAGCTGTGTGACCTTAGGCAAATCGCTTCTGTTTCCCTTAGTCTCCCTATTTGTCAAATGAGGACCTTAAATCTACCTCCTAGTGGTTTTCCTAACGATGAAATCATCCCGTGCGGCCAAAGTGCACTTTGCCATGACTTGCCCGCCCCTGCTGTCTGAATCGTGGAATCATGAAAGCACCAAGGTCGGGGTAAAACAGCCAATGGTTGCACAGTATTGTGGAGGCATGAAATGCCACGGAGTTGGCCAATATTTTATATTATATAAATTTTATTTCAATACAAAATGGTTAATTTTATGTCATGTGAATTTTACCACAATAGAAAAAAAAAACAGTTGCTTTTCATCTTAAATAGGACATGCTTATCAGCCTCTGAGCCTTCGCCCAGGCTATTCCCTCTATTTGACTAGCTCCTACTCATGGTTCAAGCTTTCTTTTGGAAATCATTTCCCCAAAGGCTCCTCTGCTGGCTCCCAAAATGCTGTGTCCCCTTCGGAGGGGACATGATCACAGGCTGTTCCAGGTCTATCTGCAGGCACCTCACTAAAAGATGGGCTTTGGGGCTGAGGAAGGGCAGGTAGATCCCAGGCTCATCCGGGGCACAGTAGGTACTCAGTGTTTACTCAGATGGAAGAGCTGACTCTAATCAGCCCTGGCTTTAGAGATGAAGCAGGTGCAGCCTACAGGAGGCCAGGCCCTGCCGGCCACACTGTTGCTCATGGGCACAGGCACTCTGTCTCTTTCTCTCCCTTCCCTGTCAGCAGCTCCCCCTGGGCGGAAGCACAGCCCAGGCACGTCAGCCTTCACAGCCATCCACTAATCTGGCCACGGACAGTGTGCCAGGGCCCTCTGTCTGCCCTTCCAGTGTCCCCGAGACACAGCTGTTCATGTTGTCAGACTTATCACAAGCAGGAGGTGACAGCCCATGTCCCAGGGAACCTCGTCTCTAGAACCTCCTACCAACTCAGGGTCTTAGCCACTGGCATCCTCAGCTTCCGGGTGCACCTGCCCACACACAGGGCTTCAGTTTCCCCACCTCTAACATAACAGATGAATAACCATTGACGGATTTAATACCACTGTCAAGGAGATGGCTAAGGAAGGGGCCTCACCATCTGACCACCTGGGTCTGAATCCCAGTTCTACTCCTCACAGCAGGACCCTTAGCAGGTGATGGCACGAACAGGGCCTTGTTTCTTCTCTGTGAAATGGGTATGATTCTGGGGGCTACTTCCCAGGTACGTAGTACTTTGCAGCACTTTGACTCATGCCCGAGCACTGGCGGCACTATGGTTGTGAGCTCTGATTTCATGTCCTGCCCCTGCCCCCTATGAGTTCAGAACTGGTAGCCCTTCCCTCACAAAGTGGAGGGAGTACCACCTGGTGACCAAGACAGCCAGATACACAGAGGCCATGCAGGGAAACCCTGGGCATGAACCCTGGCACTGGCATCCTTTAGCCACTTTGACCTCGGGTACATCATGGTAACAAAAAGGGAGTTTACAGAGGGAGAACCAGAGAAGGCCAAAGCTGCCCTCCATCACCAGTTATACCGAGGCCGTAGGGATGAGTGGGAAGAGAAAAAGACAACAATGTAAACATGCGGGTCTCATAGAAGAATGCAGCTTGGTGGCCTGGGGGTCACAGTGAGGAGAATGAAAGCTTGGGGCAAGGGAGTGGGGTCCTGCCTCTGTCTGGGTGGTCCAACCAGTCCCTGCCCTCACTGGGCCTCCACCTCCCAGATATAAAATGGGCACATTAATCCTCACCCTGCTCAGCTTCCAGAAGTTACACTGTGAGGTTGAGGAAGAGGTTGTTAGCTGTACCACCTGGCAGGTGACATCCCACCGGAAGGACACACTCAAAGTGCTGCCTCCCTCCAGTGGCCAAGACCCTAAGTTGGTACGAGGTTCTAGGGACGAGTTCCCTGGGCCAATTCACCACAACATGAATCGCCTTATTGGCAGCTATGTTCAGCCATCTTAAAGGCATTTAAAAGCTTCTTCTCTTGCTCTTAGCTGCCAACAACCAGGCCTGACCCCAGGCCATCTTGACCTGGACCCACCTTCAGCTATAGCTCATGGGTCCTACTTTCATTCATGTTAAAAGTAATTGGAGACCATCACATTTCTGTTTAAAACACTCCCAAGTCTCCCCGTCTGGTTATAATAAAACACTAGCCCCTTACCTGCCCTATATTCAGTCTGACAGCTGCCTGCAATTCACTGCTCTCTCTGGCCTCTCCCCAGGCTTCACTCCTTCCCTCGAACAAGCCCTGTCCTCTCCCTCCCGTGTGCTCGCCCTGCTCTTTTCATGGCTGCCTCGTTCTCATCAGTCTCACCTCAAGGTGAAGTATCCCTTCCTCATAGAGGATGTCCCCCCTGCCCAATACGTACTTTGTCTGTGACTCAAACATCCATGAGACTCTTTAAGACCTCTGCATGGAGAATGCTCACCAGCTGACATTTTCTTATTTGTTTTCATTGTTGTCCCTCTCACTTCCTACTCATCCCTATGGCTCACTGGTGGGTCCTAGCTTGAGCACAGAGCCTGGCACATAGTAGGTGCTCAGTAACTATTTGCTGACTGGATGACTGGAGGCATAAGTGGTTGGATGAAACATAGCTTCCAAAGGTCCACACCAAAGGCAGATTTACCTGAAAAGGGCGCTCAAGCCTTAAGTGAGTAAATGGAGGCACCTCATAGGCGAGGTAACCCAAACAAATGGCTTTCCACTACCAAGTCTCACCAGCACTGCATCTCCTGCCACAAATGTTCTACTCCCTCTTCACCTGACTGCACCTTCTACTCATTTCCCAGTGTTCACCTCCCATCACCCTTAACAGCCCTTCCCTGCCATCCCTCAGCCTCTCCCGTGCATTTCTGTAGACCCTTGCTGCCTTGAGCCTGGTTGGTCATGTGTAGAATCTTTCAGTCTGTGAGCCCTTGGGACCTACAGCTGAGGCTGAGTCACATCTGGATGCCCTCACAGAGCGCATTGCTTGGTACTGTATTGGCATTCAGTAAAAGTTTGCTGTTATCCAAGTGGTTAACCCACAAGACCAGGCCAGGCTCTAGGAAAGTGGTGAGGTAAAGCTGAGCTCCCTGCCCACCAGGAGCTTGCTTGCAACCCACTTGGAGAGACAAAGATGATCATCTGACAAGATAATTGCTTTAATGGAGATGGGCATAAAAAGTGCAGTGGGGCCATAAGAATAAGCAAAAATAAATCAAGTTATAAAATGATACACACAGTCAGACACACTTTAGTAAAATTTTAAAACCCGAAAACCAACCTACATGTTGTTTATGAATACATAAATACACGGCAAAAAATAAATACAAAATGCATGTGAATGAGAGATGTCATTTCTGGGGAAGAAGGAGAGGGGCAGAGTTGTGGAGGCTCACATATGGTGCTTTAATCATATCTATAGTGTTTTGATTTTTAAGAAGAAAAATCTGAAGTACGCTTGGCATAATACTAAGGTAAGATAAAGTTGGGTGGGTAGTCCTTGGTTGTTTGCTATAATATGCTTGTAGAGTCTAAAGGTTTGGAAAATCCTAAGATCATTTTTATATTGAATTAAATATGATTAAAGAGAAGGCACCAATATGTTGAATGCGTGTTTAATGGGATGGGTGGGTGGATGGATAGATGGATGGATATATTGGTGGTAGGTGATTTGAAGGATAGATGAATGCGTAGAGCATAGTTGGATAGATGAATGGATGAATGGATTAGTGAATGATGAATAGATGGCAAAAATAATGTTAGAAATTTTCAGGTTTATCCTATTCTCTGCATGTATTGAGTACTTAACCACATGTCAAGCCCCATGCTAGTCCCTGGCCATGTTATATTCAGGATTCTGACAAATCACTTTCCCACAGGAGTTCAAAGCCAGAGCCCAGATTCAGGCCCAATGAGGTGACAGTATTGAGGGCTGCAGACAGTACGGTCAGAAGTGGGTGTCTACTATGCTGAAGGCCAAAGTAATAAGAGGGACAAACTCCTATAGGGAGAACCATGGGGAAGCTGAATGTCTGCTGTGTCTGTGTGGATGCCTTGTCCTCCTGGAGACAAAGGTGTCCCAGGCAGAGAAGTGGGACCATGGAGAATGTAGAAGAGCTACTAGCAAAGAAAACGTGATGGGGGAAAGAAAGACAAAGCCAGCAGGGGAGTAGGACCTACTCTGAAGGATCTGGATTGTTGTGCTGGAGGTGGGACTTCATCCATAAGCCAGAGTCTCCCAAATCTAGCCAATTGTCAGAATCATCTGATTGGCCTAGAAAGGAGTTAAAGCCAGGAATTTATATAGAACAAAATCTGCCTCTGTCGTCAGCCAAGTCCCTTTGCTCCGCCCCATTCTGGTTCATGAAGGAGACCAGCATTAACTGGCTCAGCTGTGGCCTGGGTTTCTAAGAGCAGGACTGTTGGAGATGGCAGGCACCCTCCATGGGCCCTGCCTGTGTCCATTTCCCATTGGGTTTGACTGCTCCAGCACCTGGGCCTGGGTCCTCAGGGCCCAGCAGGAGAGGGAAAAAGAGAGCCCACAGCTGCCGATGCACGTCGGCTTGTTAACCCCGATGGAGCATATTTCTATCTCACCAAACAGTTCTCCAACAAGAATCTTTATTGCTCAGCACAGCTAACTGGGAGAGCATTTTTCTAATTACATTTCCCTTGAAATACACCCGGGTTTGAGTTAACACCTCTTCAGTCTGCCAAAACCCAAGTCATTTTAAAATTAGTTCTGGAGGTTTTGCAAAAACCCCACTGGGATGCAGCGTTCCTTTCCCACCAAGTTGTGTGCTGAAAGCACTCCCCAGACTCCAGGGTGGTTCTCCTTGGAGACTGCGGAGAGCACCCGGGGAAAGCCCACTCCTGGCCCTCCCACCTGCCTCTCTCTCTCAGACCCGCTGAGCAGCCCTCCCGGTGCTGCAGGATCGATGGAACCATAAATGCATTCTGCCCTAAGCAGTCTCTCTGATACTTTTTAAAAACCATACAGTGGGAGGGAAATGTGATCCATATGGTTTAGAATCATTAACACTTAAATCGTCAAAATTGAGATTTTTTTTTCATAGAAAAATTTCATAGCCAAGGCGCCTTTAGCGGCTCTTTAATAAACTGTTTAAAATTCTGTTGTTCCCCCTAACACACACCAGCACATGCCCAAATATGCAGTATATCTATGCATACTCCACGAACTCAGAAAGGGCATCAGTCTGTTAGATACCATCCATCCCCAAACAGGGTGGGTTAAAAGGTGTTGGAGGTACCTGTGAGTACATAGTGGTCAATGACATCTACTCAGTTCAGTTATGCAGACTGAAGAGTTCCACTGAGCTTTGGTGCTCCTCCGGACCAGCTCCTTGGTGGTAAAGACGAGAAAGCTGAGATCCAATGGAGGCTCAGGTCCTTGAAGAGTTGGAGGGAGTCCTGGAGGAGCATTTTGAGGAGCAAAACTTCCCAAGCAAAGTGTCTTCTATGTTGCTGCATGTGACTAAACAATGGAGATAAGGTAGGAATAGGGGTGGGAAAGAAGCTAGGGCTGACCACAAGCATTTTCCATGGCTCCCTATAGTCTGAATACAGCAGCCACTCCTCTAGCCAATATGTCAAGGTTGTGGGAGAGGAGACCCCCTTCTCCATAAACACAGGTCAGGCCCTAACTTGAAACAATGGGAGGGATGGCTTAAAAAGATAGGTGATCACCTGAAAGAGCATTGCAGAAACTTAGAAGATGTGATAAAGGCCTGGGCTTAGTGGTAGAAGAAGGGAGAAGACCTGGAAGATGTTTTGGAGAAACATTTGATAAGAGTGGGGACTGATGCATGTAACCAGTGATGCAGAAGCAGCATCAGGATTCCATCTGTTTCCTGTGGCTGCTCTGAAAGATGCCCCTTACTCCCTGACTCGAAACACCGCTTATCCATAAATGTACAGTTTTAGAGGCCAGAAGTCCAAAATGAGTCTTATGAGGCTAAATTTAAGGTGTCAGCAGGCCCATTCCTTCTGAAATCTTTAGAGGAGAAACCATTCCTTGACTCTTCCAGCTTCTGGTGACTGTCAGCAGCCCTGAGCCTGTGGCTGTGTGATTCCAACCTCTGCTCCCTGACCACTCCAACCCTCCAGCTCCTTCTTCAAAGAATGTGCAACTATATCAGGCTCTCCTGGATAATCCTGGATGATCTCTGAATCTCAGATCCTGGACTTAATCTCATCTGCAAAAGGATTAGGACGTCAATATCATGGAGTGGGAGAGACATTATTCAGCCCATCACAAGAATGAAACTGGAATTTCTTACATTGGCAAGTGGTGCCTTCAACCAAGAGCAGAGGATATTGGTGGGAAGATGTAGGAGCTTGCTGTAGGAGATGCCGATTCTAATTAGAATTTGGGAGGTGTCCCAGGCAGGGGGTCCCCATAGGCAGTAGTCCATGGGGATTTGGAGCAGAGGACTGAGAGTCTTGATTTCAGCTGAATGACCAGCAATAAACAAAGTTCTCACACTCATTTCCTAGGCAAAAGGGCCAAGGCTAGACAGTGGGAGAAGAGCCAGTTTGGGGCATGAGACCAAGGAGCAGGAATTGATGAAGACTGAGGAAGGATCCCATAGGTAATCCAAAAGGGGGAGTATGACTAGTGACAAGGCAGCACTGGAGTGGGGGGTCGCAGTGTCAGATACAGGACAGAGACCAAATGGGATAGGATTCGGTTTTGACAACTCATTGGTGACCTCAAAGCCACTGCAGCAGAGTGGACACAAAGGGCTGGGTTTGTAGAGGTGTGAGGCATGGCTCACTACGAATCTCTTGGAAAAGTGGAGAGCTGAGGTGGCAGCCTCACAATTGAGCTTGTCTGTGAGCAGAAGGTGGGACCCAGGCATGGGAAAAGGTTGGTGCTGCAGAAGAAAGAGATCCAAGTGTCTGGAGCCCCTGTCAGGGCGTCAGGATAGCACAGGGGAAGGAGAGGGGTACTGTTCCTCCTCCCCTGCAGTATGAGAGGCAAGGAAAGGAGAGGTAGGTGCCAGCGACAATCAGTGTGAAGGTGGAAAGAAGAAAGCTAGTCTCTGTTTTGTACAGAAACAGGAGATGAAGTCGTACCTGTGGCCTGAAGGAGAGAAGTGCCCTGAGTGACTCCCTGCAGAGCCCAGGCCTCTGGGCTTCTGGTTCCTCAGGGGTGAGAGGTTCCGGGTTCCCTTTGCACTTTCCTAAAAGTGAGCTGGAGCAGGTGGAGCTCCTGCAGTATAGCTCAGAGGTCTGGCCTCATCTGCTTTACTTCTTTGTTTGACCAGTGACAGCGACCTCAGGTGAAAGCCAGCAGCTGAGTCTGCAGGAGGGGAGAAGGGGCAGGAGCCTAGAGTAGCCTCCTGTGAACCTGAATGAGCCCTTCCTCCCTCTCTCTCACTCTCCACCAAGGACCTCTGCCTTGGGCCCCTCACTTCCCTGTTCCCCAGACCAGAGCTCAGTGCTCAGCATGACCTTGGCCATCTCCCTCACTGTCTCTGGGCTTCCCTATGAAATGAGAGACTTGCAGGTAGTGACCGCCAAGGGCCTTTCAGTTCTCAAGGCCCCGAAGCACAGCCTCGGATGTGGAAGGGCTGTCTGAACTGCCGCTGAAGTCCCAGCCTCCTTGGCGCTGGGCCCAGGCCTCTGTCATTGCGTAAACACGATGCAGGCCTGTTTGGGGCCGCATAGCTGTGGTTTTCTGTTTTCTCCAGCAGTAGCTCCAAGGCTGGGGCTGCAGCTGAGAGGGCCCAGCAGGGAAGGAGTGGGCCCAGCAGGGAAGGAGTGGGCCCAGCAGGGAAAGAGTGGGTGGTGGAGGGCAAGAAAGAGAGGTTTCTCTGTGCTGCCTCCTCTGCTTGGCTTGGAAAATTTGCAAAAGAGAAAAACATGCCTACATGTTAGCCCCTTCTTCTTCCTCCCCCATCAACCCCGAAGAAAGCGAGCTCCCTAGGTAACAGAAGATACTCAAGGTTGTCTGCCTCTGCTCTGGAGCAGATACCTTCACGCAGCTCAGCCCTTGTGATCTTGGCCATGGGCAGGTCTTGGAGCAAAGAAGCACCACCCAGGGATCAGATGTGGGTGAATGTGGAAGGCTCAGCAGAAGCAACAGCAGACCCTGCCAGACAAGCCTGGTATCTATGGACACTCAGCCTGCCTACGCCCTCACCAGCCTGGTACACAGTAGGTCCAGATAGTCTGATGTTCAAGCAGAATTGAATCTGGGAAGAATACAAGATGGCCCCTAAAGAGAAGAAAGGGCCCCAGGGGGTGTGGTGGAAGTGCCCACTCAAATTCCCTTGCTTGTGCATCCATCCCTGGCTGCTGACGGATGGTTGCTAACTGCACCCAGCATACTTCTCCACAGAATTGCCCTTGGCTGATGCAAGCTCCCATAAGATGCCTGGGAATTTGCCCATCCCTACAAGGGGCAGCCCTCTACCCATGGCTTAGGAATGCTGGAGTTTAAATCCCAACCTCTGCCCGCTGCTTCAAGTTGAGACAAATCTTTGGTGCAATTCACACCCAAAAACTCCCCATAGGATAAGTCGATAAAACTGTGACATCATATCTTTGCTAACTCCTTACCTTCCCTTCCTTCACTGCCTCTTTCACTGCCTCACTGTTTCTCCTACAAATGCCCCTCAGCCTGGCGCTTATCCTGGAATCCCTGTTTCAGCCTCTTTCTACTGAACCAGGGCTAAGACAATGCACAGCTTTCCAGACAGGACCCTGCTTGGGATCTTTTCCTATCTAAAGGCAAGGCAGTTGTCAAGCTGCTCACAGGCAGCAGGAGAGAGCAGAGGGCACTGGACAGCTGGCATTTTGCAGTGTCAGAGCTTATCAGGGCCTTGCCGCACCTGGGCAGGGGGTGGAGAGTGGGGGGCACTGACGTGCAATAGCAGGTAAAGTTATAGCACAGCCCAGCTGGCAGGAGCCTCAGAGGCCAGCCAAGGCTGTGAGGAAGAAGACCCAATGGGCTCAAGTACTCCTGCCCAGTTTAGCTTGGTCAGCTGGGGTCCTGCACAGGCAGAGATGGGGCCTGCAGAAACCCCAGAGGACAGCGTCACCGGGTAAGAAACTGCAGCCAATTCCAAAAGCCCTGAACTGGCTGAGCCCAGAGCCAGCAAGCTGCGCACCTATTTACAACAAAGGCAAGAGCAATAAAACAGCAACTACAGTGGATATACTGTGTCAAGTGCAGTTCTGCTGGCCCTTTCTTTCATTTAGCCCTCCCACCACTCTAGGTAGGTATCTCCATGGCAGATAAAATGGTCGGCATGCCCACTGGCAGAGCATGTGTAGTCAAGAACATGTGTAGGTGCACACAACATACCGCCCACGTGTATCCCTGTTTCTATTCACTGTGGAATAATGAATGCTGTGCTGTGCAGTTTAGGAAGGCACCACCTAAGGACAGCAGCAGGAGCTACTCCTGCCCTTCAGCTCTGGCTCACAGCCCGTGCCTTCCCCAGACGCTCAACAGCTGCTGCCTGACAGCCCAGGGGGGGACAGAACCAGCACCCAGTACATAGCCACCTCCTGCACAGCTCCCTCTGGCCTCCAAAGCTGTGGCCTCACCCCTTTCCCAGGGTGGGGCTGAGGCAGATTTGATAGCCTGTCAGAGAAGGGGATGGCAGAGATATGAGTCAATCAACTACAGCAGTGCGGGCACATCCAGGGCTTGTGTGCCTGAAACTTACACAATTTAGGGGCCTTCTCTAAGAAAAGCTATACAAAATTATCCATGCAGAATCCCCACAGTGGCTCCAACATTGTACACAGGAATTACAAAAATAGACTACCATGGCCTTCCAGAGGGAGGGGCCAAGGCAAGTGACAATGCTGGAGCCCACATTTCATTAGCTTGGGGATAAGTTGGCATCTGTCAGCCTGGAAGTAACACATCGCTAATGTGCAGCATACACTGGGCAGAACCAGTACTGGGTGTCTCAGCACAGGGCAGGAAGTGTGCGGGAGCCCCTGGCACTTTCAGGCACTAACCATCTCCAACAGCACGCTATGTCACCACAGCTGGTGATGCAAGGTCAGACTCGTAGCATCAGAGAGTGGAGGTGGAAGCCACATACAAATGCAGAGTTCCAGAATGATCCATGTTTTTGCCAACTTGCCTCCTGAGGATGGCATAAGGGAGGGTGGAGCAACAGGGCTCTGTCCAATCCAGAGTTGGAGGACTGGGCGCTAGTCCCAGAGATGTCCTTTCTCAACAGAGAACTGAGTGACTCATTCTGGAGTCTTGCTGGCCCCATTGCCCAAGTATGTAAACTGATCCTGACCTTCTAACACAGTCGCAAAGAGAAAATACCATCAAGGATTGAAAAATGTTGTGCAAATGGTCCAGTCTGTGCAGAAGTGAGCCCATTGCAAGTCTCTAGCAGGAAGCTGTCATCCTTCCTCACAGTCACCTAAACCTGATGGTCCCTTTTCCCAGCAGCTCTGCCCATCATCCCCTTGGGGCTGCCTAGACTATAGAGGCAAAGTCTAGGCTCCCACTGTCCTCTCTTCTGGCTGTCTGGCCTCACCCCATCTGCATCCCTGCCCTGGGGAGACAGGTGGAGCATGGAGAGCGTGCTCAGTGCTGCCTGAATTTACTATATTGTCTATGGCAGTGGTTCTCAGTCTTTCTAATACCCCAACCCTTTAATACAGTTCCTCATGTTGTGGTGACCCCCAACCATAAAATTGTTTTTGTTGCTACTTCATAACTGTAATTTTGCTACTGTTAATGAATTGTAATGTAAATATCTGTGTTTTCCGATGATCTTAGGCTCTATAGCAGGGTCGCCTAAGATCATTGGAAAACAGATATTTACATTACGATTCATAACAGTAGCAAAATTACAGTTATGAAGTAGCAACGAAAATAATTTTATAGTTGGGAGTCACCTCAACATGAGGAACTGTATTAAAGGGCCGCGGCATTAGAAAAGTTAAGAATCACTGGTCTAGGGGAACTCTAGAACATGAGTGCTCCTGCAACTCTCTGAAGGTTGTTAGCTTATCCATTTGTGGCTGCTGGGAAAGCTCAGCTTCTCCAGAGCTTCCCCAGCAGCTGTGGGTGGTCAGCACCCAACCGCAGCACCCCAATCAAACTGCTTTTTAATATTAGCCCCTCTCCCTCAGCCCTCTCACTCTGGAATGTCAAACCACATCAGAATGAACACATCAGGATTCATCTGCATCCCCCCTCAAATCTCATTTACATGTAACCTCACAGGAGCTGAGATGAGTTGACTTTAACAAGCTGACATGATGTTACGTTTCGCACATATTCAATTAAACATCAATTAATTTTGATTTTGCAGTCATTTTTTGAAGTCACTGATTTTTTTCAGGTTTCTGAATAGTTTTGGAAGGATTGAAACTGTAGGGCCCTGGGTTTGGGGTGCCCATGGGTAAACCAGCCCCTGGACACCACTCCCTGTCCTTCCAGGGGATGCAACTGCCAAGGGGCTGCCCACCTATGCCATCCCCAGCGCAGGCTGCTGGTGCCTCTCAGTCAGGCACTGGCCTCGGCTCTGCCAGGAGAGGGTCTGAGAGCTCAGGGGTACCCTGCAGCTGTGAAGCTGCAGGAACTGTGGCTAGAGCAGAGGCAGGAGGAGAGTCCTGGCCATCAGGGGACTATCCATGACCACGATGAGAATCAAATCTCAGCCAAGTCCACAGAGTTAGCCTCAGCACAGCCCCTGCCTCCCTGCTTCCTTGTTCCTGGCTCCCCATACCCCTTCATTTCCTTCTAGAAAGTGTTCTGCTACAGCCATCATCCTGGCCTGCCTGCCTGCCTGGCCTGCCTGCCCTGGGCTCCCACAGAAGGGCACTATTGTCCTTGAGAACAAGACCAGGAACTATGCAACTTCGCCCTGAGGCCCCGATGCCTGTGAGTTACACCTTACAAAGACCCTGCCCTATCCTTCTGCACCCCCAGATGACACCTGGGAGGTTAGCGTCATCGTTCCCATTTTGAAGATGAGCTAATTGAGGCTCTCCCAGAGACCAAGGGACATGTGAAAGGAGAACCTCCATTAGCTTCCCGGCCCCTCACAGAAAGGCAGGTGGAGTGGGCCCTTGTGGGCATGGCTCCTCCCTGAAAACATCTTTCTCTGGCTTCTCTCCTGGCCCATCAGGATCCAGAGTCAGGCAGGAGTCAAGGTCAGTGTGGAATGCCAGGTCAGGGGCAGGAGAGGAAGTTTGGAGGGTGGCTTCAGCCCTGAAGCTGGAGGGATGGCACAGAGCCGCAGCCCTGGATAAATCAGGTTGCTGAGAGCCACGGACGTGTCAGGTCATGCCTTAGCCCAATGTTGCTGGGATTAGCAGTTATAGTCATGGAGCCAAAGAGCCATCTTCTCAGAGCAGCAGGGCAGGGTGGGGCAGGGCGGGGGTGAGGGAGCTACTCCTGGGTGAGAAGTTTCGGGTGGCCCTGTTCCAGAGCACTTGAGGTCATCAGTCTAGGTCCCTAGTCCCAAGCTGGGGCATCACTGGTCCTCTGAGTCTCATAACCCCACCGTGTCTGTGCCCAGACCACTTGCCAGGCACACTCATCACCTTGCCCATGCCTCACAGGAAGGCTATAAATGTTACTTTTATGGCCATCATGTGGATAAGAAAATGAAGGCCCGGAGATTAGGTGGCTGGTCCAAACATACACAGTGAGTTGGAACCAACAGCAGAGCTCAGCTTCCATCCAGCTGGGTCCCAGCAAAGCCCAGGATACAGTGGCCACTGGCATTGGTGGTGTGTTAGGAGCTGCACAGGTGCTTCTCAGGTAAGACCTCTTTATACTTTCCAACAAACTGGTGAGTACCAGGCACCACGTCCATTTTGGAGAAAAGGACAGACTTGGGGTGGTTCATTTGCTTGCCCAAGGTCATGAAATCAAAAGGTAGTAGAGCTGAATCCAAACCCAAGTATGCCCGCCTCATAAACACCTAATGCAGCCAAAGGCTCTTCCTAAAATACACATCTGATCAGGCCTGGCCTTTGCTCCCCTCTGTCCTCTGGTGCCTGAATAACCACAAGAGAAGTCCAAGAGCCTTAACCTGGCATCCAAGTCCCCACCACCTGGCCCTGAGCACTGCTCCACTCCTCTGCCCAACCCGGCAGCCACAGAGCCCCGGTACCCTGCATGTGCTATTCATATGCAGAGCTGTGGCCTTGGTGAGGCCTGGTCCATCTGCCAGAAATGCCCTCTTCTCTGCCTGTCAGATTCCCATGTCACATGGTGGAATCAGAGAAAGTGTCCTAAGGAGGTGGCACTCGAGTTAAGTCAGCTAATCCTCTAAATTCGTGAAATCATTTTCCCATTCACTACAATGAGATATTGCTGAAGAGACACTGATGTTTATTTGAATAGCTGGGCACTAGATTGGGGACACTTTGAGGGCTCTCAGGGTGAACTGTTTATCTTTACATCCTAGCAACCTGCAGAGGTCCTGGCCCAGCGCAAGTTCTCACCTGGAATTTGTAGATGGATAGATAAGTGAATGGATGGAGAGATAAGTAGAGAAATAATGTAATGGATAGGTAGATAAATGGATGACTTGAATGGAAGATAGATAAATTAATGGAAGGATGGATGAAGCTTGGAAGGATGAAAGAAGAAGGAATGGGTGAATTACTCACATCAACAAAACTATTCAGTATGGAGGGAGTGTATGAGCTCTCTACTCTCCATTCCACCACACTCAGCCAATAACTCGAGAAGCCTTCGGCTTACATGCCTTATAAGTCTTTGTCCCAGATTGAAAAGGGCCTGGCAGGCTCCTCTGGGCCAGGAGCAGAGAAGTGTCTGCGATCGGTGGGAAAGGACCCCCACCTTTCTCTCTGGCTGAGCTCACATCCTGGAAACCCATGGTTGCACTCTAGGAAGAGGCAGGCCTGCCCATCCCCTGAGATGAGCTAAGCAGGGAGGAGCCCGAAGTTTCATTTTTCCATTAGCTGAAAACCCTTCCAAGCCTGGCCTCTCCCAGCTCCAAATTCCACTGCCCAGGATAATTGGATCTGGGGCCCGAGCCCAATGTTGCTTCAATCCCAAAACCAAAACCACACTGGCCAGAGGAAGAAGGGCTTTGGGGTCAGCATCTAGGAGGTGCAGGGACAGAAAGAAACTGGGCTGATATCTGGGGATAGCTGGAGGCAGTGGGCCACCCTCAGGAGTGGTTCTGAGAACAACAAAACAGTTCTGAACACAGGGCAAAGGGTATGAGTTCTCTCCTCACCTCTCAGGAGCACACGGGCCAAGGCATGAGATCCTCCTGAAGAAGGCAATGGTGGTGGCTTCTCTCTGGGTTTCACCCACCCATCAGCATCCCTACCCACCCCAGCAGTCTCACATCTGTGAGCAAGGCCCTGCCAAGTAAACAGCTGCAGCCCACGCTCCACGGCTCCCCAAACCCCAGCACAACCCACAACAGCCAAAGCCACATCCCATCTGTCCCCCAGCGCGGCCCGAGGAAGGGGAAATGCTCATTAATCACAGGGAACGGGCTTCCGGTGGCCTCGAAGACAGGCTGAGGAGACCCGAGCTGGGCAGAAGCTCCCCACGAGGCCCCCAGGGAGGCCAGCTCTCGCTCTGACCCGACACAGAATCCATCAGCAAGGGCTTTGCCTTTTAAGTGCCTAGGACTCCCTGAGAGCCACCCACCCACCCAGCTTGTGGCCTGAGAATCAGGAGGAAAAGGCCATATGTGCTCTGCATCACACCGTCCTCTATCTGGAAGGCAGCAGACCCAGCCTCTGTGGTCAGAGAGAGAGTCCTGGTCCTTTGCTGGCCTTTGGTTGATAGTGTGATCTTAAAGGTGAGTGATTTTTCCTCTCGGGGCCTTGGTTTCTACAAAGTGGGGAAAGTACTTTGGCCCTATGTGCACATCCTAAATTACTCTTCAGATTGTGGGAGGCAGCTAATCGATGTCTCTCTCTCATTGATGTTTCTAACTCTCTATCCCTTTCCCTTCCTCTCTGTAAAAAAATCAATCAATATATATAAAAGAACCCATATTAAAAAAAAAAAAAGCCAAGTCAATTTTCCACTCCTGGCACATGTCGGACCTAGGACAGCAGAGTCCCTGTATCCACTTCATCTGCCATGTGCTTCCACAGCCATCAAGGCAGGGAAAGGAAAGTGGCAAGTGACACACTTCCACTCTTCCCAGCTTCCACTCAGAACTGGCACCCTTTGGTACTGCTCTCATTCCATTGGTCAAAGCAAGTCACACAGCCTCACCTTCCCTCAGAATGGAATGAGGAGGGCAGTATTACCATGTGCCCAGTAAAGGAAGGATCACCTGGATCTCTGGGTAGCACTCATGACTACCATATCCAGGAGGCAATGACACAGCCTCTCATAGACTGTGAAGCCCCATCCTGCAAAATGCAGAAGCACAGAGGGCAGCAGGCCCCAAGCAGCTAGCAACCCTGCTGCAGAGACCCCTGCCCCCTACCTGGGGTGATTCTCCTGGACCCACCATTTGTATCCCTGGGATGCTGGGAGGCTAGACCCCAGGAGGATGCATCGAGGAGAGGAGCAGAGACCCAGAACTCCCTGTCTAGTTGGGTCACACATCACATTTTGAGGCACTTGAGTTCTGTCCCTGTGGCTTATACATAATGACAGGAAGAGCAACAATCTCAGCCATGCTTTTCCTGCTCCCCCAGCCAGAGGAGATGGCATTCAGGATGAGATCTGAAGGAAGTGTAGATGTCTGTCAAGTGAGCACATCCGGGAACAGCAGAAGGCATAAGGAGTCAAGGAAGGATTCCCATTTGGAGTGGCTGGAGTAGAGTGGTCGTCAGGAAAACAGAGACATGAGCCAGAAGAAAAAGCTGGGCCACATTAATAAAGACCTTGGCCATCATGCTAAGGATCCATCTCCTCTCAGAATGTATCCTGAGGACAATCTGTGAGTTCCTTGAGTGGGAACTCCAAGCTTTGGAGCAAAGAGACAGAATTTTGACCTTCTGAGTATTCTCTCTGTGCTGACCACATGCACAGCAGATTGCAGTGGCCATCGCATTGAAGCCTTCAGCAGCTCCAAGCCATCAGGCTGACCATTGTCCCATTTTACAGTGGGGAAACTGAGGCCCATAGGCAGGTACCCAAGATGATAACAGTGGAAAGTGGCAGAGCTAGAACTGGGTCTGCTGATCTGTTTGGCACCCATGAGAACCCAGGCATAGATGCTTCACAGATACTTTATTTTTCCCCAAACCACATCTGGCATGCATCACCAATCAGGTGAGGGCCTTGAGGCCCAGCGAATTCTGCCTTCATCTTTGGTTTTGCAAGAAAGGAGCCAGGGATGGAGTGGAGGGATTACTCTCCCAGAGGAAGTGGGTGAGATGGTCTCCGAAGTCCATCCCTCTCCCCTCAGCTTCCAGATTACCAGGCACAGCTCTCAGGCTGGAAACCATTCTTACTAACGGCAGCACATGGGAGATCCCAGGGTTGTGCTGTGATCTTGGCCCATTGGGAATGGGACCCAGGTCTGTTGGTCAGAAGAGCAGGCCTGGCAGTGGGGCTCAACCTGTGCAGCCCTGGGGGTCTGCAGCAAGAGTTAGCCAGGGCAGAGGCAGGAAGTCGGCGCAAGGCAGGAGCGAGGATAGACGTCTCTCAGAAGCTGGGTTTCTACTCGCTCTGCTCTGACCAATCCCCATTTTCCATCCTCGTCCTATCTTTGGTGCCAAGGGCTGTGGCTTCATCCTGGAGAATGTGAACCTGCATGTCCTAAAGGGTCAGACCTCATTGGATAACCAGGAGCTTGTAAGCCATCAACAATGGAGAAAGACCTGCTGACCCTGGACCTTCCCATGTGATAACTTTCCCATGTGACCATCTGACCCTCTCGGAGGATACTTTGGAAAGCGGACTTAGAGATTTCTGGTGCCTCTTCACTAAGATCACAGACATTCCAGGGTCAGCCAGCATGTAGGTGGGCTTGGCTGAGTTGGCCATCTGACCCAGCAACAAGAGGCACACAGCTCAGTACAGCTGAGCAGGGGTGGTGGACAGAGCACGGAGCACCTGGGGGGTTGCAGCAGGAGTTAGCTCTCCCACCCCCACAGGCAAGGGAGAGGGGTTAGGGCAAGTAACTTCTCAAACAAATCTCTGCTGTGTCTCTCCTGGTTACCAGCTTCACACTTAGCCACTGGCCACATCGCCACTGCACTATGAGGAACAGGTGTGACCAGGTCCCCTTCACTGGGAAAGTCACTGAGGCTCAGAGGGAACAAGAGGCAAGTGCAAAGTCACAAGCTTAAGTATAGAATCCAGATTTGTAAACTCCATACCACCATCACTTCCCTAGGGGTCAGAGGCAGGACCCTCAGGACAAGAAGAAACCAGCTGGAACCTAAGCAAGGGGGACGATCCCAATTCCTGACTCAGGAGTTAGAGAACAAGGCAGGGCTTTGACTCTTAGAAGAGGGAGAGCTGAATATCTAGACTCAGGCCCAGGGATCCTTGTATTTTGTCTCCTGTAGTCAGTTCAGGGATAGATAACCAGGGCTCACACTCAACGAGAACCTTCCCCCACCCCCACTCTCTGGGCAGCAATATTTTCAGAGGGCACTCCCACTGCTTGCACATGGCCACTTAAAGAGCTCACACCCTTGAAGCGAATTCTGCCTTCATCTTTGGTTTTGAGAGGAAGGAGCCAGGGATGGAGTGGAGGGATTACTCTCCCAGGTGAAGTGGGTGAGATGGTCTCCAAAACCTATCCCTCTCCCCTCAGCTTCCAGGTTACCAGGCACAGCTCTTAGGTTAGAAACCATGCTTACTAAAGAAAGGCAGCATATGGGAGATCCCAGCACTGTGCTGTGACTTCTGTCTCTCAGATTAGAGAACCACGTCAGCTCTCAGCCTTCAAGCCCCTCAGCCTAGCCTCCACTCTGATTTTTTCCCAGAAGTTTGATTCTTCCCAGAAGTTTGATTCAACTAATGACCTTGGGCAAATCCCTCCCACCTCTATGCCTCAGTGTCCACATCTGTCAAATGGAGGAATGATCTCTAAATGTGCTCCCTTCTCACTGGCAAAGATTCCTAAACTGCTATCTTTCCTATAGATGGAGGGATGGGGCAAGGCCAACTGGGCCCCTGGTTGAGGCAGGAAAGGGAAGAAAAGACCCCAGGCTCACTCTGGTGCCCATTCCATCAATGCCTGCTTTTGTCTGCAGCTGAATTCATTTTCCATTAGGGACAATTATCTCTTCATTTGCATATGATAAATGTGACATTTAAGGGAACCAAACCGGGTAAGAGTCCAATGACAGCCACCCAACCTGCAGTTTGGGGCCGAGGTGTAATTGGCTCTTATTAAGCGGAGAAGGAAGATATGGGAGATAGAGATTTTGAAATGCAAATGGCACATCTCTGCTTCCACTAGGGCAGTGGTTCTCAACTTTCCTAATGCCGTGACCTTTTAATATAGCTCCTCATGTGGTGGTGACCCCCAACCATAAAATTATTTCCGTTGCTACTTCATAACTGTAATTTTGCTAGTTATGAACTGTTATGTAACTATCTGATATGCAGGATGTATTTTCGTTGTTACAAATTGAACATAATTAAAGCGTAGTGATTAATCACAAAAACAATATGTAATTATATATTGTGAAATATTTATTTCTAATTACAAATAAATGAAATTTTGTCTTGAATCGTGGTGTAGCATGGGTAACAGTCTTCATATGACAACAGTAAACTACATTGCTACACTTTGCTACACCGAGGAGCGGTCTGTTGGTTCCTAAGACCATGGGAAATAGGTGTTTTCCGCTGGTCTTAGGCAACCCCTGTGAAAGGGTCATTCGACCCCCAAGGGGGTCGCGACCCACAGGTTGAGAACCACTGCACTAGGGGGAATGGGGAATGATGAAGGCTTCCCAGTGCCTGTCGGCCTACATCTGGGGAGGATAGGTCTCCTGACCCATAGAATAAGAGAGACAGAAGCTAGGCAGAGGGGGATGCTCATTTTACTGGGGGAGCAGAACAGATGAGCACGTGACCCTCCCAAAACCTCACCCTACCCCACAGAGTCACGCATCTCTGCTCTAGATGTGGAATCTGTTAGCATGCCCAGCCTTGGATCAGGGAGTCCTACCAATAGCCTCATCTGTGGTGAAATCTGCCAAATTTCAGCCACAAAGAGGAAGCCAAGGGCCCCAAAAACCCCACCTACCACTGGCCTTGGCCATTCTCCATACTGAAGATACCCTTCCCACCTCTCCACCTAGCACTCTCACTTTTATCTCAAACCAGCTCAAAGGGCACCTCTTCAATGAAACCTGCCTTGGAGGCCCATGCTGAACAAATGGTGGCCTCCACCAGAGCACTGGCCTCCTCACCAGGGCGCAGAGCCTCAGGAAGCAGATGTAACTCTGACTCATCTGTGTGCAAACATCTGTTCAGAGCTTGCTCCCCAGAGAAACTGGTGGGCTCTGCAGGTGTGCGGTAGAAACCCAGGTGAGTAAAGGTGTTTGTGTGCTTCATTATAAGGCTTTACCTTGCACTTGCCCTGACAATGACTCATAGCACCTGCCATCTTACCCATGGGGAAAGCGAGGCTGGGCAAGCTAGAGACTCCATTCCCAACTCAGTGAAGGAACTGGATAAGCAGGGCCTAGAACATCGGTCCTGACTCCACACTCTGGCGGGATTGACGACGCTTGGCATCGAAGGCCCCCACACTGACAGGAGCCTCACATCTGGCCACCCCATCGCACAATGCTCACCAGTCAGCATGCTCCTGGCCTCCTGGCCTCTCCAGACCTCACCACTAAGGCTGAGCTGATCCTGAGAAGGTCGTCCCTCTCACAAATCCCAGCTCCCACCCGATTGCTCCGTAAGTAAAGAGAGTGTGGTCAGAGGCCTCCCTAGCTGCCACCGCAGGATGGAACCCCAGACCTTGGAAAGAGAGCTGCTTATAACCCCCTTGAGCCCCAAAGCTGTCTTCTGCCTCGGAAATGGCGCGGGGGGGGGGGGGAATGGGAAGGAACAGAGAAAACAAAGATATCCTGGACCCACTGCCCCCAAACCCCTGACTCCACCTCCCAACCTGCCTGCCTCTAGTGAATTGCGCCTCCTGCCATCTGCATGGTCTCCTCCACACGAAGCCCTGACATGGCAGACAGAGTCAAGGTTCAGGTTCCAGCTTGTTGTCCATGAGGCCTCGGGCAAGTTTGGAACCTCTCAGAACCTTGGCTTGCTCCTCTGAGAGGGGGTATGCCAGGCCTTTCCGACAGAATCAGTCTCCCTTAGTCAGTCTCATCCTGTGAAGGCCCTGAGCACACAGCACCCAGAGGAAAGCCCAGCCTGAGGTTGACTCCGAGCCCCCTTGTGCTGGACGGTCAGTGTGGTCACAGTATGGACAGCTTCCCTGCCTTTTCCTCTCTTGGCCACACATTTGAATCACCTGGGAGCTCTTATATCTCACAGAACCCAGGGGCACCCCGACCAACTAACTTGGAATTCCTGGGGAGGGCACCAGCATCAGAATGTTTTAGGATCCCTAGGTGGCTCCCGAATGCCTCAAACTTTGGGAAGCGCTGTGTTACACACAGGTAGTAATTGTGGGCAGCTGGCCAGACTTGACCATGTTCAAAGCACTTTCTTATCCATCGCCCCATCTGATCGTCATCTGCCACTGAGCAGCCTTGTCATTATACCTATTGTGCTGAGGAGGAGAAGGAGGCTAAAGGCATTGCCATGTCTCCTGAGATGAGAGCCAGGCCTTCAAATCTGAGCTCTTGCTACATCGACACAGTGACATTGGGCCCTTGGGGATAGTCACAAGAAGACAGGACACTGACTTCCACGGCTCACGGGATCTGGGGACACTCCAACTTCTCCTAGAAGGAGGTGGTCGCTGTGGTGGGCAAAGCAGAGCAGGAGTGGCCCCGAGGCAGGTGGGTGGGGCTTTACAGGCTGGTCACCGGCCAGCACACTGGGCCAATTCATACCTTGGCCCCAAATAGGTCTGGCTCTGGCCCAGGCACTTCCCCCATCTGACTTCACCCTGGGGTGTGTGGAGGTCTGTTCCGGGACGATGGGGCCCAGATATCACCTTTTTATCTGAGTCTTTCCTGACACCCTCTGCTAACAAAGAAGAAAGCTTAACCAGAAGCGGAAGGTTTACTGGGGATTTCAGCTTCTTCCTTTAGGTCTGTGTTGAAAACACAGCCTTTTGAATAAAGCCCAAGGCACCATTGGCAGGAACTCAGAGGGGCCACAACTGCACTAGGGCTGGCTTACCCCCCACCACTCCTATTCCTCGAAAACTCAGGGCACCCACCTGCCCCGCCAAGCCAACTCCCTGACAGGCCCATCCATTTCAGGGGGACAGAGGAAAGCAGTAAAGATGAGACCAGCCAGTTTTCCTAGCGCCGAGCGATGCACTGCTTCAGCCACCTATACCCCAGATCAAGTGCTATCTCTGCTATGTCCTCTTGCTGCATGATCTTGAACAAGTTGCTTATCCACTCCACACCTTGGAGCTTTCATCTATAAAATGATGGTGATAATAATCCTCACCTCCAGATGAGACTGGGGTTAAATACCATCCATGCTTGCTGGGAGATCCTGGACCTGTTATTTTACCTGCCTTGCCTCAGCTAACCCATCTTTACAATGGGAACAATAATGCCTATTCACAGAGGTGGAGTGAGGATTAAATCCACTCTATGAGTTAATCCATATAAAGTCCTTATAACAATGCCTCGCCTATCCCCAGCACACAGTACTTGTTCCCTATTACAGCACTCCTAGCATGGGGCCTGGCACATAGTAGTTCCTTAAGAAACATCTGCTTCCATCCTCACCTTCCAGCCACTGTCAGGACGCTGAGTGCAGTCAGCTGCCTTCCACTGATGCCTAGTGACTGGCTCTGAGCCAGCTCCTTAAAACATTGGAAGCGTTGCCCACTTTCTCTTCTCCCTTTTCATAAAGTGATCACAGAACAGAGGCATTGACCTTGGGCAACCTTGCACTGGAATGTTTTCCAAAAGGCAAAACACTAGCAATCACTGCAGGAGAGCTTGGCACACCATACACGCCCCACCTCCCGAAGCCGGCCCACCCCGGGGGGCGGGGGGGTGGCCTTTTGGTCCCTGTTTTTCTTTATGGAGAAGATGCCCCCCAGGGAGCCGTGAATACCTAGAGGCCTTGGAGTAGTGAAGAATCGTGGAGATTTTTGTCCAGATTCAAACAACACATATGAAGCAGCAGCCTGTGCCAGGCACAGGCTGGGCCTGCTGGCAGCGTTTCCTCCAGTCCAGTGCAGCCCTGGGGGTGCACGGTTCCCAGCAGTTCCGGAGGGAAAAAAAGGGTCAGAGACTTCAGGGACTGACAACTGGCCTTGGAGAAGTGGAACAGAGGGAATTCAAACCATGACCCACACTCAGTACTGCCCTCCTCTCCTCATCAGGCCACACTCTTCCAATTCCAGTAGAAGCTCCTGCAGGGGAGGTGTCAGTGCACCAAACGGGGCAGGCCCAGTGGAGTCACTGCAAAGCAGATTTCAGGTCTGAGTCAGCACCACCATGTGTACCAGGCCAAGAGACCCAGAGACACAGAGAGCTGCCGCCGCAGGCAGGAACTCCCTGGTCCCAAGGGAGGCAAGCTGGAGCCAGGGGACGGGCAGAGGAGTTTCCATGATTCAGTAAAGACCAAGGGCCCTTCTGACTGGGCATCTACAGCACCATGAAGTTCACTCATTTCACCAATGTTCCCGAGTGCCCTCTGCTCCAGCCAGGCTCCGGACACAGGGTCGACAGGAAGCGGTCTTACGTTTTGGAGCTCACATTCCCATTGGGGCAGTGGGAGAAGAACCAAATAAGTAAGAGCTCCAAAATTAGCAAACCAGGGTGATGGGTTTCTGGACTCCTGGGCCCTGGGAGGTATGTGTGTGTGGCGGGGTTGGCAGGACAATTAGGGCCAGAAGCCGGCCTCCCCATGGCAACCTGAGGCCTGACAGGCTGCCCATGTCAGAGATCCGCCTCCAAGGCCTCCTCCAGCAGCCACGGCTCCCGCAGGCGCCCACTGCCTTTCGGAAGCAGCCAGCTCCAAGCAGGCAGATGGCAGGCGGGCTCCTTGCCCAGCCCTCAGGCCCAGATGGCGGTCCTGGGCACTAGGTGGGATGTCGCAGCAGCAGCAACAGGAAGTCTGCTGCCCGCCAAGGCCGCGGGGCCATGCAGAGGAGAACAGGGCTCCAGCCATGGCACCCTGCCCTGCTTCCAACCCCCACACAGAGCCCCAAATAAACCCACGCTGTGGGGCCTTACCGGGGCACTGTCTTTCAGAAACTGACTTCTCCTCCCAGGGCCAGCCCTGCCCTGCTGCCTGTTGTCCATGAGCAGAGGAACTGTGCCTTTCATGGAGCCCAGATTCAGAAGAGCCCCCTTCAGGGCTCAGCATGGCCAGTAGGATCTCTCGGGGTCAAGAAGAATGATTGTAACAGTGATAGTAATTGTTAATGTTTCCTGAGGGCCTGCCACACGCACTGCTTACTCTTCTAAGAGCTTGGTAAATACAAACTCAATCCCTGCAATGGTTCTGTGAGGCAAGGCTATTACGATCCCATTTTATAGGCGAGAAAATGGAGGGTCAGACAGGAGAACTAATTTGCCCAAGTTACATAGCTAGGAAGTGGCAGAGCCAGGCAGCCTGGCTTTGGGGCCCCTGTTTCTAAGCATCACATCGTTCTGGCTCGTTTGTGCTGATGAGTCTGCACAGCACAGTGCAGGGGGCAGAGGCACTCCTGCCCACAGTAGTGATGCGGAGGTGATTTGCTAGGCAATGAGCTGCCCATTACAGGCGCCTGCCCACCGTGGCTAGAGTTCTTCAGGTTGGGGCCTCCTGTGAGGGCCAGGACTGGCCCCAGCCCGGAAGGCCCTAAGAGGCAGATGACAAGGGCTGTGCTGTTGCGGACAGGCTATAGGTGCTGCTGGGAGAAGGCATGGGAACCCAAAACAGTCAACACACTTACACTCTGACACACAAACTTACACTTCAATGGCAGCACCCTGCACACGAACTCTGACACGAGTGTGTATGTACATGCACGTGGCACAGACACACTCAGGCAACTCTGGGAAAAAGTGAGATGCCTAGGATGACCATATAACAAGCCTGGGCACCCACAGACTGCCAAAGGGGGTTCCTCATTTTGACGTTTGTTGCCAAGAAAATGAGGTAGCCCCTTCCTGTCTCTGAGCTTCAGTTTCCCCACTGAAGGGGTTGCCCGAGGTCATCTCCAAGGTCTTGGGCTCCATGCCGCCTGGCCAATCACCTGCGACTCTCTGTCCCCAGAGCCTGGCAGGCAGCTGTGACTCAGCAGCAAGAAGCTGTGCAAGAACTTCCCTCCTCTGCCCCCTCCCCCTTTGCCCAGCACACACAAAGGGCATCTTGTTACTGCAACCTGCTAGCAGCAGGGCGGAGAGGTCTGGGAGGAGAGAGGCCAGGAGCAGCCTGTGTCAGCAGGATGGGGAAGGGCCAAGGAGGGCTGTCCACGCAGGGCCGTTGGCCCTTGGCTGTACTGGCCCACAAACAGTGGGACACAGTGTTCTGGGTGGGCAGCCCCAAGTGGGTACAACTTGATTATGAATTTCCCTTTTTAAGTTATAATCTGAATGAGCCTGTCTCTCCTAGCAGCCGCTGCAGACTTGGAATTTCCCATGAGTTGGGGCAAAGCCCACAGCCCAGGATCTCAGCTCTCTCTGAGCCTGCGAGTTTCCATTCTGTGCAATCTGGGAAGTGGAGACCCTGTGAAGGGGCACATGGCCAGCCAGTGCCCTCTTCCAGGCACTGTTCCCTGTCTGTAAAATGGAGTATTATGCTGGGGAGAGCTGGCTGTCCTCACACTCTGCAGGGCAGCCCCAACAGAGGTACAAACTCAACCCCTGGGACATGAAACCCCTGAATCACACTGCTGCTCCTGGCTCTGTCACTGCAATGCTGTGGGCCCTGCAAACTGCATGCCCTCTCCAGCCTGTGTCCCAGGCTGTAAAATGGTGAGGTTACAGGAGACAATGTGAAATGTAGCAGTCGATAGGCAGGTGTGTCTCATGATGACTGTGTCCACACTTTGGGCCATTGAGGTCATGGCCCAGGCAGAACAATGTAGGGCAGAGGGTTCCAAGGCCACTGTCTGGACACTAGAGACTGATTTGAAAATTTCAGGTCAGTTGGGGCCCTGCAGAGCACACCGTCAGCTGTCCGTCTGATCCTGTCTATGCATGGCCACCTGGCTCTATGCCAGGGTACACCGATGAATGATGTATCCACATAAACGGTGGTGCCTCAGAATTGCACCCCATCATGGTGCCCTGAACCTTCACATATGGGTACATCATCTCCCAAGAGCCCATTCGGCTTCCATGTCTCAGAAAATGGACTCTGCATTTGGTCAGGAAACCTTACATGACAAATTATTACAGGCTATAACATGCGGTGCAAGCTGGTTACTCCACTGGACCCTAAAATGCCACCCATCTCATAAGGTTCTTATTCTCACTGACAGATGCAAAACTGAGGCCCAGATGAGTGAATGAGTGAGAAGATTTGCTGGGTGGCTTGAGAAAGACATCAGCACCAGGCTTGTGGGCAGAAGTAGACTCAGGGGCCGGACACAGCTGGGAGCGGCATGCAACACACCCTCTGAAGCCCAGGCTGAGCCAGGGGCACAGCAGCTCCCTCATGGCTGTGCATTTGGGGCAGCCAGAGCCCCATCATCAGGCCCAGGAAACCAACCAGCTTGCGCGCAGATGCTCTCTATGCTCAGGATTGATCCTTGGCTATCTCTCAGGCAGAGACCAACCTTGAGGGTCCAGGCTGCAGGCACATCTCACGTGGCCTCCCCTGCCTGCTCTGCGGCAGGGCTTGAGAGGACAGTAAAGCCCAGAGCGGGCAGGCGATTCCCTGGGGGAGGCAGGCTGGTGCAGGATGGACACGGAGTTTTCTGCCACCAGAACGTCCCCCAGGCAGCCTGAGATGAGGGGGTCTCTTGAGTCTACTTTAGATGAGAAAGGCTGTCTTGTTCGAGACATTTTAAATGTGTTATTACTTAGCAAATACTCACTGAGCGCCTTTGAAGTGCCAGGCCCTGGCTAGGTCCTTCTTTCACGGAGCTCACAGACTAATTGAGGAAGTCAGTTCTAAACAGAGACTCACACACATAGGTAAGAGTCACTGGAGGAGAAATTCCACAATGGGGGGACGTAAAAGGAAACAGTGGCCAGGGAGGGCTTCCTGGAGAAGGTTGCATAGATCCCAAACTTTCTAAAGGTTTAAGAAGAGCTATGAGGGCAAAGAGGGGCAAAAACCACTCAGGCAGAAAGAACCTGGAGTAGAGAGAGCAGCACATTAGTGCCTATAATTCCCACAATAACTTTATGAGATGGGAACAAGTGTCCCATTTTATAATTGAAGAAACTGAAGCTTCAAGAGGTTGAGTTACCACAGACCCCACATATCCAGCTGGGGTTCAAGACCCAGAGCATACACCCATGCCATGCTTTTCTAATCCCCAAAGCCTGGCACCTGAACCCTGAAGCTAAGAAGCAAAGGTTGTGGAGGGAAAGGCCCACATGCATGGAGACAAGTGAGGGCTCTCCTTGCAGGGAAAGACCCAACCTGTTCTCCTGGCAGGGCAGGTGGGGCCCCATGACAGAGCCAGGCATCTTCCCTAAGGGCTCTGGAGCTGCTCACAAGGTCCAACGCAGCCTCATCCCAAAGCCGCAGGCCTCTTACCACCCTTATATAACTGCATAGAGCACAGTGGCCTCTACTTCTCATAGACACTGTTATGAGGACAGCAGATCTTGTGGGGACAACAATGAGGAGAGCCCAGGACATATGGAGGGCAGAGGCCTTCTCCATGCGAGGCTTCCTGGAGGAGGCCCTGGAATTGAGCCTTAAGAATCCAGAGGATTTCAAAAAGTTTTGAATGGAGCAGAGAGGGAGCCCCAGGCATGGAGAATGGGAAGCAGGTGAGTGGCTATGAGATTGCCGGCAGCATTCAGGGAGCTGTAAGCAGTGAGTGCCCAGTGCCTGGAATGTCCAGTTCTCTCAAGGACCACCAGGGCCCAGCTCCAGAATTGCCCAAGTCCCCTGCTGTCCCAGATCCAGACAGCAGAGCCCAAAAAATGCAGATGGAAGAGGCGGCACTCCCTTCCGTTGGTATAACTCCACTGTGTACAGGGCCTGGCACTGGGCCTCCCTGCCTGAGCCCTGCCCTCATGAAGGCCCTGGTGCCACAGAGATCACAGGTGCTCAGCAAGCACAAAAGCATGACCAGCTTGCAAGAGCAGCGCCATTCCTTTCATCCTTTGGGCATTCCTTCATCCAGGGGCAAGGCACCAGCCACAGGACCAGGTCCGTGAGCAGCAGTGTAGCGAGGGTCATCCTCATGGAGCTCAGAGTCTGCAGAGTTGCACCTACTCCCTGCTCCATCCCACAGCCAGGGCACTGGGCCAGCAGAATAGGACAGGCAAGCAAAGGCTCATGGGAGCTTTGACAGATGTCAGCATCTCCGCACATTCTCCTAACCACCACAACTCCATCAAATATATTGATGGTTCCAGACACAGGTATCCACACTTAATTTCCACAGAGCTTCTGTGCTTACAAAGGGACCCTCCACTGCCTCTGCTTACAAGGCAGAGGGGAGTGGGTTGTCCATGTGCTTTCAGGAGGGTGACACTTCAGCCTGGGTGGGGAGGTAAGGTCTCAGGTGGGTCTGTTCCCTCATGTCTCACTCTCAAAAGACCATTCCAGCCCTTGGGGATCCCTGGAAGGACCCACATCTCCTCTTCATTCTCCCTTCTCCTCCATAGCCTCATACCATGCACTCCCTTCTTCAGTGGACACTCAGCAAGATTCTGGGCTGATTTGAGTCCCATCTGCCCCTGGCCACTCACTGCTGGTCAACTTCTATAGCTTTCTTTTCATCAGCTAACTGACCAATCCAGCCCCTACCTCCAAGCCCAGCTCAGGAGCCTTAAATCCCATCTTAATTAAGTCCATGTCCAAGGTTTCTACTTATTTGGGAGGCCACATGAAACCCATGTGATATTAGACGTGTTCCTAAAACAGGAATGGCTAATAAATGTCACCCCACAAGTCAACACCAGCTCATTAGCATTAGCCTCCTAGAGCAGTGGTCGGCAAACTGCGCTTCGCAAGCTGCTTTTTGTCGCTCTGTTGACTAATGAGTTTGCCAACCACTGGGATAGGGGCTTAATCACAAGGAACAATAACAACCTATAATTATTGGAATTGAGAGTCTAGGTCAGTGGTCGGCAAACTCATTAGTCAACAGAGCAGCAAACCACTGTCCTAGAGGATTCTATTGAAAAAGATTCTGATGCCATTTGTGGACTCAATTAGAAAGAGTGTCATGATTGATTAGTGATGTCTGCTGTGAGCACCTTATTAGAAGAATGCACCACTGGTTTGCCATCCAGGTTCTTTAGCCACTTAAGGAGATGCTAAGGTTCTTTAGCCACTTAAGGAGATGCTAATATGGGAAGTATCAATTCCCAGTTCTGTGCCCTAGCTCTATATGGACCCCTTGCTCTATGCTCAGTCTTGGGTTGTACATGTGAGGTAAGCCAAGAGGAAGAGAAAGTTCTGCCCTTTGACACACAAGTTATTGACAGAGGGACTGGGAGTTTGGGGGGGGGGGGCACCCAAAGCACTGTACTGAAAAATCAAAGTGGTCCTGAAGGAACTCAGGTCCAGAGAGACTAAGTCACTTGCCTCCTAAACATACCTATAATGCTGGGTGGTAAGAGGAAGACAGCAATTTGAGCTGCAGTCGAAGCACAGAGCAAGCGGCATGGGCCAGGTCAGGAAGGCTGCTTGGGTTGGATGGAAGGGGGCTGGTCTGGAAGGCAGTTAGAGTGATAGAACTAAGGGAGGCCTAAATTGTGATCTGGGACGAGGATAGAGCCCTGGTCACATGCCTGCAGCCAGCTCAATCCTCAGGGCAGATTCAGGCTGCCTTCGTACAGGATCCCTCCTGCTTCCTGACCACCTCTCCCCATACAGGCTGGGGCCTCAAAGATTTCCCCCATCACTTAGACTAAGAAGGTCCCATAGACCCCTTTGTTCTCCATCCCAGCACCCTATTGTTATCAGAATTCACAATTCCTTCTGTTATTTATCTGTTCAGTTGGTTTTCTCTGTCTTTTCTGGTGTCACTCTGTCAACAACTTGAGTCAAAGGGCAGAACTTTCCCTTCCTCTTGGCTTTCCTCAAAGCTTCCAACCCGAGGCTGGGTTCCATATTTGCTAGGGCATGGGACTTGGAACTGATACCTCCCATATATGCATCTCCTAAAATGAAGAATCTGGTTTGGGATGGCAAACCAGTGACATCTCCTTCCCATATTGTGCTCATAGCAGACATCACTAATCAATCATGACACTCTTTCCCATTGAATCCACACATGACATCAGAATCAGCACTTGATGGTGAAAACTATGCCTATCTTATTCAGTCTTCATATCCTAACACAGTCAGCAGCTGAACTGATTCAAATCAGAGTTGTTCAATTAATGAATAAACTATGGAGGGCAGGAGCCACACACTGGAGCACCTGCAGGGCCAAGCAGACAACTTAAATGAGTGAGATAGCCAAGTGTAAGAATACAGTGCAGAGTGCCCACGTTCCCCAACTCATCCTCAGGGACACATATATGCAAATGGTTTGCAGGTAAAATAAAAAGAACATCCTCTGTTGTCCCCAAAGAAATATAGACTTCTCCATTTTGCTTAAAAAAATGATATGCTATCTTTTTCTATCTTTCTACTTTTGATAGAGTTCTGAAGACAGAGAAATATTTCTCTATTCTATGGGAAAGCAACAGGGCACATGTGATGATATATATGGTAACCAACAGTTGGCTCCAACATTAGGGAGGGGCAGGAGAACTCAAAGTGTGTCCCTGGACCAGCAGCATCAGCATCACCGGGAAAATTGTTAGAAATACAAATTATCAGGCCTACCACCACCTTCCCCACCTCACCCTTAGCCCTTTAAAATAGAAACTCTTGGGTGGGACCCAGCAATCTATTTTACCAAGCAGGTGATTCTCCAGTATGAGAACCAGTGCAATAGGGAATGGTGGAGACTATGGAAAACTGGAGAGCACCCATCCTGCTTGAAGGGGCCCCACTTCTCAGCTCTAGTCCATAGTTCCCATATAGAAATGTGAGTGCAGTGTGGTCAAATCTCCCAATTATTCCAAGAAGTTGAAAAGCCACATTTTCATGTGAAATATCTTCATTCCTAAGTACTGGCTATTTTTGTTTGTTTGTTAGTGTGAGTTTGTTTTGTTTTTTTAATCCATGTAGACCAATGTGTCTACAAGTCAAGGCCAGCCCAGGTACTGTCAGGGTATGCCCGGAGGATGGAGACTTCTCCCCATAGGGAAAGCCCCAGAGATATGCTGCAGGTCCCAGCTGACCTGCCAAGATGGGCCTGGACTTCCATGTAAGTCCCTATTCTGCCCAACAGCTGTGTGGGACTGCTTCTGAGCCCTCAAATTCCAGACAAGATCCACAGGGCCTGGCAAGTCTCTAGGACCAAGAATGAACAAGATTAGGCAGGTAAATTTGTGGACCCTAATGGTCTAGGTGCAGGGCAGGGGTAGGGGTGGACAAAAAACTCACTCTCCTTTTCTGAGCCCCTAATCCATGCCAAACTGGTGTTCAGGGACCTTAATATTTGCTACCACCCCATGAGGTAAGGGTCAGTATGCATATTTTAAAGATGAGGGAAAAGAGGTTCGAAGAGGTTAAGTGACTTGCCCGAGATCACACAGACAGTGAAGAAAGCCAGGCTATAACCCACATTTACCTGCCTCCCGACCCATGTTGATCCAAACTACCTGCCAGCTGAAGGATGGATGGGAGGCTGGGAAATGACCAGGGTAGGCCTGTTGTCACAAGAGCCTGCCTTCTCTGTCAGGGTCACAACCAACCTATGATTCCAATGCCAAGAAACCAAATCCAGCAAGTAGATGCTGATGGTGGTGCTGCAGGAGAGGGCGATATTGGAGGGTGACAGCAAACTCCCACTCTGCTTCCAACTCAGGAGGGTCTGCCCCTACAGCCAAATCTCTAACCCAGAGCTGGAGAACTGTAGGAGCTGGGCCCAGCCATGACAGGAGCAGGGCCAGAGCTGTCGGAATTCTGAGCCTGGCCAAGCAGCAGGGGCTGGGCTGCACCTTTAGTCCCAGCTTTGCCTCCCTCTCACCAACCTTCTTCCTGAAGGCTTCACTGTCAGCATTGGCCCTAGGGGACCTCTATGAGGGTGTGTGGTTGCCAGGGAAGCCAGAAGAAATGCCAGACTCCTGCCCCTGCCCCTTACCCCAGGGGGCAGGCCCCTATTTGTACCCGAAGCTTCCACAAAGTCTGAGCTAGCTCAGGCCTTCTCCCCAAGCTTTAGAGCTCATGAGGGCCCTCACAGGCCTGGCTCAAAGTGCCCTCCACACAGCGGGCTCACCAGGCCTGAGCTCTGGTCAGACTGGGCTCTGCTCTCGCCAAGCATGAGTCAGCGCCGTGAGCCTGCGTGTGGCCACAGCTGGCTGGACGCTAGGGCCAGCCCAGCCTGGCCCTGAAGGTCTGCTGGGGCCCTGGGACCTCACTAATGGGGAAAGATGGCCCCAAATGACCCAAAGAATCACACAAGGGAAAGGAAAAAGGATCAAGAACTGAGCACAAAGCAAACCTCTATAGCCTTAAAGTGGCAGAAACAAATTCAAAGTGAACACACAAATGAGACAGTGCCACTAGCCCTGATGTAGACACACACTCTTGTATACACCACACTCCACACGTATACCATGTGCAACACACACCATGTACACATCCTCCCTGTGTCCCTGCGTCTGCAGCACACACCAGACATCTACTTGGGGGAGAAACCTCTCCAACAACACGGGCACACATCCCAGAGCGCCAGCCCCACCGCAGCCCGGCTTCAGCCTCAGGGGAACCTGCCCCTGCCTGCGAATCTCCAACCCAGAGCCTGGCCTGTCTGTGCTGCGTGCCTTTTGTCAGCCCCAAGGAAGCCAGACTCACGCAGCTCAGCATCCGTGTACAGATAGGTTTGGGGACCTCGGGCCACACTCCCTCTAACTGTAGGATGATTGTGAGGGCCGTGGCCCAGGACAGGCCTGGTAATTGGGGCCCTCCCTGCCCCCTCTTGCCACCGCGCTGGCCGCCCAGACAGCCCTCGCCCACCCCGCCAGCCTGGCTTCTGTGCCCGCCAGGAGGTCGCGGAGCGGAGAGCGGCCAGGAAGTCAGCTCGGAGTGACAGCTCCCCCACGCTGTTTGTTTATTCATGACTCATTCGTCTCTACAGACTGGCTCTTCTTTCTTTCGGGAGGAGGGGAGAAGGGAGAGGGAGGGAGGGCGAAAACGAGGGAGGGGGCGGGAAGGGGGAGCGCGGCTCCACAATAAACAATGGGGCAGCTGAGCCGGCGGGCGGAGGAGCCCACGCGGGGCACAGTCGCGGGGCCGGGGCCTCCAGGGGGACAGACGCCTCCAGACCGAGCAGCCAGCCGGGCTCCTGCGCACACGATCCCGCTTTGCCTGCCCCGCCCGGCCGGCCGCCCCTCCGCCACCCCCCGGCGACCGGGCAGGAGCAGCCGTAATTGGATCCGCGCCGCCTCCTCCCCGCTCCCGGCCCCCAATCGGGAAGCCGGATAAATGCCGGGTACCTTGGCACAACAGTCGGATCCAAACCTATTATTTGGCTAATGGGCTTCCCTCGTGCGGCTCGGCAACACCCTGCAGACCCCTCCCCCACTGCGAGCGTCCCGCGCCCTCCTAGCCGGTCCTGGAGGGGCTGGGCGAGGGCTCCGGATAACTGGAGGGAGCGTGGTTCGAGGCTTCAAGGGCCTCATTGTTCTGCCTGGAGGGGCACATTGAAAATGCTGCTGGATTTGCTTCCTGTGAAAACAGCCTGGGAGGGAGGGGGCGATCCGCGGTGGAGAGACATTATCCTCCTGGAAGCTGCCCAGATTACCCAGGGAGAAAAGGGCTGTTTGGATTCTTGCTGCCTCTTTCTCTCTCTCTCTCTCTCTCTCTCTCTCTCTCTCTCTCTCTCTCTCTCTCCTCCTCTCCTTTGCTACCCTCTCCGGGCCAAAGATAAATCTTTACAGCTGTTGAGCAAGTTAGGAGTGACGGGCTGTTTTCCGCATTAAAAAGGGTGAATGGCAGAGCCAGATATAAAGTCTGATCAGAGAAAATCAAAAGAACGCAAAGACGATGAGGTGGGCAAATCCAGGAAATAATTTCCCAAGCATGCCCCTCTGAGTCACAACTTGCACCATGAGGGGAAAACACATCACGCCACAGTATGTCACATGCCTGCAGCAAAGGAACAGGACTGGTGCCGGATGTACAGCTCCTTCCTCAGCCTGTGGCAGCCCATCCAGCACCCTGCGCCAGGGTCAGCTGGGAGGAGGCAGGGGTCAGCCTTGTCACCCGCCAGTCCAAAACCTGCTCACCCCTCCTACTGAATGACCTTGTTCAGCACTAATAGTAACAGTGAGTGCTTCCACAGCACCTACTCTTACTGTGCTCTGGCCTCTGGGTTTTACATATATTATCTCACTTAATCACCACACCCCTATAAGGCAGATGCTCTTACTATCCCTATTTCCAAATGAGGATGCTAAGGCCAGAAAGGGTAAGGCTCTGCCTGAAGCCCACACAGGGGGAGGGGGGAGGAAGCAGTCCTGGGGGATAGGGGAAGGCAATGGCTCCAGGGTCTAGGATCTTATGCTAACACTCATGAACTTCACACTCCTTACCAGGAAATGGAGATGATGACACTGACCTCTTTAGGGGGTGGGAGATGCACTGAGAACATCCAGGCAGTGTTCAGGGCAGCACGGAGCTCTAACTCCTTTTGATTCTGCTCCTTTTCATGTAAACCAGGGACAAATGAGAAGGTTCCTTCCGAACTCGGAGGCTGGTCCTGGGGGTTCGCAGACACTGACTAAAGGGTCCGTCCCTAGCACTGTGCCTGGCACAAACAGATGCCAGGATATTTGTTTTCTTGTCCTTCCATCACATCTCACCAACCTGGAAGATATTTCTTGTCTAAAAATCCTACTACGCGCCATCCATCAAGGTAACCATACAGGTGCCTCTACCCAATCCCATCTGCTACTTCTCACCCACTCATGTTAATCCATGTGGAATCTTCTGCAGGCCCAGGCTACACCTAATCTGGGATACTCTGACCACCATACCTGCAATTTCAACCCCCTACTCCAGCCCCCTTCCCTGCTCCACTGGGTACTCCTGGCCCGTCCTGTACTGCTCCGCTACTGCTTTTTCCATCTCCTCCTTGTCTTCTCACATACTCTCAAATTTACTTCTCATCATGCTATTTTTTCTGTCCCTTCCCCACCCCCCACCCCCACACACACCACTACCATCTGCCTTTATTCCCCTACTCACCTAGCAGGTCCCTGACTCTCTGAAAGCTGGCACCTGCTTCTCACCCTTCTTCCACCCACTCCCTAAAGGCCAGGCTCCCCATTTACAAACCTACATTTCCAGCTTGGGCCTCTCCTCTCTCCTAACCTCCAGACTCTGGAATTCCAGCTGCCTCTGGGATTTTGTCGCCACCTTAACACCTCACAGGCACCTAAGAACCCATTTCTCAACCTGAGGTCAGCCTTGGGTCTCTCAGTTGGCCCCGCCTCCTGAGATCATGGCAACCTGGGTTGCAACACTGCTCAGCTCCTGACTCCGCCCCCACTACCAGCAGCCCAAGGTCAAGCCCTCATCTTCTCCTCCTGGGTGATTGCAACAGTCTCCCTGCCTCCAGCCTCTGCCCCCTCTGAGTCAGCTGCCACGCTACTGCCAGGGCCAGCATTTAAAACGCAAATCCAAACAAGTCGTTCTCTAGAGTAAAAAGCCTGCAGGGTGAACTCACACTGCTCATGGTGACCTGTCAGGCTCCACACCTGGTCACCTGCCCCAGCCCTCCCGTGTCCTCTCCCTCCGCCCTTGAGCTGGGGCGTGGTTTATCACAGCATAGAGCAGTCATCACTCACAGGGCTTTCTGCCTCCTTAGCTTTCTTCACGCTGTTTCATCTACTGACAGCACTCTGCTTCGTTTTCAGCCTGTTAAATTCTCTCTCAGCTTTATGATTTACCGCAGGCACTTACTCCTCCAGGTAGCCTTCGATAACGGCCCCTCCCAACATCCCAGATTAGGCTCTGTGCTCTGTGTTTAGGATTATTCTGTTATAAGTGCTTGTTTAGCCAGCCCTCTTCTTCATCAGTTACAGAGTCTTTCTTGATACATGTACACCACCCAGAACCTGTTAGGTGCTCACAGAGGTTAGATGAGGGGAGAAGAATGCTGGGCACATATGCTGGGCACATATTGGGTGCCCAGCTAATGCCTAATTCTCCTTCTCAGGCCTTGGCCCAAGTAGAGACTAAGGGCAGCTCCTCCTTTGAAAAGATTTAAAATGTTTTATTACGTTCTTAGATTGGCCATGATCTCTAGTGAGGATGCACGTGATTTGGGGGACACAGTCCAGGTTTTAACATGAATAATGTACAATATTTGACCAAATCTAAGCCAGACCTTCCCCCAACACTCAGTCCCAGCTTTCCATTAATTATTTCGCTGAAATAATTAATTATTTCCATTAATTATTCCATTAATTATTCGCCATGCATAGACCTAGCCCGGGGCCAGGAAAAAAACTCTAGCAGGCAGCAGAAAGCAGGGTTCTATGCCTGAAATTGCCACTGACCCAGGCGTGATCTTAGCTGGAGCCTTCCCATTCTGGGCCTCAATTACCCCCATAGGAGGAAGAATAAAACCAGAGGACCTCTGGGACCTTTAAGTTCTGCATGTAGAATTCCTGGAGGCTAAGTGAAAGCGGGGCCTGGAGGTCACCAAGGGGCTCATGAGAAGTCTGTACCCATTCACAGGAACCCCTAGACATGCCACTTCTCTGCCCTTCTTTTTATATGTCATGCACTTCACCTCTGGCCACACATCTCTAGTAGTTTAAAATAAAAATAAGCCAGAGCCACCAGACCCGGCTACGACAGCTCTCCAACGCAAGGGAGAGGGGCTATTTTTGTTGCACTCACTAAGCTTGAGTGTAATCCAGGGAGCCTGTCTGACCCCAGAGATGTAGTTCAATCTTGTGGTGGCATTGGAGAGACGCATGCCAACATCACAGAGTGAGAGAGAGAGAGCAGGGTTCGTGCGTGCGTGCCTGGATGATCAGCGAGGTTTGGTGGAGGACACCAGATGCACAGCTCACACAGCCCAGAAGAAAGAGGACTGCCAACACGCTGTGAGGCAGCACACCTGTGCCTGCCGCCACTGCTGTCCTGAGTCGGAGCACTTGGAACACATGGGGGAAAGATCCACAGAGGGGGCAGGATTTGAAGAGGGGGTGAGCAGCCTGTCCAGAAGAGCTAAGGCATGCTTTTGATCATGTCACTCTCCTGCTAAGAGCCTGCCTTCACTCCCCACTGTTGAGTAGATAAAGTCCAGACAACTTGGGCTGATGTGCAAAGACCTTTCCACGCTGACCCCGGGGTGACCCCTCCACTACAGCATCCCAGGACTATGCCCCGCCCACCCCTCCCTCTCAGACCTGGGCCTTAGCCTCTTGGATATGCTTCTCTGTTAACAGTGCCAGGTTCTCTCGCTCCCTGGTGGCTTTGCATATGCCATTTCCAGTGCCTGAGGCACCCTGCCTGCCTCTCCCCAGCCCTGCCTTTATCTCCTCTCCCTGGAAAATGCCTTCTTGTTCCTTCAGACACACCTCCAAGGTCCTATGCTCCCTGGTGCCTGCCCCAAGCCTCTTAGCTGGGATCCAAAGATTTGTCCTCCAAATCTGCTGAGTGGCGCTTTATATTCAAAACAAACCAACCAGCAAATAAACAAAGCTGTGCTCTGAGACAAAAATAATCCCTGTCAACTCAGAGCTGATGGGCCATCCTGCTTCCACAATGGCACTCACCTGATTCGCAGTCTGTGAAGCAGGGAGGAAAAGCAACCTGGCCACAACCGGGGAGGAGGCACCTATGGCTCACAAGCCTCCCAGGACTTGGCCTTGGCCACTGGGCATCTCTCTAGACTCACCCTGTGCAAGGTTGGCTACAGGTTCTAGACTCTGGAGGTCAGACTCCTGATTCTGACTCCGTTTGACCATCTTTCTACTGCTGCTCCCTGTCTCCTCAAGTGATTCCCTCCCTCCTTGAGAGCAAGGGCCTTGCCCATATCATATGGTGTTCCTAGAGCATGTAGCTTTGTAAGATGATTTCCAACAAAGGAGAGGAGTCTGAGTGGTGCAGGGGGAGCAGAGAGAAGGGGTCCCCATGGCGCTGCCAAGAGCAGTGTATCTGGGACAAGTGGTGGGCAGACTGGGCAGGCAGGGCGAGACCAGCCAGGCTGTTCATGCTGATGCGCGGGCAATGGGAAGCCACTGGAGGATGTAAAGAGAGGGCTGCTTTGAAGGGACTCCTAGCCAGAGCTGCAAAGGAGAAGCTGCCACTGTCAGGGTGTTTCCCAACTCAGGTCAAAGCCCCGTGCTCCCCCCAGCTCAGCTGCAGCCTTGTATGAGGACAGGCCCAGGAGGGGCTGCTGCCTCCCCAGATGACACCTTAAGACCATGTTGTGAGAGTCTTGGGTCCCACATGGAACCTAGGAAGAGAGAAGGGGCAGAAGTGGCAGATCCCAGAGCAGCACCCTAAATGTGCCCCTCTCAAGGGCTTCCTGCAGCCCAGAGTTGGGAAGGCATGGCTCCCTGGGAGGCTAGGCTCCTACCCCCAGCCCTGTGAAACTCCATCCCACCAGGCCCCATAGGAGTGGGGAGAAGCTCTCTGTGCCTGGGCCCAGACACATGGCTCCCCTTGTTCCTTGCATCAGCTTTGCTGAAGGCAAGGAGGAGGGTCTGGATTTACCCAGACAGCAGTCTGTGAGGATGGCCAATGGGTGGGGGAAGCGATGCCTCCAGTGGGTGTGCTGAGTGGCAGTCTCAGTGCCCAGCCACGGGGCAGCTCTTCTCACTGGACTGCATTCCTCACATGCTGCAGGTAGGTCCCCTGTCAGGGCCAGGGGGACCCTGGACTTGCCCTCCCCTGGTTACCAGCATCACTCATAGACTGAGGTTCCAGGGCCCCAAGTCCTATTGATGCCCAGATACCTGCCAAGAGAACATATACCAGTTCCGTCGCAGGCCCTGCATGGATCCTGCACAGCCAGCATTGCAGCCAGCAGTCTGGCAGGGCTCCCACAGACCCTGCACGTTTGACCCCAGCTCTTCCCCACACAACCTCTGTTGCCTTCCTGGATCCCCACCTCCAAGCCATTCTCCCCACTTGGATTAGGGTGGTCAGGTAAAATGCAGAATGCCCCCTTAACTTTGTATTTCAAATTAACCTTGAATGTTCATATGGTATACTACTATGTGGGACATGCTATACAAAATTGGCCATCCTGTATTTTTATTTTCTAGATGTGGCACCCTTAACTTGGACACCTCAATCCCTCAATCCCACCTGTAATGACAAGTGCTCTTCCTCAACTAGTGGGTGGGCCCTGCTGGTTCTGCCTCCTAGATTCTCTGTCTTCCATACTGTCCCAGTTTATATGTTATGTAATAAACTACTCCAAAATGTAGTGGCTTACAACAAAAGCTGTTTTACTGCACCTCACAATTGTGTAGGGTAGGAATTCAGGCAGGGCTCAGCTGGGTGACTCTTTCCAGCCCAGGGGATGTGGTGGAGGGCTCTCAGGTGACATTCAGCTGGGGGGTGGGCCTGCTTGAGGTGCCATATGGGCTTCATTCATAGGTCTGGTGCCTTGGTGGGGAGGCCAGGAGGCAGAGCTCAGCAAGGTCATGCCCAGAGTGCCTGCATGAGGCATTGGCAGCATGGATGCCTTTGAGTAGTCAGACTTCTTCCATGGCAGCTCGAAACTCCACATGGAGTCTCCAGGGGGGCCAGAAAAACTCTGAGGTTTCTTCTGAGCCAGCCTCAGAAGTCCCACACATCACTTCCACCTCATTCTGTAGGTCAAACAACTCCCTAAGGTCAGCTTCTACTCAAGAGTCTGAAATCAGACTGAACCTCTGGATGAGAGGATGGGTGGAGAGTACACAGCCATCTTTTATATATATACTAGAGGCCCAGTGAATGCACTGGAAAGGAGGGTCCCCTCAACTCCAGGATGCCCTCTCTCACAGTCTGGGAGTCCTCAGGGGCAGTAGGCAACCCAGCAATCAGGGCAAGGTGATGCCCCCATCACACCTCTGCTGCTGCCACTGCCAGAGTACAAGCCTTGGCTAGCCCTGGTTACCTGAGCCTCAGGCAGCCCTGGGTGGCCAGGCAGCCACCATCTGAGGCTTGCTTGCATCTCAGGTCAGCTCTGGGTGGCTGGGCAGCCACCATCCGATGCTTTCCTGTGCCTCAAGACCAGCCCTGGAGGGCTAAGGGGCTGAGGGGATTGGAGACTCCAGAGGCAGGTGTCCTGGCAAGGCTGAGGGGACTGGGCACTGCCATCTTGTGGCTGTGGATGCTGCCATCTTTGAGGGCATAGCATCAATTAGCATATTCCCTCCTTATTGGCTGTGGGCACCACCATCTTTGTGATGGCATGAAGGTCAATTAGCATATTGCCTCTTTATTAGATAGGATATTGATTTCAGACAGGAAGGGAGAGGAAGAGAGATAGAAACATCAATGATGAGAGAGATTCATTGATCAGTTGCCTCCTGCACACTGCACACTGGAGATCAACCCTGCAACCCATGGCCTGACCAGGAATCAAGCCATGAGTTTCTGGTTCATAGGTCGACACCAATTGAGCCATGCACAGCTGTCTTTAACCTGTTACACATCACCTATCTCTGTCCCCTCCACATAGCCCTAGCTCAGAGCTGCATCTCTTACCTGTATTCTTTCTGACCAGCCTCCCTGCTCTGCCTTCTGAACCATCTTCCATTTCAGCTACCATCAGACTCAATTTGTCCAAGATCCCAGTCGGACCATGTCACTCATTGCTCAGGCAGTTTCAGTGGGTCCCTTGTAGATTCTAACCTCCACAAGCCCCTTTTTTTTCACCAAGGTGTACCCAGCACCTGAAACAGAGCCTGATACATAGTAAAGTGCTAAGTAAGTATTAGTACAATAAGTGCCTGAATAAATAACTTACAGGATAATGTTCAAATTTCATAGGCTGACATTTACAGGCATTTGTAATATCTACCACCTATCTAGGCACCCAGCATGCAAACTATAATAAGAACTTCTCAGCATTCCTTAAACTCTCTTCACAATGACTCCTTGTTGGCTGCTCCCTTGGTACAGACTATCTTTTCTCTCTACCTACGTTGTAAACTCCTATGCATCCTTCACTGCCCTACTCAAGTATCACCTTCTATCTGACACCTTTCCCAACCTTCCCTGCCCCAATTTCCATTGCTTTTAGCTTACAGTTGTTTGTATGGAAAGATATGCAGGTTATGATTATTATAATAGCTCTAGTAACTGGAAGGATGACACAATGCAACTGTAACCCTACTTTTGCCCACCCTGGTGTATTTGTTCCAAATATAAATTCCCCCTGGGGTCTTTCTTTACAAACACCTAGCAGGGGTGAAGGGATTCCTGAAATTAGAGACAGCCTTCCACTAAGTCAAGCACATAAATAAACATTTATGGAAAGCCGTTAAAATGCCTTTCCTTTCTCTCCACCTGTGCAGCATCCTCTAAGGTTATGATTAGGCCTCACATCCTACAGCAAACTGTTCCTGAACTCCACTACCCACAAGTGTGCACTGTGGAGTCAGGAGGCCCCTCTCCCAGTATGGTTAGCCTGCACTAATCTGACACTCACTGTATGCTGACAGGCAGTTCCCCTCTCACTAATATTCCCCAGGCACCTCCAGTGAGCAGTGCGTGCATTGGGTACTAGGGACTCTCCCCTGCTCATGGGATTCATTATCTGGTGGAGAAGATGGACAAGCAAACACACAATGCCAATACAGAGTCCTGTGGTGTCTGTAAGCACACACCATCCCCTCCCCCCACCCCCCATCCCCCCGACGCCACGAAGGACCCTATCCCAACTTGGGTTGGGAGAGGTTACCAAGGAAATGAGGCCTACCTTGAAACAGACCCAAAGGAAAGTACCAATTAGCACAAGTGCTTCTGATCCAGAAAACAGCTTGGGTCTGGAGGTAAGAAGCCAGTTTAGGAAACAATTTAAGGACTTGTATGCATGTATATAAGCAATGGATATAAGACACTGTGGAGGGGAGGCAGGTGAGGGTGTGTATTGGGGGTAAAGAAGGCCAGGGGGAGGTCAATAGGGGGGAAAAAAGGAGACATATGTACTACTATTTGTAATACTTTAAACAATAAAAAAAAAAAGCCTCAAAAAAAAAAGATACATTCTGGCTGGAGCATAAAGCAGAGAGGGTTAAGGTGGGAGAGGAAACCAGGACTGGATATTGAAGGGTTTTATCTATAAGACACGAAGAGGACAATACTACTAATTAATAATAATAATAATAATAATAATAATCCCTGCCTGCTGCTCAGCAAATGCCATGTCCCAGGTAGCTTACCTAGAGTCAGCCCTCCCCCTGCTTTGAAATGGGCACTGAGGTAATCACTCCCTATTTGCATAAGAGGCAGCCAAGTCTAAAGCTACTCTACACTGCACCTGAGGTCACATACCTGGGAAGACCCCAACCAGGGTTTCAGCCCAGGGACCCTGATCCAGAGCCTACACCCCGCCCATCCTGTTACTGTAGGGGGAGCTCAGTGGAATTATCATCTCCATTAGCACAGTCATGGCTTTTCATTTTGGCAGGACACAACACGCCATCACTGGAGCCAGAGAAGGCCTGAAAATCCCGAGTTCTTACTGTGCTGCCTCAGTTTCCCCATCCATTAGATGAGGTTACTGACCGACCTGAGCCCATGTTGGGGTGGGGCCTTCTCCAAGCCCTCCCTCCACTCCAGCCCACCAGCCTCCAAGGACCATACCCACACTCACACTGTCCCTGGGCTCCCCAAGGACACCTGCAGGGCCTCAAGGGCATTGGGTGTGACTCCGCTCCACCAAAGCAAATTCAAAGAATCCATCTTCCATTTTTTATCAGGTGCCTCTGAGCAAGCAAATGCAGGGAGGAGGGGTGGGGTTTCCCAGCAAACACCAAGGTGCTAGTGCCCAGAATAGCCAGAGGTTCTGAGAGGGGACTATGTGGCCCAGGTCACATGGCAGGTCAGCCGCACCATACAGAGTCTGGGTGCAGGCAACCCTTGCCTCGCCACTCCCTGCCAGCAGTTCCCTTGCTCTCATATCCTCAATGTGCCGAAGGAGAGGCTACCCACGGTCCTCGCATTATCTGGTCTTTGTCCACAGCACTGCTGCTGCCACCCAGGCATTCAGAGAGAGGAAGCCACAGCCTGCATTGGCATCCACAAAGCACTCTGCCGAGGGCCCCAGGCTGCCCTTGATAAAAGCAGGAAGCTGTGTCATAGCTAAAAGCCCTTGAATGGGAGGCTGGAGAGAAGAAAGGTGTGCAGCTGGCTGGGTCTGGGTTCAAAACCTGCCCTGCATTCCTAGCTGGGCCCTGGCCGTTTCCACATTTCAGTAGTTGTGACAGTGGCCCAGTGGGTTCTGTTGCAGAGATGCGTGTTGAAGTACAGGAAGGTGACAAGCCACGCAAAAAGTCTGGAGTTTGCTTCATCCCAGAGCTACTCTAGTGCTGTCACATGCAATGCCCCCATCCCACCCTGCCCTCAAGCTGGATGGCAGACTGATTCAGTAAGCCTAGGGCAGGGCCTCGGGCTCTGCATTTCTGACTAATTCCCAGGGGACACCTCTGCTGCTGGTCAATGGTTGGAGGAGGTTTAGATTCTTTAGCTACAGCAGCAACAAAAAGGAAAGAAGCAGCATAGGACTTGATAAGGATGGAAATTGGGCAGTGGGATAGGAGTTCTGCACCCTCACTCTTGCTTTACTGTGTGAAGGAAGGGAGGAGGGGGGTAACTGCCAGTGGGCACAGGCTTCCTTGGGGGATGATGAAATGTCTTACAATTAGATTATGGTGCTGCTTGCACAACTCCACAAATACACTAAAAACCATCGAATTGTACACTTTAAATGGGTGAACTTTAAACAATAAAGCTCTTTAAGAAACATAAAAGAGCAGTAACTCCTTCATGGGTTATTTTGAGAAAGAAATGAGGATATGTAAATGCCTAACTCCCTGGGAGGGTTCAATAAATGAAATTCCCTTCCCTCAAAGTTGCGTTTTCACAGACTAGGAGTCTCAGAAGCAGGACCCACATCTGACTAAAGCTGAAACCAGCGAGGCCTTGGAGTTCACTGCCAGGGGCGATGGGGTGCTGGGAGGCCACCGGAAAATGCTGGGGACTCCGACTCTGAGGCATGGAAAGACCTAAGGCAGAGAAATGGCCTAAGCTGGTGGTCTGGGCCTAGTACAGGAACAGGTAAAGTCCACCTACCCTAGGGTCTAGCCTTCCCTCCGTCCTGCCCTCCCCTGCACCCAGTGATGGACTCCAGCTGCCTCCAGGGTTCTGGAGCCCTGCTTAGGTCTTCCAGCAGGACAGCCAGGAAGAGCTCCACTCTGCTACTTCTGGGTCTAGTGCCACGGCAACCTCCTCCCAGAAGCCTTCCCTGACCTCCCAAGTCTCTCTCCCTTAGAGCAGCGACCAGTCCCCCCAGTCTAAGCTTCTAGGTGACACAAGCTGATTCTAGAAGATTCAGTGGGCAGGTGGCACTTACAGAGTCCCCACAGGCGCCTGCTCTGGCTCTCACTGTGGGGCATGCATCAGGGATCATTTACTCACTCGTGGGTTCGTTCCTTCATCCCTGGCTAGGCCTGCATCTGAAAGATCACTTGCCATGCGCTCTGGTCTGTGTCACTCATCTACAGTGTGCACCTCCTTGGCTTTCACCCCGACTCGGGCAGGTGAGCCTTCAGAGGTCCCTCACGAGCCTCTGCACCTGGTGTCATGGGTTCCCTGGCTGAAGCTCAGGGCTGGAAGCCAGGAAAGCTGGGTCTTCTTCAGACAGATGACCCAGGCGGCAGGCTTCACTTCCCTGGGCCTTGATTTTTCCATCAGTGGAATGGGGGTAAAAGCCTTGCCTGCTGCCCTCCTAGGGCTGGTGGGAAAGAAGAAACAAGAGCCACATCTGGGAGCCCACTCAGCCTTTAGAAATGTTCTCCCATCTGTGAGGTCAAGTAGCCCAGAGGCAGAGAAAAGGTCTCTGGACTGAAAACAAGGCAGCCCCCTCTCATCCCCTGAAGAGCTCAGTTTCCCCTTCATCATAAGAGGATGACAGGTCCTCCACACAGGACATCTGGGAGGTGAGAAGCCAGCAGCACCTGTCAGACCCCTGGAGTTGGAGCCTGCAATCAGGAGAGGAAAAGAATGGGGGAGGCAAAGAGTGACCATCTTGCATATGTCATCTGAAAAAAGCAATGGGGCTGGTATCCCGGACCCCTAAGAGCAGGTTTGGGATGAGGAGGCAAGTGGGCATCCCTCCTTTGGGGCTTAAGAGCATAGACTCTGGTGCACAAATTTTCTGGGTTCAAATCCCAGCCTCACCACTCAGTAGCTGAGGGACACTTAGACTCAGGAGCTGGTTCCTCGCCTATAAAATCAGGAAAATAGCATCCCCTCATAGGTTGTCAGGAGGAATTGTCCTATTACAATATGTAGTTTTGAACAGGGCTTGTGCCTATAAATACCATGCAAGTGGCAACTACTACTGTTCATTTATTCATCAGGCAACTGCTGCTCTAGGCACTGGGAGCACAGCCAAGATCCAGGCCAAAGGAGCCCCACCTGCACGGAGCTGACAGACAGACCAAACCAAACACTCATCAATGGAAAGACAATGGTAGATTGTGAGAGTGCCGGGGAGTGCCAAGCAGAAGGTGAATGAGCCGGCAGAAGAAAGAGGGTATGCATTGTGTGGCGATCGGGGAAGGCCTCTCTGTGGAGGTGTCCTTTCATCTGAGAACTGAAGGACATAGAAGAGTCAGACATGTAAAGAGAAAAAGAAAGGGTGTCCAGGCCATGTGGGAGCTGAGGCTGCCAAAGGGCCAGGCTGCCTGTGGCAAATGCAAATAGAACCAAGCTACCACCTGTCAGTCCTGCCCACCCCCAACCTTGGCCCCTCTCACTCGGGGCTTTGCTCTCCAGACAACTCCAAACAAACAGGTCTGATCTTGGGCCTCATGATCACTGATTGGTCCTTGGAGGACAGGCAGCACTGCAGTCCTGGGCTCTGTGGGACATTCCAGGACATAGAAGTGCTATGCCAAGTGGGAAGGCTGGGGGCAGGGGGCACCCAGAGTAGCCCAGACCAGCCAGCTGCATCTTTTGGGGCAGAGCCTGGAGAATTCTGATCTGGCATCACTGTCCCCACAACAGCCTCTTGGGCTGGGAAGACGCTCTAAGAATCATCCAGGTCAGATTTTATCAGGTTCCCACACTCCACCACGGGGGGTGCCCTTCTGCTGGGGCTGTGGACCTCCAGATATGCCTCCAGGAATGAGCACTCACGGCCAAGTCCTGAGCTTGGAATTGGCTTCCTCCAGTTCTGCCTTTTAGGCCACAGAGACTCCATCTCTCCCTCTGCCCCAGGATAGTCCCATAGAAGCATAGTCTCACCCCACTTCCTGCCAGGGCCATCCCTCTGAGACAGAGCAGCCAGCCCCTTGCTCACTGGGGATGCTGGCTCTGCTGAGCTCTGCCTTGCCTCCTCCCTCACACAATCAGTCCCCCAGCAAGTGGACGCCTGGGGGCCATCATGCCTCTGCTGTACCTGGTGGCCCTGGGCTTCATGTCTTATCAAGTGAAAGCCTGCTCTCCAGTGAGCATACCTGATGGTGATGGATATGTGCCTTGCTTGATTAGGTCAATGTCAATGTCCTGGTTGTGATATTGTGCTGCAGTTTTACAAGATGTTACCATTGGGGAGATTTAAAGGTACAGAGCACATCTGCATTATTTTTTAAAACTGCATGTAAATTTACAATTACCTCAAAATAAACAGTTTAATTAAAAATAATTTATAGCCCTGATTGGTTTGGCTTAGTGGATAAAGCATCAGCCTGTGGACTGAAAGGTCTAAGGTTTGATTCCGATCAAGGGCATGTACCATAGTTGTGGACACATCCCCAGTGGGAGGTGTGCAAGAGGCAGCTGATGGATATTTCTCTCTCATTGATGTCTCTAACTCTCTATCTCTCTCCTTTCCTCTCTGTAAAAAATTAATAAAGTAAATTTAAAAAAATAATTTATAAAAGAAAAAAAGCATAACAATACCAAGTATCATTGTAATTATGATGGCTCTCCTGGGTTTTCTTCCTCATCTTCCCTTTCCTCCTCCTCCTCCTCTTCAGGCACATGGTTTTCACAGATGCACCTCCATAGAGAGGCCCTTCCTGACTGCACACAATGCAGACTTTTTAAATGACTAAGTGTCCATGGCCACAAGTATAGTCCCTTTAGGTTCAGCCCAGAGACCCACCCTGGCTCAGGCTTTCTTCTGGGTCAAGACACAGAGAGTTAAGGGCCCCCACTGGGGAGCACTGAGGCCCTGGGGGAAGGAATGGTCATCCCAAGATCAGGCACATAGTGTGTTTGTGCCAGGACTATTTGTGAGTTAGTCTATCGATCAAGACACATATCTAGACTAGAGCACTGCATTTTTAGTCTCCTCCTTTGGTCATCCCTTCCTTCCCCCTACCTTTCCCCCTCGGCTTTTCCTCCCATCTGAGTTCTTAGACTCAGAAGGCAGTTAGCTGGTTCTGTGAAACAAACCAACTCAAAATCCAGTGGCTCAAACCAACAGTAGCCATTTATTTTGCTCACAAATCTGCATTTAAGGCAAGGCCTACCACCAGTCAAAGCCACACTGGGAGGCTAGAGGATCCGCTTCTGGATTCTGGAACCCATGGCTGGCAAGTCGATCTCTGCACAGACCCTCCACGGGCCCTCCACGGGCTGCTTGGACTTCCTCACAGCATGGTGATTGGGCTCCAGGAGCAAGTATCCCAAGAAACAGGAAACAGTAGCTGCTTGTTTCTAAAGGCCTGGAAATTGGCACAGCATTACTTCTGTCACAATTTATTGGTCAGGAAATTCCAGAGCTAGATTCAAGAGAAAGAACATACATCCCATCTCTCAGTGGGAGGAATATCAAGACATTTTAGTTTAAAATCACCACCACATATAAATGGATATTCAAAAATCAATTGTATTTCTTCTACCATCAATGGACAACCTAAAAGTAAAGAAAACCATTCAGTCTAAATAGCATCAAAAAGAATAAAATATCTGGAATAAGTTTAACAAAAGAAATAAAATAATTATATATGGAAAACTATAAAATACTGTTAAGAGAAATGAAATAAGACCTTTAAAAAAGGAGATCTAATAGATGTCCATGAATGGAAAGACTTGAAATTGTTAAGATGTCAAGTTGCCTCAAATTGCCATTAAATTCCTCTCAAATTTGTATCAAAATCTCAACAGGCTTTTTTTCACCCAGAAATTGGCGAACTGATCCTAAAATATATATGGCAAGAAAATAACCTAGAATAGTCAAAACAATTTTATAAAACAAGAACCAAGTTGAAAGACTTGCACTACTAAATTTCAAATTCTACTATGAAGCCACAGTAATCAGGACAGCATTGTATTAGTATACAAACATTTAGACAGATCAATGAATGCAACAGAACAGAAAATCTAGAAATATAACCACATGTGCATGATCAATTGATTTGCAACAAAGTGCCAAGACAATTTAATGAGGAAAGGAGAATCTTCTCAGCAAATAATAGTGGGACAATTGGATATATCCATATTTTAAAAAAATTAGATTCTTACTTTATACCATATACAAAATTAACTCAAAATAGATAATAGATCTAAATATAAAAGCTAAAACTATAACTCCTAGAAAAAAGAAAACAAGGGAAAATCTATGAGACTTTGGATTAAGCAAAGATTTCTTAGGTATTATTATATCAATACATGACTTGTAATAGAAAAAATTGATAAATTGGACTTTACTTAAATTTAAAACTTTTGCATTTCTAAAGACTATTAAGAAAATGAGAAGATAAGCCACAGGCTGGGAGAAGAATGCTTATAAATCATATATCTGATAAAGGATTTGTCATGAGAATATATAAAGAACTTTTATAACAATAATAAAACAAACAACCCAATTAAAAGAAAAAGAATACACACTAAACCAACAATATATGGGTGACTAATTGGCCTATGGGAAGAAACTTAGTACCATTAGTCATTAGGGAAATGCAAATTAGAGACACTCCTATATATCCAGTTGAATGGCTCCAATAAAAATGATAGACAATAACAAGTGTTGGAGAGGAAGTAGAGAAACTGAAAACTTTATGCATTGCTGCTGAGGCTATAAAATGGTACAGTCACTTTGGAAAACTGTTTGGCAGTTTCTTAAAAAGTTAAGCATACACTTAGCATGTGACTCCTAAGTATCTACCCCAGAGAAATAAAAACATATATCCACAGGAAGACTTACCTGCAAATGTTCAAGGCAGTATTATTTGAAATTGCCTAAATTTGGAAGCAGCCCTATTGTCACGACCTAGTGAGCAGATAAATAAAAGGTGGGAAGCCATTCAGGAGAACACCACTCCACAATAAAAAGAAGGAAGTGCCGACACCTGACAGGACGAGGAGGTTCCTGAAAACATGATGCTAAGTTACAGAAGCTGAGCCCAAATCATGATATTGCATGATTCCATTTGCACGAAATTTCTAGAAAAGACAAAACTATAGAGAAAGAACGCAGATCAGCAGTATCCTGGGGCCGAGAGTGGGAGCAGGGATTGACTGAAAACAGGCAGGGAAATTTGGGGAGTGATGGAAATCTTCTCAAACTGGATTGTGGTGATGACTGCACATTCACCCTATACATTTACTACAACTCAGCTTACTGTGCATTTCCAACGAATGACTTTTATAGTAGGTAATTTACACCTCAGTACAGCTGGTTTTTCTAAAAAAAACCACAGCAAGGTGCCAGCGTATGGTGGGGCAGTGGCAGGCCTGGGGTAAGGCTGGCTGTGGAAAGGCAGAAAGAGCTCTGGACTCAGACTCTGGGGAGCAGACAAACCTGAGGAAACAGACTGACTGCAGCCCCAGAGAGCCCCTTAATCTGGCCTGACCCCTAGACCCACCAGAGCCCAGGGTCCTAGACAACTCCAAGGTCTCTTTACCAGCAGACCCGAGCCATTGCCCACTCAGCTGTGGGGCCTGCTGGCCCTGCGTGCTGCCCAGCACCTGCATCCCCGTGCCCACTCCCAGGAGTCCCTGAAGAAGTATGTGAGTCCCTCAACAGGTCATTTAATTTCCTGGGCCTCGGTTTCCTCACTTGCCAGTGTGGTAACAGCTGTCTGCTTCTCACAGGGAGGTGGGGGGCGGTGACAGGATCCCTCAGGAGGGGTGAGATGATGCGTGGAGAACTAGCTAGTCATGAAGTAAATGTGGTGGAAAATTAACCACTGAGCCATGAGGCATCCTGGGACAGGGAAGAGAGGCTTCTGACCCCAAGTCCCACCCAAATTCTAGACTCTAAGCCCCCAGTTTTTGGGTGTCTGGTGAGGGAGGAAAACCTTTGGAGACCCCATCCAACTTCTACCTCATCTGGGTCCCTCCTGGCACAGCCTAGGGCTGATAGCCCAATCCAAGCTTGGACCCCACTAGCCTCAGAGACTTACTGCTTTTCCAGACAGTCCTTGCCTGTGTGAGCATCTCCAAATGTTCGCAAAGCTCTTCCTGCCCTGAAGTAGAACATGACATCCCCTGCAACCTGGGCCAGGAACCCACAGTGCATCTGCTGCCCCAGCCCCAGTGATGGTCTGAACATTCGGATCAGACTGATGACCCAAGATGTATATTTTGACAAAGGCCCCCCAGATGTATGGGGTGCACTCACAAACACTGAGAAGCACTTTCTAGGATGAGGGGTCTCAATGTGCAGCCCTTGAACTTGCACCATCAGCCCAACTAGGAACTTGTCAGAAATGCAGGTGTGGCCCCACCCCATACCCACTGAACTGAAACTCTGACACCTGGGACCTGCAGCTCAGGTTAATGGGCCTCCAGGTGACCTGATGCATGCTAACGTTGGAGAATTACTGTGCTCACTGAAAGAATGGTTTGAAAAAGAGATTTTGCCCAGGATGAAGGCCCCAAATATCACCCACTGAGCCTCCCAGTTCCCCTCAGCAGTTCTCGGTTTGAAGGCCACAATCGTGATGCTTCGGGAGCCATTTCAGTTTCCCCACCAGGAAAAAAACATTTGATTAAACAAAATCCCAACCTGAAGCTTTCCCTCCCTAAGAGAGATGATGGCAGTGACTGACGGCAGCCCATCAGTCCAGGTGACAAATCCTCAGGGTGGGCCAGGCAGGCGAGTATGTGCCCTACATCTGTCAGGCCCTGCCCAGCAAGCCCAGGGTGCCCAGAGCCAGGCCACCAAGGTGGTTGGGGTGCCAGGTGGCCATTGTCCCTGTACAGCCTCCAGCAGGCACAACCTCTGAGTAATGACCCTGGGGTCTGACAGCCTCTGAGGAACCTTTTTTGTGGCAGCCACGGCCAATGCCCATAATTGATATGGATTGCGGGGCTGCCACCCTCGCCTGGCTGGCAATTAGCACTCATGTTGCTGGCTGTCAGAAACTCCTGACGTTTTCGGGCAGTGAAGGCTTGTCAGGCTCCTGGGCCCACGTGGCTCGTTATGCCAGGGGCACAGGCTCCCCTGCCCCCAGACCCCTTTGATCCTCTGGGGGAGTGGGGGAAGGGGAAGTGAACTGCCTTGTCATCTCCACTGTCTTTTCAAGAAGGTGGGCAGAGGACTCTGTGACAGCTTCCCACAGCTTTCCCCTGTGGAATCCCTGTGTCCTGCACAGGTTGAGCCAGAGAGGAGTATTCATAAGAGCAGATGGCCTGGGATGTTGTGACCTTGGACCCGCCCAGCCTGAGGGTGGGGCTGGTCAGTCCTGTGTGGCCTTTAACACATCTCTGATCAGAAAACTGGGGTGGTGGACCAGATCAGAACTGCTGGTCACACCCATTAGTGGATCGTGAAACTAACTTAGTGGACTAAGAAACAGTTTTTCAAACTGAGAAAACAATGGGATGGGATGGGATGGAACAGAATGAATAGGATAGGATAGAATAGAATAGAATAGAATAGAATAGAATAGAATCTCATACATGCATTAAGTTATCATTTTCTAAATTTTCATGAATGTATAACATGCATAGTGGGGTGCAATGTAAGAGCTTTTCTTATGTTGGGTAACTAAAGTTTGAAAGTGGCCACAGTGAGTGAGCCCCTAGGCTCTAGAACGTGGGCTGGACACACCCATTCCAAGTGCTTTGTGAGGCAAGAGCCTAGAGGAGGTGAAGGAAGGAGGAGGCGAAGGAAAGAGAAGGCCCAGACTTTGGTTTTGGGGACCTTCTAGTCTCATTGGAAAAAAAGGTAAATGAATAAGAGAGGAGTTCATGTAAGACCTCAAAGACTAGGCCCTGAACATACTTTCGTCCCTTCCAACCAGGACCAACATGGGGGAGGAGTAGTCCTCACTGGCTGTTTTCTGTGTCTGCTCCCTGCTGCTTCCTCCTGAGCTCACCCAACCTGAAGCAGTCACATGGGCTCTCTCCTGGGTCTATGAATCCTATAAGCAATGCCCAGATGGAATCCAGGGTATCACATATGATGTAGTTCATGTGCACAGAACTTGACAGTAGACTCTGTCAGAATGGGGTTCTTTGACCCACATGCAATACAACCAAAAACCCAGCCATGTGAGGCAAGAGTTGCAGTCACCTTTACCTGCTGGAGCCACGTTCAAGAATGATCCTTAATTGACCCTCCCTTGCACTTGATACAAAGCTCTTTCTCATGCACTCCTGCCCATGAGTTCAACATCCCCAAACCATTGACAGGTGAGGAAATCCAAGGTCAGAAAAGTTCAGGATCCTGCCCAAGTTCACAAAGCCAGCAAGCAGTCAAGCTGGGAAACTGCCCAGCCCTGGTGGAGACGGGGGAGGAGGGAAGGGCTGGTCTGTCCTTCCCCTCCCCCATCCACCAAGCCTCCCACCTCCTGTCAGTGTGTGGTCTGATAGCCTGTGCCGTCCCTCCCCTTTCAGACAAGTGCAGCTATTTTGGAAAATCCTTGTTGAGCTAAGTCAGGTTCGACTGGGTCCAATAAAGGCTTTATCTTTTTCTCTTTGCTATTAAATCATATTTTATTCAAAAGGCTACAGTCCTACAAATCACCACTAAAGCAGCCTGCCCCATGCTGCTAGCCCACATCCATCAGCCTTCTTGCACTGGGATATGCAGAGACCACCCCCCACTCCCGCCTCTCCTCCCTTCCCCCTGCTTTACTTAGTGGGGATGCATCTTATGACTGTTACATTGTATCTGTCTTAAAAGCCAGCCCCTTTGCAGACACAGACACTCCCCTGCTCACATTTATCAGTTTTATTCCTTTAATGATTCAAACTTGGGCTGTGATGTGCTACTCGAAACGAAGGATTTTATGGATTTAACAGTTTTATTAATTTAAGAGGTTTCCACTGAGCGCCAGAATGGCTCAGTGTGACAAAGAAGGTATCATAAATGAATTGATTTGTCACATATCAGAATGCCATCCAGCAGTGATTTCATTATTGGAGTTATTTTCCTCCAATTATCTGCAAACTTCAGATGCTAAAGAGCAGCCCCTTCGCCCCACCCCCAGCAGCAGCCAGCCTGGTTCCTTTAAGCAGGATATAAATGCCAATCAATGGCCCAAATTTGCTCCCATGCCTTCCTCCTCCCCTCAGCCCTGCCAATCTGAGAAAACAAAGCCCAAACAAAGGCATGGGATCAAGGGTGTCTAAGAAGGTCTGTGGGCAGAGATCACCTGCAACCCCGGGTGCTGTGTCCAGGGGACCAGGTCTCCTCCTCAGTGGGTCCCAAGGCCTGGGGAAGCCTTGACATCCATCCCATTCTCTTGGGCGGTACACAGACCGGCCAGCAGAATGACATCTGGCCACATCCTCCTCTGGCTGCCCAGGCTTTTAGACTTGGGTTGGGTGGCGGTGGAGAAACACTGACTGGGCAGGGTTCTAGTCCTGGCTCTGTCTGCCCCTCACTCTGTGGCCCAGTCAGCTCTAGACACTAATCAACTTTCCACATGTCCCAAATGTGGCTGCACGCTCTAACATCAGGGCCACCATATGCTCTCTCTTCTCAGCCTAGAAGAAGCCTGTCCCACCCAATCCCTTGGCCTCCCACTGCTCAGCCCAGCTACCTGCTGCTCGACATCTCCTCCTCCACCCTGAACCCAGGCTGCGTCCCCACAAAGCTCCCAGCTCTGGGCCTTACCCACCTGTCTGACTCCAGCCCACTGAGTCTTCTGCCTCCCCGGGACTTCTGCTTCCAGGCCTCAGTTTCCTCATCAGCAAGATGAGGTTTGGAAAGAAGTCTAAGTTCCCAACCAGGTCCCAGAGACCCTCGCCCACTGATGAATTTATTTGCTTATTCTACAAATAAATTCTGCCAGGTCCCAGAGACCCTCGCCCACTGAAGAATTCATTTGTTTATTCTACAAAGAGCCACCACTGTGTTAGGCACTCATCAGAGGCTGAGCAAGAAAGTGATGAAGCAGAAGGCCCCTCGTCAAAACAGGGATATGCAAAAAACCAAGATGATGATATAGGTGAATACCTAAACTGCTGCCTCACACAACAATTTCAAAACTACAGCTAAAAGACAGAATGGACTTCATCCAGAACCACAGGAAGGCTGGTTGAGTGAAAATTCTACAACTAGAAGAAAAGAGAGGGGCTCACGGAGACTCAGAGGAGCTGCAAAAAGCTGAGGTACAAGAGACGTGCACTGAGAGGATGGGGCGGAGTGTCTGGATGGCTTCCTCTAGCAGGAGGGAGATGGAAACTCCCACTGCACTGAACCCCACTTCCAACTGCATTAAACCCCAATTCCAGGAGAGACTCATACGGGGGAGTTTGGACTGTTGTAAAAAGGTAGGAATACAGGGAAACTTAGGGGAGTCACTAAAGACAGAGGTCTGGAGGCGCACCCAAAGAGTACTGACTGCTGATGGTGCTGCTGGCTTTCTCTAGCGGGAGGAAGACAGAACCTCCCAACTGCACTGAAATCCAGGTCGGAGTGCACTGAACCCCAGTTTTTGGCAAGACCCTGGGGACCCAGACTCATCAGAGCCACCACTGTGTTAGGCACTCATCAGAGGCTGAGCAAGATTCATGAGTCTGTGGACTCATCAGGTCCCCGGAGCACACAGAAACTCAGGGGAGCCGGAAAGGCAGATATCTGGAGGCACACACACCTGTGCATAGAGAAGGCTGCAGCCATTACTGAGAGACACTGAGACCCAGGGGCTGATGGGAAGCCAAGGCTGTCGGCTCAGCCCTGAGACTTCACCCCATCCAAACCCAGCACAGAGGCTTTTGCAATCTTGCAAGTCTTAAGGCAGAGTCCAGCACAGAAGTTCTCCCAGCATTGACAGAGCTGAGCCTCACAACCAATTGGCTTGGAGATCAATTCCCCCCAGTGATACCAGCAACAATCAAGACTTAATTACAACAAGGCTGTACACACAGTCCACAATGGGGTGCACCAAGAGAGTCCACATCAGGTAACTGAGGAGGCAGAGCTACTGGGCTATATAGGACACCTAGCACACAAAGATACTCTACTAACTCAGGGAAGCAGTGAAAATGCGGAGACAAAGGAACAGATCACAAACAAAAGAAATGAAGGAAAACAAATGACTGGATATAGAGTTTAAAACCACAGTTATAAGGTTTTTCAAGAATTTCCTAGAAAAGATGGATAAATTTAGTGAGACCCAAAAGGAAATGAAAAAGGACCAACTAGAAATTAAACATACACTGACTAAAATAAAAAATATTATACACAGATCTAACAGCAAACTAGAGGAATACAAGAATCAAGTCAAAGATTTGAAATACAAAGAAGCAGAAAACACTCAACGGGAAAAGAAAAAAGAAAAAAGAATACAAAAATGTGAAGATAGTGTAAGGAGCCTGTGAGACAACTTCAAGCATACCAACATCAGAATTATGGGGTTCCAGAAAAAGAGAGAGATCAAGATACCGAAAACATATTTGAAGAAATAATGACTGAAAACTTCTCCCTCCTGGTGAAAGAAATAGACTTATAAGTCCAGGAAGCACACAGAACCCCAAACAAAAGGAATCCAAAGAGGACCACATCAAGACACATCATAATTAAAATACCAAGAGCAAAAGACAAAGAGAGAATATTAAAAGCAGCAAGAGAAAAACAGTTAGTTACCTACCAGGGAGCACCCATACGATTGTCAGCTGATTTCTCAACAGAAACTATGCAGGCCAGATGGGAGCAAGAAATATTTGAAAAGTGATGAATAGCAAGAACTTACAACCAAGATTATTCTAACCCAGCAAAGCTATCATTCAGAATTGAAGGTCAGATAAAGAGCTTCACAGAGAAGAAAAAGCTAAAAGAGTTCATCAACATCAAACCAGTTTATATGAAATGCTGAAAGGTACTCTTTAAGAAGAGGAAGAAGAAGAAAAAGGTAAAGATAAAAATTATGAGCAACATATATACATATCTATCAACAGGTGAATAAAAAATCTGATGATCAGAATAAACTGGTGAATATAATAGAATCAGGGGCATAGAAAGGGAGTGGACTGACAATTCTCAAGGGGAAAGAGATGAGGGAGGTACAGGGAAAGAATGAACAAAAATTATACAAAGAAAGAAAGGAAGAAAGGAAGGAAGGAAGGAAGGAAGGAAGGAAGGAAGGAAGGAAGGAAGGAAG
>JAAGEH010000359.1:80540-103457 GCA_011751065.1 Lasiurus cinereus
AAGAAAGAAAGAAAGAAAGAAAGAAAGAAAGAAAGAAAGAAAGAAAGAAAGAAAGAAACAGGAACATATGACTTGGGGCCCAAGGCTGAATTGCCTCAATGGGCCACTCAATGGCTGTAGAAATTCAGACAGGGTGGGCCTGGGGGCACTTACTCACTGCCTTGGCTCTGTGCTCCTCCTGCCTCAGTCCCTCTCAGACCATTATGGGATCATCTGAGCTTGCCATAGGACCCAGACAGAAAGGGAACAGCAGGGCTCAAGGTGATGGGGGGAGGAGAGTAGCATGCCAGTATTCTCCCAGCAAAGCAGTTCCTACTTTCATCCCAGACAAAGAAGACCCAAGCCTATTCCAGTTCACTCGGTTTTAAGGGGAAGGGACAGGAGCAATACCCACCAGATGCGACATGCCTACTGAGCTTCAGAAAACTGCTGGGCCTTCTCCTGTCCTTCTGACCTGCCCAAGACTACCCAGTCAACCCTGCCCAGGTATATAGGGATGACCAGGAAGCCTTCCAAATAGACCACAATCCTGCCCCCTCTTGCTGCCCTCAGGCTCTCAGCATGTACCCCCCCCCCCAGCAGAAACAGAGAGGAGACACGGAGTGCAGTCTCCCTTGCTAGGCATAAGGGCTATAGACTGACCTAGCTCAGTCTCATGCTCACTGCCTGCCCTACGTGGGGCCCGCCCTCTCATCCTCTGTCTAAGACGCAGAGCTACTGGCAGGAATACGAGCTTCCTGAGCAAGGGGAGGAGACAGTCCTTGCTGGACTGGGAAGTGCTATGCCTGTTAGAAGCAGGTGACCAGATGGGAGCAGCCTGGGAGGCCGTCAGGCACTCCGGGGCATTCTCCAGGTCACTGTGTGCACCAATGGGAGCACACCTGCCTCCTTCCACCGCCCTGCGGGGTTGATTCCCAGAGGGGACAAAGGATTCACCCAGTCATCGGGCAATGCTAGAGTCTCAAGTAGCAGCCGGGTCTCCCCATCCCATGCAGAGATCCAGATCCCAGGTCCATCCCATACCTCTGCAGGGTCTGTCTTCCTTCCAAGAGCCCCTCCAAAGGGCCCTCTGCTGGGGCCTCAGTGGGCACCTCAAATGACAGAGCTCATCACTCCACAAGGAGCCAATTCTGTCATCCTGCAGCTCAATTAGAAACTTCTTTGCATGTGTACCTGTGCATGGAAGCCCACTTACTTTTCACACACAGGTGTGCATGTACAGATGAGCTTGCACACACATGCACCTGTACATACACTCCTACATGTGTGTGCACACCAGTCAGGCTCCAGTGCACACCCGGATCAGATTGTCCATGCAGACTCTCCTTCTTTCCCCCTCCCTCCTCCCAGCCCCCATTCTGAGTGCCTGACACTGGATCAGGCCGTGGGCAGTGCCTGACAGATGAGCTGATATGGTGGGAATACGGGAGAAATTTCCAGACTCAAGGTGAAGCATGACTTCTTCCTTCTACCACCCGTACTTCATTACCTCCCTGACCTCTGATGGCTAATAAAGGCGTCTAATTCGTGCAGCACTAAAATAGCCTTCTAATGTGCACAGGACTATCTCCTCAAATTAAAGTCGTGACAAGTAATGAGGGTCTCCATTAGCTGATAGCTGCATGTGGAAATTCTCGTCTTCTCAGAGTGGGCTAATGTGTCTGGAAGTGCCCCTTCAGGGAGCCTGGTCTCTGAAGGCACTAGAATTTGTCACCAGGCTACCACAGACAAACCACTGCCACAATCACTCAGGATAACAATGTTGAGTGAGAGCCACTGGCAGCCCTGCCCCAGGAAGGGCAAGCAGGCAGGAGGGCTCCCAGTGTCCCTTAGCTAACCTGGGTGAGGCCATGCAAATGCACCCATGGTGGGACAAGGTGGGAAGTCATGGGTGTTCCCAGGAGGTCTCTTAACTCACTTCACCCAGAGGAACTCCATGAAGACTTCTCAGAGGAGGTGGCAGGTCCCAGCCACCCTTGTTCCATTTGGTATTTGCATGAACAAGATTGTAGAATTGGATGGGGGCTTCCATCTTTTCACTCTTGATAGTGAAGCTAATTTCTGGGAATTCTCCTAAGATTCATTATCATGTCTGATTTACGAATCAGGGCACAGCCCCACCTTCCAGACTGGAGCCCCTTCCTCTTCACCATGCACCTACACTCGTGCTGGTTGAGCTCTGACTCTCACCAGCTCCTACCAGACTTCCAACAGGCCTGGCTGAAAGATGCCAGAGCTATCGAGTGCTTCCTTCCCCTCCATGACCTCTACCCTGAGCACCCATCCTTCCACTGGCATCTCCCTGCTGTCTGCCATATCTCAGTTCAGAGCCTCCTCTGGCCGAGGTGCCCCATGTGCTTCCACAGCCCTGCCCTGCCTGCCACAGCACCTGTGTGTGCATTCTCTAGTCTGGCTACTAAGCTGACTCCTCGCAGACCAAGAGCTGTGTGAGGGAGCGCAGCACTCCTGCCATCCCCGCACCCACAGCTCCCTGTTGCCTGTGGAAATGTATTGCCATTATTCTATTTGATCCTCCAACTGTCTTAGGAGGCAGAATGTTATTAATAAGATTCTCATTTCACAGATGGAAAGACTGAAGTCCTCTTCCATGGATCTTGAGGTCCATGGAAGCCACAGAGGAACTGGAAGCCGTGAAGGAAGATGCAGTGGCCCAGCATCATTTACTGATTACAACTGACAACTGGAGGGTTGCCACAGAGACCTCTTCATTGATGCCAAGTCTGGTTCTTTCCTGGGGCCCTGGCACCCTGAAGTCAAGGGCTGGGTTGGAGGCAACTTCCCATGCAGAGAGACTGATTAATCACAAATAATTGTGTTGCATCAGACCTGTTCTCTAAACCAATGCAAAACTTAGATGCCCCAGCTTCCCAGGCATGGAGTATCCTGGGCCAGCCCTGCCTTTGCAGGTGGTTTTACAACAGATGCAGACCCCTCCTCATTCATCCATAAATTCATCGGGTACCTCATTGGGCCCCTGAGAGAGAATCATGGTCCCTTCTCCACCCTGCAGGATGCTCTTTCGTTTCCTGAAAGCCAGCTCTCCAGTGGCCATTCTAACTCCTGTCTGTGTGTTCCAGTTTCTGCCAATACTTGCCCATTACCACCCGTGCATGTGAGTTTCCTCTCTGGGGCTTCAGAGGCTTCTTATCTGGCAGCAGCAAAGCCACTTCTGGATTCCCCTTTCCTGTGTGGATGTTGGCCTGCTGGCCAGCACTATTTCCCAGAATGTCCACACTGCATGACCTGTGGAACAAGCCCACAGTTCTGCTTCCTTTCAGAAATCCTGAGGCACAGGAGGGTGAAGGGTGTAGGGGGCACCTCAGAGAAGATCCTGGATGCTATTGTCCATAGAGCACCTTTCCTGTGAGGCCTATGACATGGACTCTCAATCATCCTTTAGCTCCCAGCCTACTTGTTGCTTCCTCCAGAAAGCCTTCTCTGATTCCCACCATGGCCCCTGACAGAGACACTTTGTAGTTCAATGATATGATGAGGGTAGCCAGAGACACAAAGGCTTCACTAGACATGCTCAGGGATTTGGACTTGTTCTTGAGGTCCATGGAAGCCACGGAGGAACTGGGAGCCAGGAAGGAGGATCAGCTCCATTGTGCCTTAGGAAGATACCTCGGTCTGAAAGGTGGAGAGGCAACCAGAGGGAAGAGCAGTGGGTAGCAGAAGAGCAGCCATAAGACACTGGCAGTGACCCAGTAGCCAGAGGAGGTATGAGCAGCGGGGGAGGGGACAGCAGTGTGGGCAGAAAGCAGGCAGGAATGAGGGGCACTAGGAGGCAGAACCTCCCAATGGCTGATGAGATGAGGGATCTTGGGAGACAGGAAGAATCCAGTGGGCCATGGGAGCTAGATGGAACGTAGTTGATCTAGTGGAACATAGTTGGAGCTAGTTGATCCTCCAACTGTCTTAGGAGGCAGAATATTATTAATAAGATTCTCATTTCACAGATGGAAAGACTGAGGTCCTCTTCCATGGATCTGTGGAACGTAAGTGTGTGGCAGAGTGTCACTCAGCTGGCACAGCCAGGGTGAGGTGAGGACTCCCTGAGATAGCTGGGAAAACGGCATATAAACCACACCATCCTGCACCAACCGTGTTCCTGGCATTGTGTTAAACATTCCCACGATGTGCACAGTCCAGCCAGCAATTCCCAGGGCAGCTTCCAGAGCCACTGTGCCCACAGTTCCCTGATGACCCCCATAACCCTGCCTGAGGCTGACGTCTCATCTCTCAGAGGTTCTTCCTCCTCCCTTCCACTGGACCCTCGTGGTACAGAGCCACACCACAGAAGTCCCCAAGTCCTTTCTCATTTAAGGGTCACCTGTGGGGAACACCACACCCTTTTCACCCACTTAGACTGGGGGGGTCTGGGCCGGGGCCTGGCCGAGACTCACACCTGGGTCTCCAGCCAGCTGGTCCAGGGCTCTCCTATGGCTGCATCCTTGGGGCTGGGCAACATAGTGGCTAAGAAGGCTGGAGCCGGGCCACAAGTGCTCAGACCTGGCTTTGCGACTTACTCGCTGATGCTGTGAAGGACTCGCTCAACCTTCCTGTGCCCCAGTTTCCTCATCTTTGAGAAAGGGGATGGTAACAATAGAAGCTACCCACCAGTGGGTATGAGGAGCAAATGAGTAGCTACAGGAAACTGCTTAGCCTGGTACTTGCCCTATAGTAGGTGTTCGGGGATTGTAACAAGAATTGCTGTTGATGTTTCTATAGTGCCCAGGATCCCTCCCTAACCTGAGTAAAGCCGAATAGTCACTGAGTCTGGTCTACATTCAAAGAAAGGGGAATTAAAGGGAACTTTTAGAGAAAGGGGTGTCAAAGAATAGTGGGCACATTGTAAAAGCACCTGTATGGGATGAAACACACTGAATTGTTATTAGCCAGGGCTATAGCCAATGGAGTGCAAAGCTGGCCTCACCCCAAAAGCTTTGCTCTTACATACTATTCATGATACCCGCAAGACCATGTGGGTAACATCACATGCCTCCTCTCTCCAAGGCAACAGCAGGAACTTCTGTTATGCCAACATCCCTGTGCCCAGACCAAAAGGGAATCAAATCTTTCTCCTCCAGGACCTACTGGGGTTGCTCCCACTGTCTGCTCACTGAGTGCCCACTCTGAGTCCGAGAGGTGGCCTTGCCCACCCAACCTCCAAGTGAGGAGATAGGATGACACACTTCCTGTTCAAGAGTGTGCGCTGGCCCTTATCCTGGGGGAGGGGCGTCTGCGGCACTGAGTATAGACACCGATCGCCGGGTCAGCACTCCCAGGAGGGCAGGGCAGCAGCAGAGACAGACCTTGACTTGACGAGGCGGCCACGCAAGAGCAAAAGGAAACCAGACAGAGGGAGAGGTGCCGGTGCCCTGACCAGGTGCTGAGTGGATGCACCGGGCTTCAAGAGAGGACATTTAAGAGGCAGAAAATGGTGGCCTTGGTCACAAAGGGGATTGAATGGCCAGGGATTTGCTGTACCTGTTACGGTTGGTGGCGTGGCCTTGGCTGGCCCTGCTTCCTGGATAAAGAATACTCTTGGAGCTGGAACCGGTTTGGCTCAGTGGATAGAGCGTCAGCCTGCTGACTGAAAGGTCCCAGGCTCGATTCCGGTCAGGGGCATGTACCTTGGTTGCGGGCACATCTCCAGTGTGGGGCGTGCAGGAGGCAGCTGATCGATGTCTCTTCTCATAGATGTTTCTGACTTTCTATCCTTCTCTCTCCCTCTCTGTAAAAAAAAATAATAAAATATATTTTTTTAAAAAAAAGAATGCTCTTGGAGACATCAATTCACCAAGTTTCAATTGACTACGGAGTTGTGTCGGCAGGAGGGAGCAGGTGACAAGGGTCAGAAGAGAGGCTTCAAGCCCCAAAAAGGCCTGAACTTGATTCTTGTCCCTGGGAGGGAGAGGGAGCATGAGAAGAATATGACTTGGCTTTGGGCTCTGATGAAGCTGAGTTTGAATGATGTATTTAGGTCAGGTCCTCCCTGCCCACCACCAGATTTGCTTCCCCCTCTGTCAAGCATATGGGACAATCCCTTTTATGGAGAGCCTGCTACATGCCACCTATCATCTAGGTGTTAACTCAGTTCATCAGAGCGCTCATGCCGGGAGGCAGCTACTGGTATTATTAATAGCATGTTACAGATGAGGAAACTCGGGCCGGAGAATTAAATACCTCTTCCCATTGCGAATGGCACACCAGGGATCAAACACAGACAGTCAGGTTGTGTCTAAACCCTCGGCCACTCCACTTCGTTGTTTCTTGCCATGCCATGTGTGCCCATCACTTGGGGCTTGTGAGGTTTCAATGAAATAATAGCAAGCTAGCATCACAGTCAGTGTGCTGAAACAGGAACCACAACTTTCCACCTGTTAACTCACTGGGTCCTCACAATAACCTCTTAGGTAGGCACTGCTGGCTCTCCATTTACAATGATGAAACCAAGAACAGAGAGGGTGGGCTACTTGCCTAAGACACCAAACTTTGAGTAGCAGAGTTGAGCCCAGGCAGTCTGGCTCCAGAATCCAACCTTGACCCTGTGCCAAGGCATGTGCCTTTGTAAACTATGCCCCTCACCAAGAATACCATCCTGCCCAGCACATGGCACATAGCAGTACAGTGAGGGGCCTTTCTGCCCCAGGGCAGCCTTTCTCCCTAAGAGGAAGCTGAATGCAGTAAACACCAGGAAGGCTCCTGCATGTATCCCCTACAGGCCAGGTTCTGGGCAGGATCCAAGGTGTGCCTTCAGGCCTAGGTCCCAGGACTCCCAGCCAGAGTGTGGAGTTAGAAGACTCAGTAATACATCTGGTTTGGGGAAGATTGGGGGCTTTCTAGTGGAGGTGAGCTGACAGGTGGGTAGGCAAGCAGGTGGGGTGAGTCTGAGAAGGGAGAGCACATTCCTTGTGAGCAACTAGACTGAATAAAACCTGAAAGGTGAGAAGCTATCAGACATGCAGGGCTAAGGGAGCAGACAGACAGGAAGGGTTGGCAGGATGTCCCTCCAAAAAGTCCCCCAAATGCCTGCTGGCCAGGAACTTGGTCAAGGGAGTAGCAATCAAGTTGACAGCTTCAGAGAGCAACAGGAGGAGCAGAGAGCCACGGGAGGGGCAGGCAGCTCCACCAACCTGGCACGCATGCCCAGGCCAGCCCTGACCCTGCCCAGGCAGGAACCCCGGGCCCAGGAACTCCTAGGGACCTACTCTCCTCTCAGTACTTTTGCTCCTATCCTCCAGCCGCGTGAGACCCCACCCCTTAAATCATCCCTCCAGATCATTAAGCTTGAAGTTCGTAATGCTGACACTCCCTCGGAGAGCATTTATCTGGAAAGCCATAAAATCACACCACGAACATTAATTAACGATTAGAGATGTTTATTCCTCTGCCATCTCTGGCCCGTGGGAGTCTGTCATGGGGCCAGAGGCCAGCTTCTTTGCCCAGAGTGGAGGTGGGTGGCTGGCTGCCACTGCTGGGGTCCGCCATCAGAGCTGTGCCAACGGTGGAGGACAAGTCACCCCTGCAGGTCCTCACCGAGTTCCTCAGTAGCTCACCAAGCCACCTTCCCATCAAAGCCATTCAGGCTGGCTCCTTACACTCTGCCATTCCTACCTTTATGCCTTTGTGAACTGTGCCCCTCACCAAGAATACCATCCTGCCCACCCCTTCAGGCTCAACATCTCCATGGAGCCCTCCCTTACACTGAGATGTGCTCCCTCTCAGAGCCTCGGGGCTCTGGCTTCCTCACATTCACCTGGATTGTGGACATCTCCGTGTGTGTCCTGTGGCTTCACCTTGATCCTCAACCAGACTGGCTGCTCCCATAAGATACAAATTCACTGTCCCCCATGATCCACCCCTCCCATTCCCAGCACAGAACTCTGCACCCAGTGAGACCTCAGAAATGAGCCATGACAGAGTGTTAGAGCTGCAAGAGGACCCCCTCCATTCCTACGCAGCACTGACAAGCATGAACATATGCATGCAGCTCTAAGGAGCAGACCAGGCTACTTTTCACTGGGGCTGGTGACTCAGTCAAGGCCACGGACCAGAGCATACAAGCTTAGTTAGAAGTGGAGGCCAGGACTAGCAGTTAGGAGCTGTCAGCACTTTGGGTGGTGGAGCCAAGACTTGAACCAGCATCTTCAGACTGGCTCCCCAGAAAGTGTCTGGCCTACCTGACATCACCTGAAGGAGCAGGGGCTGCACAGCATCCAAGGCTACAGAACCTAGGCCAGCTCTACCCTCAACAACCTATGGCACCCCAGGTGTGTCCCTGAACCCCTGCGCCTCAGGGTGCAGATGGAGACTAAATGATAAGTCCATGGTGCATGGGCAGGGTCTGAGTAGAGGAGCTGGCCAACGTGCCCATCTAACCTAAAACCGGAAGGATCTGGGTTGGGAGCCAAGTGGGCTCTCATTTCTCCTTGCACACGGGTTAGTTAACACATGTGCTGCCCCTTTGTCCAGCCTGCCTGGTTCCCTGCAGGTGTTGCTGCTTGTGGCTGCTCAGGGAGGTAGTAAAGACCAAGCCAGCTTGCCAAAGCCCTGGTCCCCCTAGCACTGTCATCCACCTACCCGGGCCCAGTGCTTCCTCAAATTGAGCCAACGCCAGGCAGCAGTCAGTTTGACTCACAGTGTTCTTATCTATTCTGAGCAGCCAGCACCCACCACCCACACACCACATGGAGCCTCCCTCTGACCTATGAGTCACTAAAGCCCAGTATTAGGTCATCTAGCCCAGCTTCGCCTGGAGGCTCGCCCCAAGACGCTCTGTGGGGGTGAAGAGGGTCCGGTAATCAGGAGAGCTGTGCAGCAGAGCTGGCCTAAGAGACCGAGAGCCCGAGGCATGTAAAGCTCGGGAAGGCTTTCAGGAGAAAGCAGGACAAGGCTCTCAGACATCCTATGTTTGTGTGCGTGCATCTGCGCCTATGTTTCATGAACATGGAGAGGGATGGGTAGACACAGCCAGGCTTTAGCATTGCTCACTCTGCGAAGTGAGAATTGGAAGGGTGGTGAGTATTGGCATTTGCTTTATATGACCCTACGCTCCTCACTGGTCACAGTGAGGATGCATCTCACTTTCATTAAATCAATTGTTTAAGTAAAATGTTAGCAAAAGAAAACGCACACACAAATCCTTTGGCAATGAATTGTTGTTTGTGTACTGTCTGGAAGCTTCCACTGGAACTAGGATGTGCATATGATATGCTTTGAAGACAGGCAAACTTGTCTAGTTTTTAATAGAGAAAACCACGCTCCCTCTGCCTCGGAGAGCCAGAGGAAGGGGCTTGCAGATGCCTCATAAGTATCAGAGCTAGACTGTGGTCGCACTCCCTCTGTCCCTCCAACGCCCTCACGCCCTGCTGCTCTGCCCAGCTCCTTCTCTGAGTTGGGGTAAGCTGAGGGCTGGGCGACGAGGGGGTGCAGCAGTGACAGGAGAAACACCTTGTGAGAAAGTGATAGGGCTGCAGAGGAGTAGGCAAAGCTGGCACTGGGGTCGGCACGCACTAGCCCTCTTTGAAGGAGAACGGAAATCAGGTAGCGCTGATAGCCCCTCACATCCTGCCATCCAGAGCCAAATCCCTGCTCCCACCCCTCCTGGCTCTGTGACCAGAAGGCTGCTGGATCCCTCTGCCATGACGTGGGCTGGTGAGATGACCTCTCCAGTCCCTCCAGTCCCAGGGGTGTGGTGAGGATTCTGAGCTTCACAATGATCACAGTAGGTACAATCCTGTGAGTGATCTCCACTTTATAGATGGGGTAACAAATTGAGACCCTGAAAGGATAATTGGCTTCTTTGAGATCAATTAAGAAAACATGGAGTCCAAGGTAGCCGTCCTGCTACCAGCCTTGCTGAGGGGAGCACTCTGCTACGTGGCCTCAAGAGTTGCTGTCTGAGTCCAGCCAGCCTAGAGCCTGGCCACCTGGACCTCAAGTACTGGCTTCCTCGCTTATTGGCATATGGCTTGGACCTGTTGATTAGCTGCTCTGAGCCTCCGTTTACTCCTCTGCAACTGAGAATACTACCTCATTGACTCCATTCAAATCCAGCACGGGCCCCAGCACACTCAGGTCTTGGAAAATGAGAATTATTATCATCCCTCTAACTCTAAATCATCCCACAGTTGAGAGAAGAAAGAGAAGTAGGGTTTGATCTCAAGGATACTGGCTTTTCTTCCACAGACTGATCCTGTCTTGTCTTCCACAGACTGAGCCAACTCCCAGGGCAGCAGCCAGTTTGCTGCCCACTTGAGGCTCCCATTTGGAGCCTTGGTTGCTCCCACTATAACAGAAGGGGCAGGATGAGAGCCTGCAGCTCTGTCATCTGAATGTGATAATGTCTCTCATGCAGCGCTCTCTTCCTACTATGGGGAAGCATGACTCCAGCAGCCTGCTGTCCTTTCTGAAATGGGGGTGAGGAGTGGGTGAGGGAGTGGAGGAGGGGTGTGTGTGTGCATGATTCATGAGGAAGAAGGGCCAGGACAGGCCAGAGCTAAAGAGAACATGAACAGGATGCTTTCCATATGTCAGCCACTGCTCCGGGAGCTTCCCACAGGTGACATCATTCTGTCCCAAGAACAAGCCTATGAGGCCTAGATCATTAGCTCATTGAGAAAACTGACATCCAAAGAGATTCAGTAACATGCCCAAGCTCACAAGCAGCCTAAGTTAAAGGAGAGGAATGGGAATCCTATCCGGGAACCAAGGAGAAGAGTGGGAATCCCTTCTGGGAACCAAGTTTGCCTTCATTCAGGTTTTGTTGAGTCTCAGGGTCATTTCCCTGGGTCGGGAAAGGCAGAGCCCTCTCTCTGTGGGGTTGCAGAGGGTCCCTGCCTTCCCATCACCAGGAAGGAGGCGCCTACTGGCCTGAGAGAGAAGCTAGACCTGGACTGCTTTGTCTGGTGGCCACTGGGCCAGGGAGCTGCTCTGCCCACCGTGGCCCTGGTCACTCAAGTCCATGGCCCCCACTACAGCCATGCACTCCAAAGCAGTTTGCTCCTCGATGCTATGTGTAGAATATTTGTCAGTTCTTGACACTAATATTATTTAAGGCCCAACGTCTAATGTAAGGCTTCCTTTTAGCGAGATTGTCTCATTTAATAAAACTCCCTGTCTCAGTTCCCCCAAGGTAATCACGTTGATGATCACACATTCCCTGCACTCTGATTTGATCTGGGAATAGAATTATCATGCAGGCCTGCTTTGTTGTCAGATCGGAGGTTTGACTGTTTTCCCCTAGAATAAATGAACAGAAGCCATACAGGTGAAAGGCAGTCCTTTGCTCACCTGGGGCCTTCAGTCGCTGACCTCCTTACTGGGCCACACCCTGTCAAGAGTAACTCTTTCACTCATTCATTCCCTCACTCTTTCATTGATTTCATGGACAAACATTTCCCCAGTGCCAATACCCTATAGCCTATACCCAGGCTCTGAGATGGGACTTGGGGCAGACTAAGACAACAATGTCCTTCACTGAAGGAACAGAGGACTTAGTGGACTGGCTCTATCACTTAATTTCCTGCAAGTGTTCCCCACCTGAAGTGACATCAATATGGCAGACAGGAAAAAATTCAGGTACACAAATGGAGATGACACAGAGAGGAGACCTGAGCTCAAAGTGGACCCTGGCCCAGCATCCCTGTGGCCTAAGGTGAGTCTCCTGACCCGCCTGAGGCTGTTGGTTCACAGGAGGAAGGACATAAGGAGACCATGGACTCAGAGTTGGACAGAGCTGGGTTCAAATCCAAGCTCTGCTTCCTATTAATTGTGTGACCTCATGGTGTGGTGCCACCATTGAGACACCACCTCCTTCACAGAGACATTGTGGGCAGCGCTGGCATGAGAGGCGCATCTTTAAGTGGAAGCTCACGCAGGAGTCCCTCTGCACTTGCACAGCCTGATATGTATGCACTCAGAAGAAGGAGGACGATGAGATGAGAAGATGCAGGACAAGGACCCAGCTGGTGGCACATGCTCAGTAAATTCCTATGTCATTATCATCACTGCTGTTACTCATCAAGTGAGAAGCAAAAGCTGTTTAAAAATTCTGTGTGTGCAGAACTGATGCTGGGCTCCGAGTTCCCATCTCCAAGTTCCCATCTCCGATGAAGGGTGAGTCCCTTCACCTCTCCAGCCTAGGTGTCCAGCTGTGGCCTGGTGACCCAGTGGGTGTGAGCAGGTGGGAGGCATGTCAATCACCCTTCTGTGCCCTCTGTCACTGATCTAGTTGATCCAAGGAAGGCCAGGGGTCTGATGAACCCCAGAAAATTCCCCAGCCAGGGGATGCATGAATAAGGTTGGTAGCTGAGCCCAAGAGGCAAAGAGGGGGTGCTTAAGGGCTGCCAGGGAACCAGCTCCAGGGCTCAGCTGGCCCAGCTGTGTGATGAGCATCTCCTGACTACACATCACTAGTGGTGTCCTGGAAGCGGGCACAAGATATGGAACCAGGAAACCCTGCCTCCTCCAGGCACTGACTGTGGGACTCTAGCACTCAGAGCCTAAGGCTTCTTCCTTGATGTTTGGTATATCAGCAATGGTCCTGCTGGAAATGAGGGTGACTGAAGAGAGTCTAATGAAGGGACTTTTAAAAAGCATAGGAGTTGCTCCCCTCCCTGGACTGAAAGCAGAAGGGAAAGGAATGACTCCAGAGCCCTTTCATGGGAAAAGAGAAGACTACAAGCCAATAGGAGCTGTGGCATTTGGTAGAGGAGCATGATCATTATTAATCCATGTGGGGAGAAAGCCATGGAATGTGTGTTGATTGAATCACTGAGTGAGTAGGTGAATGAATGAATCTGACCTCCTGCTGATTCATCTTGTGGCAGATCTCATTCCAAATGACTGATCCAGTGTCTCCCATCCCACACATTCTTCTTCTTACAAAGGGACTTCAACACTCAAATCCAGGCACAACTGTGATTCCTGCAGAAGTGACACATTGTGACCCCTGTTGGGCCACAGAAGGCGAGCCAGCATGGCTTTCTTTGGAGTGCTCACTCTTGGAACAGCCACCATACCATGAGGAAGCCCAAGCAGCCACAAGGAGAAACCACATCTAGGTGTTCCAATGACTGCCACACTGAGGTCCCAGGCATAGGTCAGCATCGACTGTCATGCCTTTGAGTGAGTGAGCCCTTGAAGCGTCCTACCTTCAGTCTTCGAGGTTTCTGGCCCCATGTCCCAGACACCATGGGGTAGAGGCAAGCTGCCCCTGCTGTGCTTTTTCCAAATTCCTAGCCTACAGTATCTATAGGCATAATGAAAGGTGGGTGCTTCAGGCCACAGTATCTTCAGTAGATAGTTACGCAAAATGTTTGTCAGTGCATAGGGGCCACCCTTCCAGAGTACAGAGCAGGCTTAGCCAGTGGAGCCTGTCTTTGAGGGGGGATGGAGAAGACCCAGCAGCACAGATGGAATGTCTAGGCCAGGGTGTTAGGGCCTGATGAACTCCACGCAGCAAGGCAGACTGTGAAACCCTACTCTGACATGAAGGTTAGTCTACTAATCCACACTAGTGCCTCAGCTGCCTAAATAGCCTTCGCATCTCCTGGCTGTCTTCCCCATCCTGCCCAGCACTTCCCACACTGTCTGAGAACCAGCAACCCTCTAGCTGGTCACACTCTGACTTCTCGCCGGAGCTGCCCCATCCTCAGGGCACTCCAGCACAAACTCCTTGGCCAGTGGAAGCTCAGCACACTCTGAGCAGCAGGGAAAGGAAGGAGTGGCAGGAGACCTGGGGGACTGGCCTGGTCACTCTGACCTACACACACCAGACACATGCATACCCTTGCCTTGTCCCTCACCTGGAATTCCCTCCCCACCACACATGCAACGACACCTTCAAACAGTTCACTGAAGTTATGGGCTGCGTGTTTTGTCCCCTTAAATCCATATGCTGGGCCACAATCCCCAGTGAGATGCTATTTGGAGGCAGGGTCTTGTGAAGTTAACAAGTCATGAAAGTGGAGTCCTTGTAGTGGGATTAGTACCCTTATAAAAAAAAGATAGGAGAGAGATGGTCTCTTTTTTCCAAATGAGGATGTAGCAAAAAGGCTGCCACCTGCACACCAGGAAGTGAGCCCTTTCCAGACACCAGCTCCCTGATCTGGACTCCCAGCCCAGAGCCAATAAATAAATGTTCGTTGATGAAGCACCCAGTCAGTCTCCCCAGAAATCTAGAAAGATCTACTCTCAATGGCATTCCTAACAAAACAGGACCCCACTCAGTATTTCAGTCACTATTAATCAGTATTTCAGTCACTATTAATAATGACATTGCACTTCCTCATTTAATCCTCACAACAACACTTTGAGGAAGGTTCCAGCACCACTTCCACTTCACACAGAGGGGAGGTGACTGGCCCACGATCACCAAGGCAGTAAGGACCAGAGCGGGACCCAGAGTCCGTCTGCTGACTTTGAGGCTGCTGCTCTCCCCGCTCCTAACGGTCCCCACTCGCCAGCTCCAACTCTGAGCGTGGGGCTGGGCCCGGTGCAGGCACTCAATAAATATCTGTGGAACTAACAAACCTCAACAGATTCTCCTCGAGTGACTAAAGCTCTGGAACTGAGTAGAAACCGAGCACCTCAGTGAGCTCCCATTCACACACCACTGTGGGCGCCTGCACACTGATGCACCAGTGGTTCTTGTGTTTGGAGGCGTTGAGTTGCCTTCGGCAGCGAGTCCCCATGAGCAGGTACACAGAGGCCCCCGAAGAATTCTTTCATCACAGTATTCATATGTGAGGTGGGGAAACATTCTAGAACAAATAGGTTATGGTCTTCACAACACCACTGAGAAAGAGGTGGCAAGGATTCTGGGTCCCATTTAATGAATGACAAACTCCGGCTCCAGAGTCAAGGGAGGTCACTCAGAGAGGGAGGGCCCCACCAGCTGCCTTGATACCCAGGAAGAGTTTGCAATTGCCCGGCTCCCAACACGGCCAATGACCAGCATTGGACCCCTCAGCCCTGTAGAAAGCAGAAAGAGTGCAGCCTAGGGAAAACGTGTGGCAGCCTCGCTTGATCAAAGGGCAGGCTCAGAATTCTGTGTAGACCTCCATCTTCCCCAGACACCTCCTCAGCTCCCCTCCCTCCTCTGCACCCAGCAGAGCAACTGAGCGTGCGGACTGAATCTCCTGAAACCAGGCAGCTTTGCAGGGGAAATGAAGGAGTCTTGGTTCTCAGAGGACTGTGCACTTGAAGGCTGTCCTTGCCAGGGAGGGAGTGACAGGAGAAACCCCTCATTCCAGTCTCCCCTGGTGGGTCAGGCCCTACCTCTATGTGGGAGGAGATGTGGTGAGGTGGACCCAACCCCAGGCTGAAGGCAAAATCCCCCTGGTTCCTTTGACTTCCTAGGTGACTTTGGGCAAATCACATCCTTCTGGGCCTGTTTCCCCATTTGTCAGATGGGCTGCTATCACCCTCTATTGCTACTCCCAGGGGTAAGTGCTCTTCTCCGGAGATGAAACAATGGCACAACATTACACTGACCTTGCTATGAGCTCCCGACCCCTAATCCTGACTCAAGCTGTCAAGCTGTCCAGCAAAAGGGCAGCCTGGATGACCAAGTATGGTTGCCTATGCCAAATGGAATCGGACTGCATCCAAGGGACAAGTCTCAGCTGAGCAGGGAGCCAGGCCAGTTTCTCAGGAACAGTACTCAGCATCGACACAAAAGCGAGATCAGAAACCGCAGAGAGGAGGGTGGTCAGGAAGCCAGCACAGGGCGGGGAGCCAACCACTCAGGAAGAAGGCTGTGGCAAGACCCATTCTTGTCAGGGAATGGCCACCCAGGCATAGTCCCTGCTGCCAAGGATCCACGTGGCCAGAACCTGGAGGGAGACAAGCCAGTGTTGTCCAGAGCAGACCCAGCACCAGCACTCTTCAGCTGGTATTTATGCAATTGAACCCTGGATCAGCTGAGGAATAGTGCGTGCAAAGGTACAGTGTGTGTGACTTAGTTGTATCTTGCCTGTTCCAAGGGATTTGCAAGGATACCTAAAGTTCAGCAATAAAACATTCATTAGAAATTAAAAGTAAAAAGCAAAACCGAGGAAAAGACATTAAATAAACCGGAAACCTGACTAGTTCAAAAATGAAGACTACAAAGTCCTAAACATATTTCCAGGAATAAAATTTTGAATCTAAACTTCCTAGTAACAAGTGCAAAAGGGGAAACCTGATCAACTACAGATGTCTGGAAATTACATATACCTGGTATATATATGGCCTGATGTTTAGGAAGATCATAACTGCCTCTGGCTGTAAAGCAAGGATTTTCCTGGCAGCCTTTTACTACAAAATTCTCAGAATAGACACAAAGACCAGTCTCATGGAGATGTTTTCTGGGGAGTCACATCATACAAACAGCCATTCAATAAAGGCAGCCCTACAGGGACCAAAACAACATGCTAGGGAAGTGACCCTCTCCTGGCCTCTCTTAAAGCACAGGCACATGAGCTAAGACACCTCATTTTATTTTTTAATTTATTGGGGTGACATTGGTTAATAAAATTACATAAGTTTCAATTCTGTAACACATCATCTGTGTATTGTATTGTACTGTGTGTTCACCACCCCAAGTGAACACATATATGCTCCCTTTACCCTACCCCCCCACCCCTTTTCCCTCTGGTAAGACATTATGGAATATTATTGCTATTACTACTAATGGCATTTGCTATTAGTTTATTTTTCTAAAATTCACTCATGCATCCTGTACTTCCTGAGCACCTGGTTAGTGCCAGCATTGTAGGGGGCATTGGAGAAGCAGTGCTGAGCTGGGCAGACATGGACCTGGGCTCCTAGGGCTTAGATTCTTGGAGGGAACCTGTAAGCAAACAGTCAGTTACTGACCACAATGGAACAAGAGTCCTAAGGGAAACCCCGAGCATTATTGGAGGGCCAAGGAAAGGCCAGACACTGCACATCTGGGAAGGCTGCCTGGAGGAAGTAAGGCCTGAGATAGGCCTGTAAGAAAAAAAAAGCTGTCAGGGAAAGACCTGGCAGGAGAAGTGGCTAGACCACCAGAAGTCAGGAGGCTGAAGAACCCATCATTGCCCAGAGCTGCCACTGGAAATGGCCTTGGAAGGGCCCCCAAGAGACCAGGCCTGGTTGGTTTGGGCCCATCACCAAGCCACACTGAGAGGATCAAGCTCAGGCAAAACTGCAAGTGTGGCGAAGCTGGGAGCAAATGTCCCAGCCCCCAGCAGCCTCTCTGGGTCCTTCCCTGGTTGATGCCCCTTCCTCCTTCTCAGAGCTTGGCCCTTCTGCTCAGAATCAGGGATGCGGAGCCCTCTTGGGTTGTTCACAGCCAGGACAGACTCAGCTAACAGAGGAGCAGCATACAGTGCTGTGGACAAGCCACCCCCAGATATGAAAACCAGCTTGATCGTTGTAGAGCCGAAAGGGCCCTTCAATATCAGCCAACCCAACTCTCTCATCTTACAGAGGGGGAACCGAAACCCAAAATGGGAAGGTAGTTGTTCAAAGCCACATGGTGAAGACTACAGTCCAGGGGCAGAAAGAGCAGAAGTAAGAAGACAAGGTGAGTCAGCAGGGTCTTTAGGGGGACACGGAGGAAAACTCTCACAGAGGCTCTGTGAGAACAGAAGGAAACCACATCTCAGGCCAGCACCAGGTCCCAGAGCTGCAGTTTCCTCATCTGTTCAATGACAGTGATACCAACCCTTCCCACAATATTCCTGGAGAATGGGAGAGCACTTTGTAGACTATAAAGTCCTGTGCACACAGAGATGGCACATGAGGCCAGTAAAAGGGCAATGTGAGGGATAATAATAAAGGCCACACTCATTAGAGCACTCACCATGAGTGAGGCACTGCTCTGACAACAACCCTCAACATCTGCATCTCGCAGACTGAACAATTTAGTAAAGTGCATCAGTCCCTCCTCATCTGCAGGAGATATGTTCCAAGACACCCAGTAGATGCCTGAAACCACAGACAGTACCAAACCCTACACATAGTATGTTTTTCCTACACATACACACCTAATCAATTTAACTTTATAAATTATGCATTGTAAAAGATTAACAACAAGGGACTACTAATAAAATAGAAGTTATATATCTATATCTATCTATATCCATATCTATATATATATATATATATATATATATATATATATATATATATATATAAAATAAAAGTTATATGAATAGCTTTGGGATCATCACTAAGTAAAATAAGAGTTACTTGAACACATGGCATGAGATACGACGATGATGATCTGATAACTGAGACAGCTACGCAGTGACTCAGAGGTGGGTGATGTACCCAGCATGGATGTGCTGCCTAAAGAAATGATTCATGTCCCAGCAGGACAGAGCAGGACAGCATGAAATTTCATCATGCTACTCAGAATGGCACACAATTTAAAACAGAAATTGTTTATTTCTGGAATCTTTCATTTAATATTTTGGATACTCGTTGACCATAAGCAACAGAAACAGCAGAAAGCAAAACTGTAAATGAGGCAGGACTTTTGTAACTTGCCCAGGGTCTCACAGTTTACAAGAGGTGGTGCAGGGATCAACACTCTTAATCATACACAAGAGGGCTGGATTCGGGTGCCTCAGCTCTGAGAAGGGTACTGAGCAACAGAACCAGAAGATGCAGAGCCCCCACATCTCAGTACTCTCTGCTTGGAGCAGTGTTTTGCCCTGCCGCAGCCAGCCTCCTAGGGGCTGGGAGGGAAGGATGGTCTGGGTGGGCCCTCTGAGATGATCATGGTGGGTCCCAGCTGACATAGCTGTCTTCATTATCTATTGCTACGCAACAAATCACCACAAAACTTTATTCCCAGATTCTGCGGGACAGCAGTTCTGAATGAGCACAGCAGGAATCGGCTGTATCTGATCCATGGCATCTCAGGCCTCGGCTAGGAAACCTCAGACAGTTGGGGAGGCTGTGTGGCTGGGCTCAGCTAGGACTGAGCACCTAGACATGGCCTCTGCATGTGGCTTGAGCTTCCTTTCAACATGGCAGCCTCAGGCTAGTGATTTTTCTTACTTCTTACTGGGTGGCTGAGAGTTCTAAGAACAAGTGTTAACAAAATGGAAGTTGCATTGATTTTACCTACTTAGCACCACTTCTGTCATTCTGTGTGGGGTGAAGCAGTCACAAATATGTTCACATTCAAGAGGGTGGGACATAGACCCTGTCTTTCAATGGGAGGGATGTTAAAGAATCTGACATGTTTTAAGCCAGCACAGTTGCCACAGGTGGGCCAGCAGCCTGGTAGGAGAGCAAATCAGGAACCCATCCCTTCATGGCAGATTCTCAGAGGCTAAAGAAAGGCATGACTAGTCAGGGAAGAACCAGGACTCAGCCAGGCCCACCTAGGCCTCCTCTACCTGTACTCCTGGCCTCCTGCACCCCACCAATGACTCAAACATCCTCCCTTAGAATGAGCAGGATGTTAGGCCAGGCACTCAAAAAGGCAGGGCCTCACATCTCACCTCTACTGCAGAGGGATGGCCTGGAGTGGGACATGGGACATCCCAGGGCCTTGGGCTCCTCACCTGCACAGTGGTGATGCTTCTTGCCTCCCAGAATTCTGGGGAGGAATGGGCAAGAACATAGGTGAGACCAGGCATCCAGTAAGCTCCCAGTGACTGCTGGTTTCTTTCCAGGAAGATAGCGGTGGGGCGGTGCCACATGAAGGCAGAGAATCTGTGGACCTGACTCACAGGGTTCTCTCCTGGGGACTTAACCAGAGTGGCGTGTCTGCACTTGAAGCTGCGGAGGCACCTCCATGCCTGTGGCTCCCAGCTCTAATTACAGCTTTCTGGACAGGTTTTCTGTTTGGGAGCTGGGGGGTCCCCTCAGAGGAGCCACAGATAATGAGCAGCTGCCTGTAGAGCCTCCATCCATGAGACATTGACCTCGAGCAGGCCCAAGCAGGCCCACCTTGGAGGGCAGAAGACTCCAATGTCTCAACACTGCCTACACACACTCATGCACACGCACACATGCAGACACACACATACACACACCACCATGGCCACAGGATTTCCCAGTCGCTACTTACACAGTTCCAGTGAGAGGGAGCTTACCACCTCATAGGCAGCCTGCTAACCTTTGGACAGTGAGGTGATTAGAAGCACGTCCCAGATCAGCCTGCCCTTCCACTTCTAGGTTCCAGTCCTCAGGTCCATCAAGAACAAGGCAACCGGGAACAGAAGAAAGGGGTGGCCTCGGGGGTGAGGAGGAACTAGGTTCAAGTTTAGATTCTACAACCTTGGTCAAGTCCCTCCACTTGAAGGGAAGCTGAAGGTTGAGATGCCACAGCACCTGTGAAAATGTCCTACATACAGTAGGTGCCAAATAAATGCTGTGTCTTCTCCCTTCCCTCTTAGACTCTGCATTAGGTGCTGCTTTAAGCTTAGCAACCAGAGGCACACTCAGATGAAAACAAGCGATTGTCTTGCAGACCCATTGGGACGCCTGCAGAATTAAAGAGGGCACGAGGCCACCTCCCCAGCCACACAGCAAAACCTCATGGCAAGCTGAGAGCAGGGAACACCTTTCCCATTTCAACTTCTAAGTGCAAATAAATGTCTATCAAATAAAAGATGGATGAATGGATGGACAGACAACAGACTAGTTTAAACAAGTTTCTAAGTCTAACCAGGAAACACCCCTTTTTAGTTCCAGCCCTAGTGGATGTCATATTTTTGTGGAGAAAGGGTGTAAGGCAGTGATTTTTTAACTTTTATAAGCATCAGAAGAGAACTCGTAAAACACCGATTCTTGAATCCACGTCCAGAGATGTAGACGCTGAGGGCCTCAGTCTGCTTTCCTGCAGCTGCCAGTGCTCATGTGGGGAAGGTCTAGAGAGAAGCAGAGCAGCCCCCAGTAGGAAACAGACCCACGGCCAAACTGGGTAAGCTGGGCTCTGGGACTTTAGCAGTGGGAGAAAGAAGGGGTCCCTTCCAGCCCTGGGATGCAAAGGGTGATATGACACCACCTCCACTTCCAATCTCTTCAAATTTCCTCCCATCTTACTCCCACACTCAGAGCAGCCAGCCTGGGCTCTCGAACACTGAGATGATCTTATTAGGTTCAAAGACAGCACCTCCTGGCAAGGAGTTTGGGCTGCACAAAATTCCCAAAAAATAGGTAAGGTGTGCAGGAGCCAGGCACACCAGCCACCCATGACAAGCCTTCATGCAAGAGGGGAAACCCCTGGAAAGAACAGAGTCTAGCCTCCTGGCGTCCCAAGACATGCACACATATGCATGCCTGCATGCAAATGCACACATGTGCATGCATTCACATGCAACGGAAGAAGCTCCAGCCCCGGCCCCAGACACCCTTTCTTTCTGTGGTTCCCTGGCTGATGGAGCAGAGCTTCCATTCAGGATTCAGCTCAGGCACTAACTTGCTGCATGAAGGGCCCTGACCACGTCCCTTCCCCTCACGGCGTCTTGGTTTCCTGCCTGAGGTGACTGGATGAGGCCTTGCCTGGAGGAGGCCTGGCAGTACCTGAGCCACTGATGTTCTGATTTATTAATTCTTTAGTTCCACAGATACTTACTGAGCAATCCCTGTGAGCCCAGCTCTGAATCTATAGCCCTAAACAAAAGTGGAATGGAGTTCATGCCTCAGCTGGCCCCATAGTCTGTACAGAGCTCTATCCCTCCCATGTCCCCCTCACCTTCACCTTCGCACGGCACCTTCAGACAGCAATGTGAGCTGATGTCCTCTTCCCTGCTTTACAGATGAGGAGACTGAGGCTCAGAATAGGTGGCAGAGCTGGGGTTCAGACACTCATAGGGTCCTTAAGCCATCACACAGTTCTGACAGCTCTGCCACTAACCAAGCCCCCTATCCTCTGATGATCAGCTGGGTGGGGGGGCATTCCTTCAGGAGAGGTCCCCCCTCTGCACTCCAAGATCCATCACTCCACACTGAAGTGGAGGACCAGAGGCCATGGAGACTGAGCCCACCCCACCTCAGATTTGAGGATTCCAGTCCAGGCCCCGGCTTCCACCATCCCATCCTGGTGAGGGCAATCCAGGCGAGGCTGTTCAGACCCCTTTTTTGGCCGTGCGTACCTTGAGTCCCCTGGTGCTCCAGGAGTGCCAGCAGGTCCTCTCAGTCCCCATCGCCACCCACTCTCTCATCACTCTGCCCGAGAGCCTGCACATAACCCCAAAGGCAGAGCAAGCCCATGCATCAGGCACTCACTCTACATGACACCGAAAAATAAGGCAAGTTCAGTTTCTGCTCACTTGTCTTGTGTTTTGCAATCCAGAAACTAGAAAGAGCTGTTTCAACTTCAACATACAAGGGAGCCTAGTGTCAGCAGGGAAAATAAATCTTGTTACATGTTTCTCTGCAGGGTGGGAGTGAGCACCAGGACCTTCTCAGGGCTTGGGACCAGAAAGGTCTCGGTCAGCCTTGGCCCCACCTCTCCAGCCCACACTGAAGTGTGCCCAATCCTTTCCCATGGCCTAGGGGAAACTCTCCCTTCTCTGCCTCTCCAGATACCTCCTCAGTGTGCTTCTCCAATCCAGGAAGCAGTTCACAGTCCCACTTTCTCTCCAATCCCCACGGAGCTGAGCTGCATGAAATTCTAGGGATTCCTGCACTCCTGGACCCCACATCCTGCCTCAGGTGGCCGCCCTCCCTAGAGCACTTGTGAGGTCTCAGAGGGCACTGCACACCCCGGAGCCAGAATAGGTGGCAGAGCTGGGTTCAGACACTCATAGGGTCCCTGAGCCATCACACAGCCCTGACAGTTCTGCCACTGACCAAGCCCTCCCTCCCCCAGCCATCCTCTGGGTGCGGGGGGGCATTCCTTCAGGAGAGGTCCCCCCTCTGCCACAACCGGACGACAACCAGACCATCTAAGAC
>JAAGEH010000359.1:123457-148771 GCA_011751065.1 Lasiurus cinereus
CTTCAGAGAGCATTTGGCACAGGGCCAACCCCACACATATCAGGACTGACCTTATTAGTGTCCTTAAGAGTCAAAGGAATGAGCTTCATTATCCCAGTTTTATTCACAGGGAAACTGAGGGGCTCGGGCCCGAGGACACAACTTCTTTTATGCCTGCCCTCCTCCTAGGACAAAAATGACTGCAGGATGAGAGAAATAAGGTCAGAGAAGGCAAATGACTAACCAAGGCCACATAGCTACTGGCAGAACCCAGACTTGTCCCTGGAGCTCCCGAAACCAAACTTGTCCACACTCATAGAGGCTCAGACTGAGCTGGTGGGTGTTGCTATCCAGGTCCAGAACCCATGAGGAGGAAGAGCTCATGGCAAGGCCTGCTGCCACCTCTAGGACTGAGACACAACTCCTCTGGGCTCAGAGCAGGCTCTGCAGCTGAGCAGGGGCTGTGGGGAGCTGGAGAGCAGGCCAGACTTTCTCCACACTGAGCAGAGGGTCTGGAGGCCTGGCGTGGGTCCCAGGATGAAGAAGGAGGAATGCTGGGTGGGCCCAGAGTAGCTTGGACCAAGAAGAGGGGAGATTGGTGTTCTCAGAGCACAGACTTGGGTTCCTTCTTCACTTCCTAGCTGTGCCACTTGCCCACCTGGCCCTCAGTTGTCCCATTTGTCCCCCAAGTTGGGTGGTCTTGTCAGCCAAGAACACATTAAAAAAGGTAAAAAGTTACAGCTTTGACATGAACAAACCAAGGTTCTGGTTCCTGATCTCCCAGCTCCAAGTCAAATGTCTTTAGATCATCACAAACTCTCTGAGCCTGTTTTTTCATCTGTCCACTGGGGCTATGACTAGATCGTCATGCTATACCAAAATTTACAGCTGTGACAAGTAACACATTCTAGATTTTTCTTTCAAGAAATGAAATTCTGAGCACCCCATCTGTCATCAATGGTCTGTGTTTTCTTGGCCTCAGAGAAGGGAGGCTATGCGGGGCCTCCTCTCTCTCTGGCTACTACAGAGGACCTCGTGCTCGGAGACGAAGGCCCCCTCATATTCTGCAGACATGCCCAGGTTATATCTCATGCCGAGACCAGGTCCTCTTTTCCTGCCTCCCTTCCCAGTCTGCCAACCCTCAGCCCCCAAAACTTGAAGCAGTTTCTGCCCCAGCACTCAAACTCCTCAGGTAAAGGAACACAATGGCCTGGTCAGCACGGGAAGGACAAGTGTGGTCTCTGTAGACATCCACCTGCATGGGGGTAAATGATCAGTGGAGTGTGTGAGGCCCACTCCATGTCATACTTGGGTCTGCTTTGAAGACAAATGAAACCTTACAAAAGGTGCCAATCCTCTGCATCCATATCCTTCGATCCCTGCCTTCCCAGGAGGCAGACATTTCAGATGGTATAGGAGGGGCCCAGAGAAGGTAAAAGCCTTGCAGACGGTCACACAGCAAAACAGGGTGCGTAAGGCCTGCAGTAGCACACTCTTTCCCTGACCTGGAGGCCTTGACCACCAGGAGAGAGGGTGAGGCAGGCACACTCCTGGGGTGTCCTGTAGTGATGATAGTTAAAATTAGAACGAATTAGAGAACTGTTTTTATTACAGGGATGAGCATGTGGGCAGCAGATGATCCAGCACTGCAGGGATAGGCACAGTGTTGGCAAGGACCAGCATCCCTCCTCTTATGCAGAGATTCTGTGCTGGGCAAGAACCCAGGGAATCAGCCTCTTTTTTAAAAAAAAATTAATAAATCTTTATTGTTTAGATTATTACAATTGTTCCTCTTTCCTCCCCCCCAATAGCTCCCCTTCATCTAGTTCCCACCCCAGCCTCTGCCTTTACCTCCCCCGCTACCCACTGTCTTCTTCGATAAGTATACGATTTTTGTCCAGTCTCTTCCTGCACTCCCCACACCCCTTTCCCCCAAGAATTGTCAGTCCACTTCCTTTCTATGTCCCTGATTCTATTATATTCACCAGTTTATTCTGTTCATCAGACTTTTTATTCACTTGATTTTTAGATTCACTGGTTGATAGATATGTATATGTTGTTCATAATTTTTATCTTTACCGTTTTCTTCTTCTTCCTCTTCTTAAAGCATACCTTTCAGCATCTCATATAATACTGGTTTGATGTTGATGAACTCCTTTAATTTTTTCTTATCTATGAAGCTCTTTATCTGACCTTCAATTCTGAATGACAGCTTTGCTGGGTAGAGTAATCTTGGTTGTAGGTTCTTGCTATTCATCACTTTGAATATTTCTTGCCACTCCCATCTGGCCTGCATCGTTTCTGTTGAGAAATCAGCTGACAATCATATGGGTGCTCCCTGTAGGTAATTAACTGTTTTTCTCTTGCTGCTTTTAATATTCTCTCCTTGTCTTTTGCTCTTGGCATTTTAATTATAATGTTTTGGTGTGGTCCTCTTTAGATTCTTTTTGTTTGCGGTTCTGTGCCCTTCCTGGACTTGAAGTCTATTTCTTTCACCAGGTGGGGGAAGTTTAGTCATTATTTCTTCAAATAGGTTTTCAGTATCTTGCAGAGTCTCTTTCTTCTTCTGGCACCCCCACAATTCTGATGTTGGTATACTTGAAATTTTCCCAGAGACTCCTTACACTATCTTCAAATTTTTGCATTCTTTCTTCTTTTTGCTTTTCAGTTGGATGTTTTTTACTTGTTTGTATTTCAAATCTTTGACTTGATTCTTGCGATCCTCTAGACTGCTGTTGGATCTCTATATATTATTTTTTATTTCAATCCATGTCTGCTTAATTTCTAGTTGGTTCTTTTTCATATCCTCAAGGGTCTTGCTAAATTTATCAGCCTTTTCTAGAAAATTCTTGAAAAATCTTATAACCGTGGTTTTGAACTCTATATCCTGTTGTTTGCTTTCCTCCATTTCTTTAATTTGTGATCTGTTTCTTTGTCTCCACATTTTCACTGCTTCCCAAAGTTGGTAGAATAGCTTTGTGTCCTATAGGGCCCAGTGGCTCAGCCTTCCCAGTTACGGGAGGTGGACACTCTTGGTGCATCTCTTTGTGGATTGTGTGCACAGCCTTGTTGTAGTTAAGTCTTGATTGTTGTTGGTATCACTGGGAGGAACTGACCTCCAGGCCAATTGGTTGTGAGGATCTACACTGAAAGAACTTCTGTACTGGAGACATCCTTATGAGAGAAGACTTACAAAATTGCAAAAAGCTTCTGTGCTCAGCTTGAATTGGGTGGAGTCTCTGGGTGGAGCAGACAGCCTTGGCTTCCTATTAGCCCTGCCTTATGAGGCCCCTGTGTCTCAGTGTCACTCTGTAATCACTGCAAGCACCTCTGAGAGAAAGTCGCCCTCAAGTTTCGTCCACTGCCAGACAGTCTAGTTTCACCCTGAATAAGTCTGGTTTCCCAGAATCTCTCCTGGAACTGGAGTTCAGCACAGTTGGGAACTTCCATCTCCTTCCCTCTTGAGAAAGCCAGCCGCACATTCAGCAGCCATTCCTCTACCTTGGCCTTTTGCAGCTCCTCTGAGTCTCAAATGTGCTTTTCTCTTTCCTTCTAGTTGTAGAATTTCCATTCAGCCAGCCTTCCTGCGGTTCTGGATGATGTTCATTTTGTCTTTTAGTTGTAGTTTTGAAATAGTTGTTCGAGGCAGTAGTTTAGGTGTTTACCTATGCCGCCATCTTGGTTTCTCAATGGAGTCAGCCTCTTAATATGAGCAAGGAGGCATAGGCACTCATACCAGCTTAGTTTGCCTGTCTGGGGAATGGGTACAATGGCCACAGAGGGGCTGTGAGCCTCAGACATTTTATTCTCCTTGCTAAAGAATCTTTGAGAGAACAGGTTTGCTGTGGTCTGAATGTTTATGTTCCTCCAAAATTCATATGTTAAATCCTAATCCCTAACATGATGTATTGGGAACTGGCCTTTGGGAGGTGATTAGGTCATGAGGGTGGGCATCACGAAGCGGATCAGAGCTCTTATAAAAGAGCCCCAGACAGCTCCCTCGCCCCTCCACGATGTGAGAGCATAGCGAGAACGTGACTATGAGGCAGGAAGTGTCCACCAAGCACAAACTCTGCTGGAGCCCTGACCTTGGACTTCCATCTCCAAACCATGAGAACTTGATGTGTGTGGTTCAGAAGCCACCCAGTCTGGAGAAGCCTGTTACAGCAGCCTCTTGGACTGAGACAAAGGTGGTCCGACTCTCCACACCCTGCAGGCCACAAATTTCTGGTGAAGGGCACAGGAGCGTTTCCACAGGTGTCATGGCTTCCCTGCGCTTCTCTATCCTGCGGGGCCTTCCCAGGTAACCCGCCACTGGCAGCGGAGAACTGTCCACCTGTAAGAATGCCTGTGCCACTCATAGACCATCAGGGACTCATTCGCTTTACAGACAGAAACTTGCTTCACAGAAGGAGATGGCATGGGCCAAGCGGAGGCAGGGGCCAAATGCAGACCGCCTGGCTTCCTCCTGCATAGATGGGGCTGGGGGAGTGGTCTCAAAACTGGGATGAAGTCGGGATGCGTGAAACAAGGTCTAGGAAACCCAGTAGATGGAGTTCAGTGAGAAATGGAAGACACAATTCTCTGCAGGGCTGAGGTTACCAACACCTCTCAGGCACACTGGGACTACTGGTAAGAGGACACCCTCAGTCTCACCCCTGATGCTGAGTGGACTGGGGTTCAGGATCCCATGGGGAAGCTGGGAGGGAGCTGAGAGCGAGGAGCCTAGTTGCCTTGAGTAGGGCCCTAGTGTTTCCTAATGGTCTGGCCTCCACGATTCCTGCTCCTGCTGGGGTGTGGGGCACCTTATTTTCCTGAAAAGTGGGTTAAAGCCCCTTCACCTGCCTCCCAGCCGCCACCTTTGCCTGTAGTCCTCCCCCTCTGCTGCCCACAGGATCTTTCTGGAGCCTGGTCTTAATCATGGCACTCTTGCTCACCCACCTTTGGCAGCTCCCATCACCCCTGTCCATTTCCCCAACCTGGCTGGCAACGGAGGCCTTTGTTACCTAGACAGAGGTTCCAGCTCCCTGCCTGACAGATTTTGGAGTTCACCAGACTTTCTTCAAGATTCCCTTAAGCTTTTTATCTGATGGTTAAGCCATCTCATGCTCAGAGAGGTTAAGTGACTTGCCAGAGTTCACATAGCAGGACTGGAAACTTGAATCCAGTTCTGGTGACTTGGATAAAATCCATACCCTATCAACAGAGGGGGCAAGAGCCTAAGACAGCAGTTCTGGGAAGCTGTGCCCTTAGCTGGGCAAAGCCGGCCCCTGTGTGGGTGGGGGAAATGTCAGGTAAGGAAGGAGGGGGTTGAATGGCAAGCTCTGAAGGCAGCACCATGTGATGGGCAGAGGCCCAACCATTGATCCAGAGGCTTGGGCCCAGCTGCCTTCGCTGAGCCTTAGGACCTCTGCGGGAAATGGATAGTAAATCCCCTGACCTCACAGGTGTGCAGTGGGTGCTGCAGAGCCAGCTCGGAGCCAGGCGCATGGCAGGTGTTTATGCAAGCCCCCTGCCTTGGCACAAGATCCAGAGGCTCAGGAGTATGGGTGTAGGTGTAGGCACTGCCAGCCCCAGATCTGCATGCCCTCCCCAGCTGCAGCCCACAGTGAGGCTGCGCAGCCCGGTAAACAACCCTCCACCCCCATTACCAAAAAGAAACTTTTTTAAAGCAACAGAAACCAACATCTCTGATTGCTGGATGTTGGTGACAGGAAAAGGCTTCAAAAAGGAAAGGGCTACCAGGGGTGGGGGCGGAGGCCAGGCAGAGAACAGGGGAGAAACGGAGATCTGATAAGGGAGCTCTGCTATCTGCACCCAGGACTAGCCCAGGAGGCTGTGGCATAGGGTACCAGCGAGGCTTAGTCCTCTGCAACCCTTGCAACCGCTGAGCTGGACCTAGAATCTGGAGGGCTCCCGGGGGTGGCACCCAGCCCTGCTGGGCACTCAGACAATAGTGTCCTGGGCTCAGTGAGGACCCCTCCTTGGAGCAAGCTATTTCCCTGAACCAGCCTGAGGTTGAAAGGTTGGTGGTCCGGTCCCTTTGTCTAGCTCAGCAGCCACCTCACCCATGGCCTTGGGCCAGTCTCTGTCCCACTGAGCCTCAGTGTCCTCCTCCCCCCAAAGGAGATGCTGGCTGTCTGTAGTGACAGCATAAGACACGGTGCTAGCCTAGAAATGGGAGGTTCAGGGCTATGGCTTGTCTGATCTGGCACTGAGAGTCTGCACCCAGGACACCTCACACTCCGGGGACATTGCTGGTGGCCCTTTGCTGGTCTGGGTTAGAATTTCCTCTGATGAGACTTCAGAGCTCTCCCCAGCTCCTGGATGGTGCTCTCTATGACTGAGGACCTGTCCTCCTGGACAGACTCACAGCCTGGCTGGAGAGACTGGCTTGAACCTACCCCAGGAGCTCAGACAGCCTCTAGGACTGGAACCAGTGGGGAGCAGGTACAGAAGGCCCAGTGTGTCCTGGGCCTCATGGGAGGGGTCTGACAAGCAGAGAAGAGTAGTGGGGCATCTCAATGGGGTGGCAGCTTTGGTCATGGGAGGCTGGACAATGGCCATGCCAAGCACCCTGCTGGGTGAGGGTCCTGGATGGTATCTGAGGACAGTGCTTGTGGACAATATCTGTGCTCAGCACTCCACTGGATGAGGGTCCTGGACGGTGTCTGTGGGCGGTGTCTGTGCTGAGCACCTGCTGGGTGGGGGCCCCAGGCCATGTCTGAGGACAGTGTCTGTGGGGAGTATCTGTGCCGAGCACCCTTCTGGGTGGGGGCCCCGGGCGGTGTCTGAGGACAGTGTCTGTGGGCAGTGTCTGTGCCCGCTGGGGGGGGGGGGGTCCCGGACGGTGTCTATGCCGAGCACCTGCTGGGAGGGGGACCCCAGCTGGCCCCCACAGACCCCACAGCTGCATTTCTAAATACACTGCCTCTGCTCCCAACTGCCTTAGCTGCATCCACTGCCAAATGATTTGCATTAAAACAGACACGTAAAAAGGAAAAAGGCAGCAAGGTGTTGTTTATTGTTGTTAAGTGAAGATGGGCCTTTCACTGATTGAATCCCTGAAGGGTGCTCTGGAAGAGGGTGCCCAGGCCTTGCCCATCATGCTTCCCTGATCCCCACACAGCCATTCCAATAGGGAGAGACCACCCTAGAGAACCAAGAGGCCTGGTGGAGGGGACCTGCTGATACCCAGCCCCCTCGCATATCCCAACACATGAGCAGGCTCTGCCCGGCACTGCCTACTGCCAAACTTCAAAGCAGCTCATCAATGGCATCAAAATGGCAGGGAGTCACCAGCCATCCTAGTTTCTTGTGCCCAAAAGATTTCACACTTCCTAGCAAGTCACTCACCTCTGAGCCTCAGCCACCTTGCCTGTAAAGGAGGGAGCAAGACAGGCTCGGGGATGTGGCACTTGGGGCAAGCTCAGGGGGCTGAGGGCTGCCAGGAAGCCCCGCACATTCATTCCCAACCTGCCCGGAAACCTCCCCCAGGAGGAACCGGGAGCTCAGGCTCTGCTGGAAAAGAGGAGGGGTAGGGGGGTACTGGTAAATGCTGGCACTGGCACTGTGGCCACCTCAGCAGGCTTGCGGCCTCAGCACATGCTGCCCTTCCTCTCTGAGCACATGCTGAACAGCTCCAGCCTCTCACTAGGCAGTCACATGACTTAATGCCCTCACATACTTACCTGTTCACTCTGTGTTCTTGGTGATCCTCTCCAGAAGGCCTTGGTGTTCCACTTCCTGAAGCAGTAAACTGAGACCAGGAAGGCAGTGACTGGCTCGGCATCCCACTGTATGAGCAAGGACTGGACCAGGTCTGCCTAGAGCTCTGGACTTTCTCCACTTTGCACAAAGTCCCAAAGGAAAGGCTGTGAGCCACCAAGGTTTCTGAGTGAGGGAGTGGTCTGTTGGGTGGCTGTGGCACGTTGCACAGGGCCCTGAACCTGGAGACCGCAGGACCAACAAGGAGGCCTCAAAAAAGGTGCAGGCCACTGGCGGAGCAGATGGAAGGGGTGTTTGAGGGATGCTGGGAGGGCAGACCACCATGCTCCCAGCCTATGAGGACTCAGAGGCAGGAAGAGGAGGCACATGATAGGAGCAGGTTGGGGTGAGAGGACATCTGGGGTAGGGAGGATATCTAGAGCGTGTGCACAGCACCCACACTCAGAGCTACCTTCCATCCAAGGCAGGGTCATTACCCCCACCTCCTGGGCAGGAGCAGTGGGGACTGCAACCCCCCCAGTACAACCTGGCCGGTGCGAGATGGTGCCCACGCCCACAGCACCCCAGGCTCCTGCACCCCTACATTCCCCAGGCGGATTCCCCACGCCAGATTGATGAACATGACATAATAAAAGGAGCAATCACATTATTCCTGAATGCATTTTAATAAAAATCAAATAAAAGCAATTATGTGAATTTTCAAGAGGATCACCTCTCCTTTCCCTGAGGTAGGAAACAGAATGAATTCAGGAAATCATTAAAATCAGAAAGCCAAGCTCTGCCACCTAGGCTGGCACTGCCACACAAAGTGACAGAGAAGCAGGCCCACCGCACGGCCTTCCTCAGCTCTTTGAGTGAAAGTCCACCTGTGGGTAGAGAAGGGGAATGAAGGGTCAGAAGGTGCTTTGGATCCAGGCTGCTTTTGCCTGTCCATGAGGAACTTCCTAGCTTCAAAGGGCCCTCGGCCTCTCCGAGGAGGAACACCCAGCCTGACAGTCCAGGCTGCGGCCAACAGGGTGCCCAGGTGAACATTGCTCATCCTTCTGTGAAGGACATGGACTCTCAGGCTAGCTGGAGGCCAGAGTGCTGGATCTGGGTACAGAGGATAGGGTCCCTCCAGTGGCAATGGTCACCTGTGTCCACTCCAGCACCTCAGCAATCTATAAGGTTTTCCTGTCTGAGGGGGCACCCTAGCCCCATGTGACCCTCAGACAGATGGGCTTATTTGGAGCTGAGATGGCTAGGGTCAGAGAGGCCCAGTGACCCACCTAAGGTCACCCACTGATGAGGCAATGCCAGGACTGGAGCTCACTTCTCCTGGGGCCCCGAGGCAGAGTCAAGTCACCTGGCTGGGTGTCCCAAACACAGTGTGGCTTGGTCTTTCATGAGCACTTACAAGAACAAGCCCTGACCACCTCACTGCCATCTCCTGAGCACTGGCCTGCGCACCGTCTCCCAACACCGTGCAGCATGTTCGTCTTCTTGGTACAGGTTCAGGGCTGAGCTGCAGCGAAGTGACGCAACCCGTCCATAACCCCACAGCTAGAAGCAAGGAATCCTGGGTTGCCCAGGGCTGTCTGGGTCCAGAACCAAAGATCCTGATGGCCAAGCCACAGTGCCACCTTCGTCACAGGAGCGAGGCCTGCCTTGGGGCCTTCAGTCGCACTCGGATGTGGGGAAGGAAAGACAGGGATCTTCACTTGCCCGGCCCTTGGACTCACATAGGCTAACCCACACCACCCTCCACCCAAAGGGGAGGCCTTTCACCCAAGACCATCTCCCTCAGCCACAGGAGTCTGGGTCTCCGCTGGAGACAAACAGGAGAACTGGCCGCCTAAGTCCCCTTTTAGGAAGTTAAAGGAACAGCCCAGGGCTGGGAGGAGAGCCAGCATTGTTGACATGTGACTTCTCTGGATATGCAAGCATGTGTGTGTACTATGTGTATTTGTGTGCCTATAAGTGTGAGCGTGCATGTGTGCGTGTCTCTGTGTGAGTGTGTGCGTGCATTGGGGTTAGGGGTGACCAGTCCCCAGTTCAGACATTCGGTGCTGTCCCACACTGTCTCCCCTGATTTACTCAGAGGTACCCTTAATCCCTGCTGCTACTAACAGCTATGGCGCCCTCCTACAGGACGCTCAGGGAACTGTCACCCCAAAACTGAGGTTGTCATGGGACAAGAGACTAGGCCCCTACACTGCCCAGAGCCCCTCCCAATGCCAGGCTTCCCTGGCTGCAGGTTTTTGGCAGGCCCTGCACCATCTGCACCCAGGATCTGGCCTCTGGACCTCAGAGGCCGCATAAGGGAAGTAGAGGCAGGGCACTTGGTTTTCAGGGCCAGTGCCCAGGGGAGAGCAGGCTAGGGAGACATGTGAACCCTCCTTCATTCCTGCCCCCTCGGTGGCCAGCTGCCCCCACACTGCTCTGGCAGTCTCTCCCATTTGGCACAAAGCAGACATCCCATAAATGTGTGCTGTGCAGGGCTCAGAAGAAGCCAACCTGTTCAGGAGGGGGAGTTGAGAGCAGGGAAAGGAAGTGCCCCTGCGTTCTCTGCAGGGCCTGTGGACTTAGGACCACATGTGTGCACATGCATCTGTAGGCATGTGCATTGACGTGTGGGCTCCTGTGACCACACCCACCTGCTGACAAAGCCCCAGGCTTGCACACACCCATCAACACAGCAGATGGATAAGCAGCAGCTCCAAGCCCTGGGCATCTCCTCTCAGCTTGCCTCCAAATTCCCCACCCAGACAGGCCTTGGGGCCAACTGGCTAGGCCCATGAAGGTCCTGGCCCACAGGGTTCCACAGGGATGTCATTGGTCATGTCTTGGTCATTCTGGAAACATCTGTCTCGGTCTAATGCCTGACTGTGCCTGGGATCTGGGGATCAAGTCTGCTCTTAGTAGCTTCTAGAACATCTGCCCTGGGATAAGAACGAAAGAGGCATGCCCAAGGACTCTGACTGGGTAGGGAAGGGTACATCCAACTATGCTGTGTGGCGGTGGTGGCAGAGGGAAGTGCAAGGGGGCACAGAAAAAACCTCCCTTTAAGATGAAAGCTTGGAGTTGGACCTCGATGGAACTGGTTTCCCAAGCCAACTAGATGGGAAGGGCATTCCAGGTGCAGGGAGTAGCTTATGCAAAGGCATGGCAGCATGCCTTGTTCAGTGGCTGCCCAGCAGCCAGGGTGCCGGCCCTGTTTCTGCTTGCTGCACCAGGAAGAAATATCCTTTTATTCTCTGTAGGGCAAAACGGGCCACCCACTGCACAGAACCCAGAGCATGGTTAGGGCAGAAGGCAGCCCTGGCGGGAAGGGCATGTCAGGATACAAGTTGCTCCTCAAAGCTCCCCCTGGGGGTGCAGCATAGAATTCAATTCCTCAACAGTGCAGTTACTGGAGGGATCCCACGCAGGAGAGAGAATTGTTTGTTAAAAAGAAGAAGGGAGTGATGAATGACTCTCAGGCAGTGGTTCCCTCTACGAAGCAAGAGCTAAGGAGGCAAAATGTCACCGATGTCCACAATACTCTAGTTCCAAAGTACAGTGGTCATTTGAATGTGTGTAGTCTTTTATATGTATGAAACACAATGCAATAAAGTTTTCATTGTGTTTATGCCCGAGTTCACGGGACTGTCCCAATGCCTCTATGTGACTACCTGAGTGTGATCCTCACAGGTGCCCCTCTCCTGCTCTGGGCAGTGTAGGGGCTTAGTCTCTTGTCCCATCTCCACTGGGGCCAGAGAAGATTCTAATCAATTCCAGAACAAGGCTGGTGCAGCTAGAAAATGAATAATGGATACCCAGCCAACTTGCTGTACAGGCTTCCCTTCTCTGTGTCCTCTCTGCTCGTGTTCTGGGTTTGACCACTTAGCAGCACAGCTACCCGAAGCAGTTTCCCTATCTATAAAGTAGGACCACAACAGAGATTTGGTGAGGACTGAATGAGGTGATGCCCTTTAAGACACGGTTCCTGGTATGCAGCGACTAGTGGTGCTAAAAAAAGCCACGGAGCAAAGACCCTCAATGAAAAGGGCAGGATTGGAGGATGGAAGACTGTGCTGCAGGCCTCCACCCACCCCTCACTGGCCCAAATCCTCACTTTGCTTCTGTATAAAGTGAGAAAGAATGAAAAAGCTCTAGCAAAGCAGAGCTTGTTGCAAAGGACAGGGCCAGCAATCAGGGCTCTAATCCCCAAGACCCTGCCCCAGGGGAGAAACCCCAATCTGCCTTGGGAGGGAGATCTACAGGCCTCAGGCCTGGCCAGCGCCTGCTCCTGCTCCTGCCCCGAGTTAGGGGCCTGGGCTAGGGGAGTGGATCAAAGGCAGAGGGAATTAGCATCACAGAGAGCCTGGAGGAGGGGAGGCCAGGATTAATCCACTCTCCCCTTCCTGCTGTTCCTTCCGCTGCCCCAGGAGTGGGGGGAAGGGTGAGCAGCCAGCCCCCAAGTCCCTACCACACCCTTGAGGCCCAGTTCCTAGGGAAAGAGGCAGAGCAGGGGAAGTGATTTGGGTGAGGCCTGTAGTCCACAGTGGACACATTGCACACGCTCTAAAGAATGAACATGCCTGGGCCAAAGGGGCTGGAGCCTGGACAGGGGGCACAGGGCCTGCCATGTGAGACCACAGATCCCACTGTGCCACTCAGAGGACACAGGAGCCTGTGTGTGTAGGGATGGGGCACTCACATGGGTATCTTTCAGTCGGTATGGACCACGTGGGCGCCTGGGTGAGAGCGTGCAGCTCTGTGTGGCAGGGTGGGAACAGCGCCTGCACCGTCAGCCTTAGGTGTGAGTGTCTATGTGAGCTGGGTGACTTCCGGAGTCAATGTTGAGTGTGTGAACATTTGGGTATGCACACGACAAATGAGCTGCTGGAGAACTGTGATATTAGGGCAAGTGTGAGGGGCTCAGAACTGTAGTATTTCCAATCTGGGAACCATCTAGAAGGGTCCAGACGACCATCTGGCTGGCCTGCTTCCGGTTTCCATTGGCTTCACCTTTTCTGCCATGTAACTGCATGAATCTTTTTGTGCCTCAGTTTCCTCATTTTAAAAGGGGGTGATCACAGTGTGGTTGTGAGGATTAAATTAGTTAATACAAGGTAAGCATTAAAGCAGCCATTGGCACACAATGAACGCTCTCAAAGGGTTCTATAGCACAACGAGTGCTACCTGGAGAGGCGGGGATGGCAGGGTTGAACCTGGCTGGCAGGAGGAACAGGGTCAGCCTGGAGCCTGCCAAGAGCTGTCCCTGCAGAGGCCTGGGAGGAAGATAGCTTCTCAGCCAGCAGAACTGGGCAGGCTTTGGCAGGGCCGGGGAAATGGAGCATGTGGTGTTGGGAGAATCACGAGGCACAATCCGAGCCAATTTGGCAGGCTTGGCACTCACTGGCCTTCACATTGAGCTCCTCCCAGCCCTCCCCTTCCAGCTTTCCATTCCCTCCAAGTACCTCCCACCTACTTCCTGTCCCAGGAGTGTCAGGCACATCTCTCAGGGAGCTCTGTTTAATCCTTAGACTGGCTGGCTGGCAAGGTCCACTCTTCATGCCCATTTTGCAGAGAGTGAAACTGATGTTCAGAGACATGGAGGGACGAGACCAAAAGGCAGAACTATCGATTCAGGTGCCTAGGACTTTGGAATCTCAGAGGAATTTATAGAGAAGCAAAATGCCAATCTGGGCCCTGGGGCTGCCCAATTGGCTCTCAATCCTTCAGGGTCAGCAGGCTTTCGAAGCCTCTGAAACGGTTCCCTTAGCTGTTTCTTAATCACAGACTGAGAAACACTCCCCTCCCCATCTTTACTGTCTGTGCTCCAACCACCCACCAGAATGCCCAGCCTGACACTTAAATGAAGCCTTAATATACCTCTCCCATCTCTACACCTTTGCTCCTGCTGTTCCTCCTGCTTTGTTCACCCCTGTCCAAATCCTCCTCATCTCTCAAGGCCCATTGCAAATGCCAATGCTTTCATGAAGCCTTCTCTGTTTGCTTTGTACATGAGTGCTCTCAGTCCCTTTGAGTTTGAGTCCTCTCTCAGCCTTAACCAATTTATCTTTGGGTGGTCCTCTAGGCAGACCAGGAGCTTCTCTATACAGCCTCACCCACTCCCCACAGGTCTGGGTTTTCCCAGACTGGGGTGCAGCATGTGCACTCACACCCACACTGCTCCAAAAGCCCCTCCAGGCCCTTTATTGTGACCATACAACAGCATTCAACTGACTGTTAAGGAGCAGATTTTCCTGGATTCAAATCTCATCTCTCCCACTCACTAGCTGTGTGACCTGGGGCTTGTTATTTAGCCTATCTTTGCCTCAGTTGCTCATCTGTGAATAGGAATAATAATAGTCCCATTGCCAAAAGATTGCTGTGAGAATGAAATGGGTTGATATATGTGTTTTAGACTATTACCTACACATGGCAATTGCTGTATGAGTGTTTGCCACTGTTAGTATTTATACTGCTGTTGTTATAACCAGGAGAACGCAAAAAGGCACTGGACACAATCTCTGTCCCCGAGTGGATGGGAGTCCTGACAGGAACAGGAAAGGGGTTTACATCTGTAATCTCATTTAATGGTCAAACCACCATGGAAGTAATCTTTGTCAGCTCTACTCTACAGATAAGGAAACTGAGGCTGCAAAAGGTGGCATGAATCCCCTGAGGGCCCACAGCTCTAAGTGGCAGGGCTAGATTCCGAGCCAGGCCTGAGGCTCCAAAGTCCACGCTCTTTCAACAAGCCCGAGCAGCCTCTCAGTCTGGCAGTGAGATAAGCCTTGTACACAAATAGCTGTGATCCAAGGTAGAAAGTGATAAGTGCCAAACAGGGATGATAAAGGTTCTGGGAGGGCGGGCGCCTGTCCACCTCCAGAGAGAGGGGGGTGGAGGAGGGAAGGCGTAGGTCAGAGCAGGCTTCTGAGAGTAGGTGGCATCTGAGCGCAACCTCCAAGGTGGAAAGGCTGAGTGGGGACACTTTCCAATTGGACCGGCCAGTATGACGGAGGACATGGGTCCCTGTGTCCACAGTACCTGGCACAGCGCCCAATGCGTCCTCCAGGCCCTAGAAATATATGTGGGAGGCAGGGAAGGAGGGAAGAAGGGAGAGGGGGCAGGGAGGGCAGAGAGGGAAAGTGAATATACCCTGGCCCCACTTTGTCCAGGAACTTTCCTCCTCACAGAGAGACAGGGTCAGTTCCTCCAGTTCTCTGAAGGGCTTCCGGGAGCTGAGGGTTCCCGTTGTCCTATGACACTCCAGAGAAGTAGCTCAGGACATCCAGGCCAGAAGTCCTGACAATAAGGTGTTTTGCTCAATACCAGGAAGAACTTTCTGACAAGTCAAGCCAGACAGGGCTTCTCTGAGGGGTGGAGCAGTGGTCTGTTGGAGCCAGCTCCAACTGGCTCACAAGAGCTGACGGATACATTTGTAGGGCCTGTGTGCGCTGGTTGATGTTCAAGTGGCAGCCTGAAATTGGCCATGGTGGGAGTATTTACACCGTGGAAATCAGTCAATGCTATAAATCAGGTTTTCCCCACTTTGGAGAGCCAGGTGCTACACATTTACCAGCACACCACTAGGCAGCGTCTGCTCTATGAGGCAGCAAGCACCCATTCCCAGGAGGATGCTAGCAGGCAGTCACCCCCTGGAAAGAATGAGGCCAGGGGCTTCTTCCTCAGTGAAGGGTGCAGATGAGATGACCTCAGTAACCCCTTTCTGGCCCTGAGAACTCATGAAATGTCAGGTTTTAAAAAAATTAATCAGACTAATCATTCATGCCAGGAAATCATTAACCATTTGACTCAGAGGCTGGGAGTAGGGAAGGGACCTCAGCAAATGTGAGAAGACCACATACTTGCAAATGTCACAGGTGGAAAACCTCATCCAAAGTCACCCAGAGAATTAGGGGTAACACTGGGGCTAGAATCTGCATCGGCAGCCTCGTAGCCCGGGCTTCTTCCAGCCCATTTGGACTAGTACAGGTGGAGATTTTCCATCCAGTTTGGTGTGTGTCTGTCTCCTCATCAGGATATAAGCCTGTAACAGCATGAACTACCCCTGTTTCATTCACTGTTGGATCTTCGGTGCCTAGTCTCATGCCTAGCACATTGCAGGTATTCAATAGCTTTTAGTTGAATGAATCAATGTGTCTGGGATCCTGTGAACTGGCAGCATTTGGAGACCTGGGAATGCCATCCTCTGAGACCATTACCACCCGGTCTTCACTCATGCTTAGTACATGGAATCAAGAGACCAGTGTTCAAATACCAACTCTGTCCTTGCCTGTATGACCTTGGCCAATCCTCTGGCAGAGTGGGTTATGCCAGCGGTCGACAAACTGCGGTTTGCGAGCCACATGCACCTCTTTGGCTCCTTGAGGGTGGCTCTCCCACAAAATACCATGGCCTGGGTGAGTCTATTTTGAAGAAGTTGCATTAGAAGAAGTTTAAGTTTAAAAAATGTGGCTCTCAGAAGAAATTTCAATCATTGTACTGTTGATATTTGGTTCTGTTGACTAATGAGTTTGCCCACCACTGGGTTATGCAATCTCTGCTTGCATCTTCAGGCTATTGTGGCACTCAGGTGAGACATAAAGTGCTTTCCATAAACTCTAAAGTGCTGTGCCCACTGGAGTAAGTAGGGAGCTCCGAAAGCTGACTTCGATGGCAGGGCCAAGCCCAAGAGTTCTAGTGGACACTGGATGCTGGCCAGGCTGCTATTCTCAGGGCTGCTGCTTGGGGTAATATGGGCCTGACCAGCTTGTGATGGGGGGTGGGGAGCGGGTATGTGTTTGCAAAAGGGAGCTCAAGGTTTTAAAGGGGCAGGTACAGGAGAATAAATGACCATTTCCAGGGAGAGTTTGGGGAGTCCTTTCCCACCTAAGACCAGTCTCCTGGAGCAGAAGGAACAAATGCACCAGTGAGTTTATTTTTATTTACTGGTTGACTTTAAAGAGAGAGGAAGGGGGAGAAAAGGGAGAGAGAGAGAGAGAGAGAGAGAGAGAGAGAGAGAGAGAACATTGATTTGTTGTTCCACTTATTCATGCACTCATTGGTTGATTCTCATATGTGCCATGACCTGGGATCAAACCCGCAGTGTTCGTATGATGCTCTAACCAACCAAGCTACCCAGCCAGGGATGAACCAGTAACTTTACTTTTTAAAAATATATATATTTTATTGAATTTTACAGAGAGGAAGAGGGACAGAGAGTTAGAAACATTAATGCGAGAGAAACATCAATCAGCTGCCTCCTGTACACTCCCTACTGTATATGCGCCCACAACTGAGGTACATGCCCTTAACCGGAACCAAACCTGGGACCCTTGAGTCTGCAGGTTGACGCTCTATCCACTGAGCCAAACTTGTTAGGGCTGAACCAGTGACTTAAAAAGCCATTTTTGTGTCTCTGCCAAACTGTTTGTCTCTCCCCCTCCTCCTCTTCCCCCTGCCACCCTCCCAGCCCCCGCTACCCAGCAGCCCCCAGTCCTTCATTACTGTAAACTGCCTTAATCGGTGAGCCTGGACTGGCATCTACCAAGTCAGAGGGAGGGGAGAATGGAAATTCCTGGCATGTTCTGAAATCAAACCAGTATTCCCAATGATTCTATGGAGGTAGGATTTCTGCCACTCTCCCAGGCTGGCATCCGAAGAGCCATCTGGGAGGGTGGGCGAGTGGGAGACAGGCTGGCAGGAATGGAGGGAGACAGCTCATCTCAGGCTGTGGGTCAATGCAGAAGGAAAGCAGGGGTGAACAGCCCTTCCAAGTGGCATCTGATTTTTGCAAAGGGGGTCAGGGCAGCAGGAGACCTAGAACTGGGGCCAGGAAGGCAGGTGAAGAGGGTTCCCATGGAGGGGCCGCAGTGTCGGCCCGGGCCCTCAGTGGAAAGCACAATAGAAAGGCCCTGTGTCAGCAGCCAGGCCCCTGGGCAGCCGAGCTCTCAGCTCCATTCTGTTTGGCGGGATTCTAGTTGGCACCAGCTGCAGTCAGGGACAATGCCTGGATTTCTTTCTTTCTTCTTCTTTAAAGAAAAAAAAATTTAATAGAGGGGAGAGAAGGACTGGAGCCACTCATTGAACAGCTCAGCATCGAGGAGGCGTCTGGGACTGAGTGTCCTTGAAAAAGAGCACAGACACAGAGGCCCACAGCTGGCTGCAAGGTGCAAGGAGGTACGACATGCTGAGGGCCAGGGTCTCAACCCAGATGCTGCCTCGCACTCGCTGTGACCTTGCAGAGTCCATGCCTCCCTCTAGTCTGTTTCCCCACAGCCCCCAGCAGAGCTTGTCATCCAGAGCCCACTCCACATGAACTCTTCTCCTTCTCCCAAACTCTTAAGAGTGGCATTTGGTGTGGGCAGTCCTTCCTGAGAGCTCCTGCAGGGCTGAGTCTGGTTCATCCTTGTGTGAGCCCTGCACTGCACCCCACTGCCTTCAGTCACTGAGCATGATGCTGGCTGGTGGGACAGAGCACCGAGTCAGCCTGCACCTGCACTCTTGCTGGGTGGGTGGTGGACTGTGGTGGAGGGATATGGGTATACATAATCAAAATAACCTCCTGGATTGGTGAGGTGTCACATTGGGCAAATGAAACTCCTTCTGCCTCAGTTTCCTCATCTGTAAAATGAATGTTACTCCTCCTCATCTGCTCATGAGAAGGCTAGAGGAGTTCATATGTAGGGGATACTTACTCCCCCCACACAGTCAGAGTTTGATAAGTAACTGCTACTGTGATAATGACACTGGAGGCAGGGGCAGCAGCAGATAGGAATTGAGACAGGTAGACAGCACATCACTAGAATTATTAGGTTAGGATTCTGGCCTGGAAGGTGAAGGGGTATGTCCCAGGAGGCAGGACCAGCATGAGGGAAGACTGTATAACATGCTGACAATGCTGGAAGCTACCCAGCTCCAAGGGGCTGGCAAGAGAGGAGGAGACTTGGGGCTGGAAGACTTCTGTCCAGGTGAGGAGGGAAGGTGCTGAGGCTGCTGATAGCTTCTTCCACTCTCCCAGTGCAGAAGGATACTCCCTTGTAGGGGTGCAGGAGCAGTCAGGAATGTCTGTTAATGAGAGTCTGAATTCTAATCAGGATTGACCTTGGGCAAGTCACTCAACAATACACTCTTCTCTGAAGGGGAGATAGTAATAGCACCTACCTCCAGGCAATGCGAAAATTCAATAAATTAATGCTAAAAGGACTTCATTAGAGTACCCAACATATAGTAGGTACAAAATAATCATGGCTTCTTCCAAGACCCCACAGAGATCCAACCTGCCTTGATATTTCCCTGAAATGAGAATAGAGACAGCAAGGACATGAGCCCCAAGAATAGGAGCCCATGGTATCCAGGAGGCTTGGGCTCAGGTGAGATTTCTTCATCTTGCTGCCATCAAGTGTCATGCTTGAAAGTGGGAAGAGCTGGATTTTCTGAGGCTCCATGCTACAGAGTGCTGGATTTGCTGGGCTGGGCTCCTCTGCCATCTCTACTAGCTTCCCAGTTTTCAGATGTAAAGGGAACTGGGTGGGGGCGGGGTGGGAGTCTTCTGGACAGGAGCTTATAAACGTGAGTGATCATCCCCAAGGTCACCTGCATCCTCTACCTCCTGGAAGTGGTGAGCCCTCACTCACTGAGAAATGTTCAGAGGACGGAGCATCCTGACCTAGATGGTCATCAAAGCAACAGGAACTGGTCTACGTTTTGCCCTTCAGGTCCTTAACCATCAGACACTCTGCCCTGAGGTTTTGGACACTGTGAGGGTGGCACTGTGGCTGTTGCAATGTTATGAATTCCTGGGAGTGGAGGGCAGCTGTGGCTCCAGCCACCATTTAGCAAGCTGCGTTTCCACCTGCCAGCCCTGGGTCAGGCCAAGGGTTTCTCATCAGTTCCTTGCTTAGGAAACTGGGCCATCCAGAGGCTGAGGGGGAGGGGCTTCCTCCCACAGGAATGCGCTGGGACCATGCCTCCCTGGTGTCCCTAGAGGTCTGGAGCTTTCATACCATCCATCCTCTCCAGGGATGTTCAGCTGCCACCTGTGCCAGAGCAGTGAGAAAGCAGTCCATGTGACAGTTGGGAAGGCTGAGGCCCAGAAAGAAGTGCCTTCCTTGCACCTAATGGCATAGAGAGGCAGGATTCCCCCTGGAAAACCAAGCAGGCTCCCGGAATCCCCACGCCCCCTGGTCCCGTGGACCCGAGCGGCAGTCCTGTGAACCCTCAGGAATCCAGGCTGAGTTCGCGGGCTCTCAGGCTAGTGCAGCTTTGAGAATGAATTCAGGGCTGGCAAATTCATTTTGCCTCCTCTCCCTCGGCGGTTAAAGGAGTGATCTCGCTGGCCCTGAAGGAGTTCAAGCCGAGGTCAGAGAAGCTTTCTGAAAGACGTTTAAAATGGGGCCGAGGAGGGTACTCCGGCCTGCTCCCGCATTGGCCAGGGTCCGTGCTGATCCCTGCCCAAGAGGCCAGGGGCGATCCCCGAGTCTTCGTGGCACGTCCGCAATCCCAAGCGGGCCTCGTCCATCAGGCAGCAGCCCCAGCCGAGCCAGGGCGTCTTCCGCTTGTCTCAGGCCCCGCGGGAGACCCCCGCCCCGCTGTTTCCCGGTGTCCGCCCCCGGCGGTGTCATTGTTCTCTGACGTCACGCCTCGGCCCCGCCCCTCGACCCCCACTCTCCCTCACCCCTACCTCTAGCTCCAGGATCCTGCCCAAGACCCTGCAGTCTCCCAAGCCTCGGCCAAGCAGGGCTCCCCCGGTGCCCGGCCAGGGCTGCGCCCCCTTGCGCTCTCCCCAACTTGCCTTTGTTATTCCAGCTCCCTTCCTCGCCTCGCCTCCGACACCGCGGCGGACTACAAAACATGGAGAGCGGAGTCGCCGCCACACCTGGAACCCGCTCCGGGAGCGGGGCTAAAGCCTCCTGGCTTGGGTCGGGAGGGAAGCGCGTGCGGGCGCGCGAGTGTCTGTGTCTGTGTCCAACCCGTGCCAATCGAGGGGCGATTATGATTTGGGACTGAGGCACTATGAGGAAGAGGAAGGGAGGAGGAGGAGGTGTGTTTGTATGTGTACGTGAACGTGAGGATTTAGTGCACAGGGTAATGTTTTGTTCTTTGAATGTATGTGTGGTTGCACACCGATGTGTGTGTGCATGTGTAATTGCGTGCGTCTGTGAGTGTGCTTGCTATGGCCGTGTACATGCATATTTGTTAGGATAAGTGTGCGTGTTTGCGTGTGTACGCGCGAGGAAGCGTGCTTGTAATACTGAGTGTGGGCGCCAATGTGTGTGCCATTTGTGTAGGAGTTTCCGTGTGAATGGCAGTGGACGTGAGCCAAGGTGGGCACCCCCTTAGATGCTTTCAGGGGTGGGACCGCGAGTGGGAGCACCAAACTGCGCCGTGTGAGTGCCAACGCTCTCCGCAGACCCCGAGGCGGTGTCCAGCTCCAGACTGAGGGCTGGACCCGGGTCCGGATGCCTTCACCCCGCCCGCGAGTATTGGGCCCAGGGCACTCCTTAGGGCCTTCAGGGAATGCGATGGGTACCTGAGACAGACCACGCGCACCTCTCCTTCCCAGCCCTGGAAGTGCAGCGCACCAGCCTCCCCCAACATCGCCCTCGGTGGTGGTGGTGATAATGTGTCCTCTTCTAGCCCCACGCACCCGTCCCCGGAAGGCGTTGACGACCTTATTAGCAACTCCCTCACCCCTAATTCGGGGACCTGACTGCGTTCGTAGCCGGGTGTGCATTCTAGTCGGGGGCGTACGACCGACGGGGGTCACTCCAGTGAACCGGGTGATTTTTAGCCCCTTGCCCAGTGTGGTCCCTTCCAAGCTCAGCATTTCTTTCCTACTCCAAAGTTGCTGGGGTAGATAGAGGTGGAGGCGTTCAGGGAGTGGTGGTGGGAGTAGGAGAGAAAAGGGAGGTGGGGGGCTGGGGTGGGGGATGTTACGTGAAGTCCATCAGAACCAGAGAGGGCGGAAAGCTTGAGGAGAGCTCAGACCGAAGATCGAGTAAGAAAGAAAGCAAAAGAAGGGAAAGGAAAGGAGGGAAAGAAAGAGGAGAAAGGGAAAGGGAAAGAGCGGAGAGCGCGCGCAAGCAGAGAGCCTAGTGGCAGCGGCAGCAGCAGCGGCAGCGGCGGCTCCGCGCTCCGCTTGGTCTGAAACTCCGCACCGGCTTTTGCGGGCGGCCGGCGGCGCGGGGCCCTTTGGAAATAGAATAGCCAATGTAATCTGACACTTCAACTTGCTCGGCTCCGGGCGAGTTGATTCACTTACTCACCCCCGAACGCCGAGTTCCTTTTCACTGTCTGTGGACATTAAACAGCGAGCGGCGGCGGCGACCGGGATCCAGCGGCCGAGCGGCGGGCGGGCGAACGGCGACCAGGCGGCCGAGCTAGAGAGCAGCGCCGGCGCTGCGCGGCGACCCCAGCCCCGGTCCGCGCGGAACAGGAGCCGGAGCGGAGCCAATCTCGGCGCCCTCGCAGCGCGCCTCCCGGCCCGAGCCAGCCCTGTGCGGCGGCGGCGGCGGCGGCGGCGGCGGCGCGTCCTCCGGAGGCGGCAGCGGCGCTCGCAGTGCCTGGTAAGTTTGAAGCCAGACCAGGGCGCCCGCTGGCCCCGGGCCTTCCTCCCGCTCGCCATGGACTCTTGGGTGCGAGCGTGGGGCTCCCGATGCTTGGGGCTTTTCCGTCTAAGGATCCACTCGGGCTAGGAGAGCAAGGCGGGCGAGTGGCCGGCAACCTGGCTTCCGCTGCGCTCTCCGTGGCGGCCGGGGGCCGAGGCCCAGGCGACCAGCGAACGCCTGGCTGTGCGGAGCCGGCTGGGGCTGCTCGCGGGGGCCAGCCTCATCGGGAGAGCGGGACCGGTACGGCTGTGGGCGCGCAGACCAGGTGCCCGCCTCCTGCCGGTGCGCCTACAGCCTTCGTTCCACACCCCGGGGCCGGGCAGGACCGCGATTCGCAGGAGGAGGGAGGGAGCGAAGGACTGAGCTAGGAACACCTCCGTCTCCCTCGCTTCCTTTGCGAAGACGCGAAGTTGTGAGCCTGTCCGTACGAGAACCGCCGGGGACCGCGGCGGATTTCGGGGTGGCTGGGGGTGGCGGTATTAAGTTGTGCATCTAAATTTCCAGGAAAAACACACACTTTTGTAAATGGGAGGTGGGGGCGCGGTTAAGTTGTTTGTGTGTGAATTGCCCGGGGAGACGTGGTGGGCAGCTCCGGCGTTCCCCGCCGAGGGGTGTGTGCAGGGGCTTCCTGTAGGTCTTTAGAATCCGGAGGGGCAGTAAAGGCAGCGCTTGGATGGGGTTGCCCCGGCCAGGAGGGGAGCCCCGAGGGAAGATATGCGTGTGTGCGCGCGCGCGTCGCAAATACGAAAGTAATTTCCCCGGGTTCTTTCTTCCTCTTCGTCTCCGGCGGCGGCGGCGGCGGCGGCGGCGGCCCCTGGGGAGTGGGAGGCCAGCCGGGGCGGAGGTTGGGGGGCCGGGCCAGGGCTGGAGCTGGGGTGGGAGGCGGGCTCTGGAAGCTTGTTTCACATTCCTGACGTCTGGGCTGGGGAGAAAACAGTGGGGAGCGCGGCCGCGGCGTCTGAGGCGCGGGCAGCGGGCGCGCGTCGCCCCCTCGCCAGGGACATCTGTCCAGGAGGCCAGCCGGGCGGGGAGAAGGCCCGGTAAGGAGGGCAGGCTCCCCGCCCCGGAGCAGCGGGGGCGCGGGCGAGGGGCGGCCGCTTTCCCGGCCATTGTGCGCCAGCATATTTTCACGGGAGACTGCCCCGGAGCCTCCGGAGAAGGCCGGGAGCCGGCCTCAGCCCGGGGTTTAAAAGACACTCCAGGAATGTAAACAGCCCGGGCGGGAGCGCGTCAGGGCAGCCGCCTGGGCCCCCCATCCCTCCCCGAGGGGCCGCCCGACGGTGGGGCCGCCCGGCCTTCCCCCTCCCTCTACCTGCCCCAAACTTTTCTTCCTCTGTTTCCCCTGCCACCTTTACTCTCCCGTGGGGCACAGAGCGAGGGCCACTCCCCAGGCGCGGGCCCAGGGCCCCGGGCACCTGGTGCCAGACCCCGAGGCCTGGCGGCCGGGCCCCTGCTTGGGTGTCCAGAGTTGCGGCTGCGCCTCCCTGGGAGCCGCCAGCTTCCCGAGCAGGCAGTGCCTGAGTAACTGGGGCTCGGAGAGCTTGCTCGCCTGCTGGCCTCCTTCCCTCCCTCCTTCCCTCCCGCTGCTCCTTCCCCCGCGCTCCCCCTTCTCCTCTCCCCTGACTGCTTTTCCAATGCCCTGACATGAGGGAGGAAGATTTAACTTGGCAGCCCAAACAAATGTTCTCTCAGAGGTCCTCCAAGAAGCTGGCGGCTAGGCTGGCAGGGTGAGGGCACTGCTCCGCCAGCCTTTTCCTCCTCCCTGTTCTGCCATGGTCATTTGGAGCCCCCTGGGTAGATGCCCAGGGCATGGGAGCGTAAGACCCACCACCACAGATTTAAAAGGGTAGTGGGAAGCCTCCTGTGGAAGCCACTGGCTTGGTGCTGGGAAGGAGCCACGAAGCTCTCTTGTGATGCCAAGGGTTTTCTGGAGGACTTTCTTGAGCAACAGTTTGTCTGCTGCAACCCGAGGACAGGGCCTGGTGGACCAGAGGGCTAACCAGGGCTGTCTCCTCCTCCCTGTGGGTGTGAGGATAGGCTGGTTACACAGGTCAGGGCAGGAGGCCAGAGGCTGTTCCCAGAGGAGCCTGGCTTTGCTTATTTTTGTTTTTTTGAAGGTGGAGATAAAGAGGCAGGCGCTCTGGCTACAGAATGGGCAGCTTGGCTGGTGATGAACTCCAACTTGCCTTTACTGGTGTTTGTATGGTTCTGGGAGTTTAAAAGTAGCTTGTAAGCTATCTGGGAAGTTTAGAAGAGGGATCAAGCCCCTAATTTTGTCCTGGCTGCTTTTGGAGGGGGTCCAGGGTGGGGGGAATTCCTGGCCCCTCGCCTGCTCGCTTGCCTGGCCCTGGTAGTGTGGTTTGTGAATGCCCCAAGCCTGTGCTGACCTTTTTTTCTTCAAGTTGAGGATGTTGAAACACAAGCATCAAACAAAAGACACATTGAAAGCTGTATCTGCCACAGAGCACGTGTGACTTTGGGGCCAAGGGAATGCATTTGGAGGAGATAGTGTTTTCTTCTGAGTTTTATGATTTCGGTTGGGTTTTGTTTTTCCCAAAAGGACAGAACCATCTCCTTGTCCCAAGTCACATGGTTATGAAATGCTGTTTTCACATGCAAATCTCCAAACTTTCAACTTCTGAGAGTTGGTGGCAGTGACCTGGGGCAGGAGAGTAGGGAAATTTCAAAAGTTTTAAATGGTTTTGGATTGAATTTTGTGGCACTCAGCATATGGCTCACAGAGAAAAGTTGGTAATAAGAAAATACTGGACTTAGGGAAAATTTTGATAGCTAGCCCTGTCTATGCAGAAAAGGTTTGCTGGCTTCTTTGTGGGGACAAAATGTCCCTTTTTCCTCCCAAGGAAAGAGGGAAGGCCCATCCTCCTCTTCACAGCCAAGAGCAAAGTCAAGAAAGGCCCAGAGATGGGTTTGGCCACAGAGCCTTGGTGTCTCTCTCTCTCTCTCTCTCTCTCTCTCTCTCTCTCTCTCTCTCTCACACACACACACACACACACACACACAC
>JAAGEH010000359.1:148871-299174 GCA_011751065.1 Lasiurus cinereus
TCTCTCTCTCTCTCTCTCTCTCTCACACACACACACACACACACACTCCTTTAGCGAAAGTCACACAACATTATCTCCATTCCTGGTCCCCAGAGATGGGCCTCCATTGGACAGGTGTCCATTGTCAACTGACCCTGGAAAATTGCAGAGGGAAGGATTCAACTCAGAAGAGCTGCAGACTTCACTTTTCCCTGATTGACAGAGATGGGAGGTGGATAAGGAAGGCAGACACTTTGAGGCCTGCTGTGTCCTCTAAGAGTTTTGTAACAGGAGTACCCATGTGTGAAGCCACTGATAGTAAGTTCTCTGGCCTTGGCCAGACTCCAGTAGACTCTGTGACCCCAGGCCCTGGGAGAGACGTTGCTGTAAGAAATTCAGGAACCAACAAGTAAATTTCCGGAAGCTTCTTTGGGCACTCTGTCACGGAACCAGGAAGCAGGGCCTGCCAGGCCATGACTAGGTCCCATAGGTTTTCATTCATAACTTTGCTCCCGAGGGCTCTTGCCTGGCTTCTATCACTGCCTCATCTTTATGAGGTTCCTTAGGTTTTGTATGGACAACAAAGGCCGGGCTGCTATAATTACCCTGGACACCGCTGTAGTCTTGCCTAGTGACAACTCTGGCCTCTCAGCAGGACACTGTGGCCTCAGCTCACCCTTTGGGGGGGCTGGGGGAGGGTGCTCTTTGTCCCTAGAGGCCCTGAGGATGAAGGGAGGCAGAGTCTGGTCAGGGCTGTAAGCTCCAGGGAGGATTCTAAAGTATGAGGTTAGGCCCTGCCCTCAGGGAGAATAAAGGGAGGCTGAAAAAAAAACAGCCCCAGGCACAGGCTTTGGAAAAAGAGTTGAGAAATCCACGTTATTATGTGGGTCTTCCCATTACCTGAGGAGATCGGGGAGAAATGTCAGGAGGCTGTAGCTGGCTAGCTCCTTTGGACCAGTAGCTTCACTCTGCTGGGCCTCAGTTTCCTCATCTGTAAAATGGATCCAAAGACAGAACCCCTCTCACCCAATTGATTGCTGTGAGAATGAGACAGATGTTGTCACACAAGAGTCCTGGGAGTATATCCCCCAAAGTCCTGGCAGGCTCTGGGCACAGAATGGATGGAACACAAAGTGTTTGGATTGGGGTACTAGAAGCATTTTCCAGGTTCCACCCAAGCCTAACCCCCTGACAGCTTATTGACTAACCTTGGCTTGCATGCCCCCCGTGATAGGGCGTTCACCATGTATGGGCAGCTTCTGCCTTCAATGGACAGCTTGGCTGTTAGCATGCTCTATTGCATGGCATAACTTTTGAAAATTAACATCTCCTGACCCTCACTCTGCTCCTGCAGACCCCAGCTTTGTTCTTTCCAGAATGATCAGATTCAAGCCCCTGAGGATGAGGGAGGCAGAGGCTGACTGGGCTGTAAGCTCCAGGTATAATCTGAGGTTGGAACCTGCCCAAGCAAGCCACACTGTTATGGGATGGGGGGACATCCTTCAAATGGCTGCTTCCAGCCTTATTGGGCGTGACCTATGAGGATTGGGGAAGGTTCTGCTCAGGGGCTCACCATTCTCTGTCTTTGTGTGCTGGGTTTGCCTCTTGACACTTTCTCTCGATGGATCTGGGATGAGGAAGAAGGAAGGAGATACATAAAGGGGTGGGGTTTGGTCAGGGGCCCAGCATTGTTGCCATAGATACTTCCTGAAAGCCCACATCGTGAGGACTGTGGCCAGTGAGACCCAGAAATGTGTAAGTCGGTTCCTATTGCTTCTGAGTCTCCAGCCCGGTCAGGGCAGGAAGATCAGTCTAAATAAATAATTAACCACTACCAGCTGGCTGCCTGCCACGGGGCGCACGATGCAGCAATAACCGCAGCCCTTGCCTTTTTGTGGCACTGGGTGGATTTGGAAGCACTCTCCAACTTTGATTAACCCCAATAATAACAGTGCAGCTAGCTACTATTTGGAATTACCCCATTTAACAGAAGAAAACCGAGATTCACAGAGGTGACAGGGCTGTGACTAAGCCAGGACTCAACTTCAGGCCTTACAGATGCCACCACTCTTGTGCTGCCACCTTCCCAGCCCACTGACCAGACAAGACCCGGATGCAGAGGCTGGCTGGGACCTTGAGAATAGGGGTGGGGGCCTTAGGTTAAGCAGGAGGAGCTGTGCCCAGGAAGGGCCACAGGTGGGCTCACCTGTCCCTGCTCCCACTTTTGGCAGCACACAGCCCACCCCACCTGCAGCTGTGCCCCTGAGCTTGCTCTGCACCCCAAATCCTTCCATGACTTCCTGGGTGCACATGTTTGTGCATGGGCCTTCACCACCATCCCTGGCCCTGGATCAGGAAGCAGAATGTTTTCAGGCCCCAGGTTCCTGTGCAGCCCAAGGCTCTTCCCTGGGCTGCGATGGTTTCTATAGATACAGACGTTGACTCAGCCTGCCCCTCCTCTGGCTGAGTCAGTGCCCAAACCCTGTGGGGTAGCTGCCCTATGGGAGCTCTTGGGTTCCTTCTGCATAGCCTGCCTGCTGCCTAGGACTTGTGCCTGGTTTTCTGAAGCTCATCTGAGTGCCACCCCAGGACAGGGCTGCATTGGGTGGGGTCCAGAATAGGGAGCAGCTGGGCAGGCTGGGCTGGCGCCTCCCGGGAAGCCTGGCCCCGTTTGGCACACCTGCACAGGTAATGACTGTAGCCTGGGAAGGCCCCGGGCCCCACCTGTCAGGCCCAGCTGCTGGGGTTACTGCAGGATCATGCTGGGGGAGGCCGGGGTGTCTGAGCTAATTAGATTTCTTAGATTTCAATGCGCCCCTAATCCTGTTAGCCCGGCTGTAATTGTAACCACTTGAAGGTTTCAGCTGTGGCAGGCTGTTGAGGACAGACGGTGTGGGGACTCCACTGTGCCCCAGCCCCAGCTTAGACAGCCGGCTGGGGACTGGGGACTCCTACCCAGGTCTCTGGGGTGGGGCCTGAGTGGTGGTAGGTGGTGTAAAATCAGCATCACCTAGTGTCAGAGTAGGCATGGCTGCTAGACATTGTTGGTTTCAACCCTTCAATGGACACATGGGGAAACTGAGCCTGTCTGGCTCAGGGCCTCAATGGCTGGAAGTGGCAGTGCATCCAGGACTTGCATAGGTTTGACTTTGTGAATCTTGTCCCTGGAAAATTCAAGGCAGGTCTGGAATTGCCCAGGGGCTAGTGGACCCTCCAGATGTGTTTTCCCCAGAAATAGGGGCTGGGGGCTTCATTGCATTACTTATTCTCTTTCTGCTTCCCGTTAGCATTACCTATTCCCCTCCCCCACAACACACACACACACACACACACACACACACACACACACACGTGTGAATTCTGGGCCCACAGGATTATAGCCTCTGCTGGCCCAGGTGTCTGGTGTCGGCAGAGAACCAACGCCTGCCTCTCCTAGGCTCCCAGACATGGGGGTTTTCTGCTCCCCCACAGTCTTTCCCAGATTTTTGGTCTCTTGGAGGGTCCAATTCAATGTAGATAATTGCTTTGCCAAAAAAACAGCAAAGCTATTCTGATGGAGGGATGTTGTTAAAATATAATCTCTTCCAAATTTATTTTTTTGGTGTCTGGCTTTAATAGGAACTGCACCCATTCCCATCTTTTTTTCCTGCCCTACTCAAGTTCTCATTTCCCAACAACTCCAGCCATCCACCCACAAAGTTGGCACTTGTGCGGGGGGGGGGGGCTGTGCCACCTCAGAACCCCTGCCCTGGAGTGTCCCACCCAGAAGTTGCATCGTGTCCTCCTCTTCGCCTTGGAGCACTGGGGAGAGAAGTGTGAAAGCTCTGTCCCACTGGAAGCTCTCTGGCTCTGTGTTTTGCCTCCTGGTTGCCTAGTCTGACCTTTACTTTTCTAACCCAAGACACAGCTATGGAAACAATTGGCCATATCCAAGGACAGTGGCGAATTAGTGACCGAGCCAGCCCTGGAACTCTGTCTCTTCAGCCCATTAGTTCATTAAACATTTATTGAGCATGTACTGTCGGCCAGGTCCAGCTCTGCTAGCCCCCCTCCAGAGCTCGGACTGACTGCTGCTCCTGTTGTTGTTGTTGCTGTTGTTTAAATATATTCATTCTTATTGATTTCAAAGAGGAAGGGAGAGGGAGAGAGAGATAGAGAAACATCACTGATGAGAGAGAATCATTGATCGGCTGCCTCCCTTCACATCTCCTATTGGGGATTGAGCCCACAACCCAGGCATGTGCCCTGACTGGGAATCGAACTGTGACCTCCTAGTTCATAGGTCGACACTCAACCACTGAGCAACACCAGCCAGACTGCTCCTCTTTGACTCGGGAAGTGCCAGCTGAACTGGGAGGATGGGACTCATCTCTGAACTCAGGGTCAGAAATAAGGGACATTTTCAGCAGTACCCTAGGTCCTGCCCAGCATCTCAGTATATATTTAAAAAGTAATAGAAGGTTGGTTGCATTGCAGATTTGAAGGAAGTAAGACTTAAACCCTCTAGAGAGGGTACAAGGTGTCTCATCTGCCTCGGCCTGTTTAATTCCAAGAAGATGGGTGGCCTCTTCCGCCTGCCCCCTCCATGTGCTGCAATTGCCCCCGCTGCCTGGTTCCTGCTATCACTTCCTCTGTGGGTGAAAAAGCAGAGAAGGAGCCCTCTTGGTCCTGCCTGGGAGTCACCCTCTTCAGGCCCAGGTGACAGGATGTGAGGAAGAGCCAGTGGGCTCAGGACAAAGGAGGAGATGCCGGTACCCAGCCTTTATCCGATCTTCTGCCTCTCCCCAAACTCCCACCCAGCTCCCTGATCAATTGGACTGAAGCTGGGGAACAAGGCAGATGTCTCGGACCAGTCAGCACCCTGGCTGAGGGACATAGGGGGCACAGAGACCTGGTGGGAAGGGTCCCGAAACCCTTACTTGGCACTTGCAAGTGGGGAGGGCCCTTCGAGGATGGGGGGACTCAAAGCCCAAAGAGATGAGGGACTGGTGCAGATCACACAGTAAGGTAGCTCCCTGCACCCCGGTGTCTCACCAAGGCAAAGCTGAGAGGTCTGGGTGGGGAGGGGTAGAAGTTTCTATTGATGTGCTTTGGGGCTCCTGCTGTTGTTTAATCTTTAAAACAACTTGCAGAGTCTCCCATCCATATCACAATAGCCAGCATTTCTTGGGCAACTGTTTTGTTTTAGGCTCTTCTTAGACTGCCAGCTTTGCCCCTGGTGATCTCTGTGACTATGGGCAAGTTAGGGTTACCTTCTCCAACTTTGGGCTCCACATCTGCAAAACAGGCTTGTTAATAGCATAAAAATAACATACTGCCTTCCCCATAGGTTGAGAAAATGGAGCACAGACAGTGTCTGGCACATAGTAGGTACTCAAGAAATGGTAGTCTCAGTCATTGTCATGACCATTGCTCCCATGACATCTGGTGCAGCCGTTAGCATTGCAATTACCTCCAACTTGCAGATGAGGAGACTCAGGTCAGGTGGATTGCCCAAGGCCGCCTGGTATCTCAGAACCAACTGAAGTCAGCCTGGGATCCAGCCTTTCTCAGCCCCTGCCATTATTCGTAGTTTCTCTTTGTAGCAGAAAGGGCAGGTTATCTCTGAGAGCTTGGAGATCTGCAGACCTTCATGCCTGCCTCAGCACCTTGCTTTCCCACCTGTAAGTCGAGGCCAGTGATGTTACCTCCCTCTCGGTCTGGTCCTTTGTGGGGCAGAGCATGGCGGGACTGAGCCTTCTCAACCAGAATTTGCTGTGAACTGGAACTAACTATTCATAACCGAGACCTTCGGCTGGTCACGAACCCCTCCTGGTCCTCAGTTTCCTCATCTGAAAATCTTGAGCTAAGACCACATAAAGGTTTCCCAGAGTGGGTTCTCAGGGACCCTTACCCACAAAAGGGAGGGAAGTGGATCACACTCTCCCTCTCCTGGGAACCCTTTGGCTCACCCAGTGTTTCCCAAACTCCAAGATGCTCCTCTCATCTCCCTTTTTAAAAAGAATATATATTTTTATTGATTTCAGAGAGGAAGGGAGAGGGAGAGACAAATAGAAGCATCAGTGATGAGAGAGAATAACCGATTGGCTGCCTCCCGTATGCCCCACTTTGGGGATGGAGCCCACAACCCAGGCATGTGCCCTAACTGGGAATAAACCTCAATCTCCTTGTTCATAGGTCAATGCTCAACCACTGAGCCACGCCGGCCGGGCCTGCCTCTCTTTTTTATATAGTGGTGCATCTTGGGAAATGCCAAGCCAGATGGTCCCTCTGAGCTCTGGAATGGATGATGTTCAGAGAGATTGTTTCCCTGCCCACGGCCACCTTCCCGTGGCACTGCTCCTGTTGGTGAGACAGACAGCTTCTGTATGGACAGAAACCTCCCCAGCCGATGTTCTTGGCACTGCTTCTTGACACCTTTCCCCCTCAAAGCTGCAAGTTCTCTGTCACTTTCTCTGGCCTCCACTTCTTTTAATGTTAGCAGACCATGAATCTGTTTTTGGTGGGGCAGTCCCAAAAGCAAGGCCCCCTTGGCAAAGGGGTGGCAGCTTTGCAGTGTCCTTAGAGAAGGGCCTCAAAGACTTGCCAGCTGTCAGCAGGAAGAGCCTTGAACCCAGCCTGCAAGGCCGTGAGCTCCTAAACCTGAGTGCACATCTTTGAAAACGTGTATTTTTCTGCCAAGATGGCCCACGGCTTATGCATATCCCTCAATCAGTTTGGATGCCTGAGAACAATGTACGAACATTGGCCTTCATCCGAGGGGCTAAAATTACGCTGGCCCTTGAGTGGAACTGTTATGTTGTCTCTCCCCTCCTCCTGCCTACAAACCCCTTCATTTGTGTCACCTCCCTAGCCACGGAGGCATTGTGTACATGACTCCTGCTTCCCTTCCAGCTGGGCGTGTACCAGTGAGGAACTGAGGCTGAGGGGGGAGGAAGGGACCTAACCAAGGTCACTAACAGGACACAGACCTGGCAATGGAGCAGATGGCCCAGTGCTGGCTGACCTCACTGCTGAAACTGTCCCATCTCTCCACTATGAGATGTGCCAAGCAAAAACACCCCCAAAAGAGTAGGTGGGGATCAGGGTGTGGGAAGGAAGGCCCGCCCCTCCCTCTAGGAAGGCTAGGCAGGCTGGTTTACTAATAGGGCTGACCTCCTGTGTCAGGAGGCTAATTTCAACCCTGCTGGCTGCTCTGCCTGTTTATCCCGCTCCGGTTAATGCCCTCCTCATGGGCCATGGGCCCACTGACATTTACACAGAGAGGCACTCGGCAGGGTGTACGAGCCACTTGTGAGCCCTTAGCAGGGGGTGTGGTGCTGCTGTTAGTAGGAGAGTCAGCTGGGCCCTGGGGAGAGCTCTGGCCCCAGCTGGGTCCCTGAGTCAACAGGAACACTGTGTGACCAGGATAAGTCCTCTCCCTGCTCCCAGTCCTCGGGTTCCCTGACTTTCTGGGACTCTGAGAGTAGGCTTTGTGGCTGGCAGGGAGCCGGTCAGGGGCTGCTTGGTCATCAGCCTCCCTGCTTTGCTCAGACCCCTGCACTCCAGGACCTCCTTGTGCATCTGATCCTGAAAAAAGGGAGGAAACCGCAGGTGCTATTTGTTGTTTGCTGTTGGGGACAGGCTGTGACTGTGAAAGGCGTTTCCTTAAGGCTGTGAGTGCAGCGTTGACTTACCTTCTGCGGAAGCGCTGGTTCCTCCAACGCCAGCCAAGTTTCCCTCTGTGCTTCGTCTGAGGGTCCCTGGCAGGAGTGGAGCTGCTTTGGAGTTTGGAATCTTGTGGGCCCTGGAATTCTCAGGGCTTTCTGCCTGTGGATGGCTGTCCTCCTAGGCCGCTCCCTAGAGGTGTCTGGGCCAGCATGAGACCAAATCCTCCTGCCCTTCCCTCCCCCTTCCCAAAGGGTTCCAGATACTTCTTTCCCCATTATTCACAGGACCTGTGATTTGCAAGACCACAGGGGAGCTTGGTGGCCACTTCATCTGATGCCCGTTACATAGCATCCCCACAAAGCACCTTCGGGTGTGGGTTTGCACACCTCCAGGGACAGGCTGCTCCCTGCCTCCCAGCAGCCCCTTCACCTAGAAGATTCCACCTATTATGGGGCCAGGAAGGATGCCTTCTCTACTTCTCATCTCAGGACCATGCAAAATGTAGTGAACTTGGGCCTCAGAACTCCCTTCCATACTCAAGGTCAGAGATGTGTTCCCAGAGGCTGCTCCTCTCTACGCTGAGTGCAAGGCTGGACTCCGCAGAGCAGGCTACCTGGAGGAGGTGGCCTTCCTCTATCCCCTTATTATCGCTGCCTTTGGTGAGAGCCTGGGCAGCTTGGAGGCCTTGGGCTTGACCTGGAAACCGTCTAACTCAGGTCATGAAACGTGGAAGTAGGCTGGGAGGTCCCAGCAGAGGCTCATTGGGGTCCCAGGGAATGAATGTGGCCCGGCATCTGCTCTTCCAGCTGAGCCAGACATACTAACTGGTTCCAGAAGGCTGACATCTTCCTGGCTGCTTCCAGCATACTCACCTGCCCCCTGGCACTGGGGTCCCTTGCTGGGAGGAGGCCAAGGAGCAGTGCTTCCTCCCTGCCTGCCTCCACTCTCCTCCACACCGAGCCCCTCTCTGCCTGGCTCTGCTCCCTGCCACTCTGTCAGGGAACACCCTCCCTAAGTGTCCTGAGGTTCCAGAGACTCGGGGTGTCTGCAAAGAGCGCTGGATTTGGAGTCTGAACTGCCTCCTACTGACGTCTCCTGGGGGCTGCTGTGGAGTCGGGGAGGACTAGCACTTTGCATGCTGCGCAGTGTCTGGCTGTGGCGGGAATGTAATGTTTTATTACCTTGTGCAGTGATGATAATGTCAGCACAGAAAGGCATTGGAGATCATCCAGGCCAACCCTCTCATTTAGCTGCTGAGTCTGACCCCAGAGAAGACAGAGGCCATCCCAAGGTCACAGCAAGTCTATGGCAGAGCTGGTGCTAACCCCCAAGCATCCTAACCATCAGCCATGCCCAACCCCTGCCTTGTTTGTCATTTGACAGAAACCTTTTACTAGAGCGAGACAGAGGAAAGGTGTAGCACTGGCACCTGGCTGGCCTGGTCCTTACTACCCACATCTCACAAAGCTTCTGGACCTTACACTTATGGCTGGGCTAACCCTGGAATCCCAATGAGATAGCTAGCTCCCCCAGCCTGGGGCTCCTGCCCTGTGAGAGGGTGCTCCCCTTCACCTCCTGGTTCAGACTGGGTTGCCCTGCACTCTGCCTCCTGTCACCTAGAATGGAAACAGGATTTCCAGGAGCTCACCTGAGACCCCTTGCCCAAGTGTCTGGCCCAGTTGGCTGCAGGATGTTACCCTGGCCTGGGACCATGGCCTATTTTCAATCTGGTGGTACCCCTCCCCAGGGCTCTGAAGACCCAAAGATGTCCAGACTATTGGAACAGGAGGGACCTGGGAAACCAGCTTTTCTCATCCTCTTCTCATCCCCATTTCCCAGATTAGTAAACTGAGGTCCAGAGAGGGAAGGAAGCTGGCTGCAAAACCAGTAGGATACCAACTCCTCCCACCCTAGCCAGCCTGGCCTCCTCCTGTTTCTTGCTCCCTGAGGTTGATTGATTCTTGGGCTGCCCAGCCCTAGTGAATATGGAAACAGGGACACAGGGCAGGTGAGGCCTTGCTTCCCTTTCTGGTTTGGAGGCCAGTGCTCTGGGAGGTCAGCACATATTTCCTGTGGCTGGGTCCCCATGTCAGCCTGAGCATAAGGTTTCCTGTCTGCACCTACTATGTGCCAGGCACTATTCCAGGCCTTGGAGATAGAGTGGTGAACTTGTGTGGGGATACAAAGTCTCTGTTTATATTCTCATAAGTGAGACAGGTAGTCAATAAGTGTACGACTTAATATATATTTTAAAGAAAAATAAATTAGGATAAGGTGATATAGGGAGGTAGGGGGCAGATTGAGCTTCTTTAGATGGAGCGATTAGGGAGGCTTCTCTAAAGAGGCTTCATTTGAGCAGATACCAAGCCTCAGGGAGGTAAGGGGGTGAACCCATGAATCTTTAGGAGAAGAACACTCCAGGCAGCAAGCACAGCATGTGCAAAGGCCCAGTGGCAGGATCATGCCCGGCATGCTCTAAGAAAGGCCGGGAGGCTAGAGTGGCTGGGTGGAGAGGGAAAGGGAAGAAAATAGAGAGGAAGTGAGGAAGGTGATCAGGGAGCAGATCACAGAGGGCCTTTTGCAGCATGGGAAGGGCTCTGACTTCATGCTCAGTGACTTGGAAGCCACTGGAGGATTTTAATTAAAGGATAGAGACTGATGTGCCCTCTGTGAAGGTCCCTCTGGCTAGTGAGCTGAGAATAGATTGTAGTGAAAGGGTGGAAGCAATGAGCCAACCCAGGAGCTTTTACAAGAATCCAGGTGAGGATGTTGGAGGTCAGATCCTGGATGTGTTTTGAAGGTTGACCAAGGTTATGCTCATAAGCCCACGGGAAGTGCCTGTCTACCTCCACAATGCAGGTTGAGCAGTTAAGGTTGGAGAGCTGGCCCAGGTCTCCTTCCTTATATGCCTGTCACCTCTCATGTAGCCATAAGCTACTCTGTCATAAGATGCCCATTTAACAGTTGGAAAAGCAGAGGCATGGTGAGGTATTCCTTGTACACATGTAGTTTTGCCTCCACAGTGAACCTTCCATTCAAATCCAACACTTTCATTTCCTCTACTTCATGCGCTGGTGTTTTCTCACATGCTGGCACGCTCAAGCCCTGGGGCTTTCGCCTATGTCAGCTTCTTCACCCCCACAGTTTTATCTGGTTAGCTCCGATGCACCCCCTAAGGGCCCAGCTCAAAAGCTCCCAGCTCTGAACTCTTTCCTGCCACTTTCAGACACTGGGGATTTCTTCCTCCACTGACAATTTTTTGGTTTCTCTCCCTCTTGCCCTCCATTGCCTGGGATCAACCAGAACTGAGGCTTGGTCTGTGCCTCCCTGCACATCCCCTCCTTCTTTCTTCTCTGTGTCCCCACAGCCTGGCCCAGGGCCAGCACAGAGGAGGGAGCAAAAACATTTAGTGTATTCCTGGAGTAGTAGCTGGTTACTATGGAAACAAGGAAATGTTGCAATTTCCCTAACTTTTGAGATTGGGGTCACAGAGGGCAGCTCTATCTTGGCCCCATACGATCAACCCAGGATGACCATCCTAGGGTTCTTATTGATTCAAAGTCATCTTAAGCTGGTCCCTTGGGCCTCAGTTTCCCATTAGTAACCTGGGGTTGGGGTACTGGGACTGCTTGGTCGTTTCCAGCTGTAACATCCCATATTCCTGTGTCTCTAACCCTTCCACAGGCAGGCCCTCTGCCTTCTCTGTGCCTTTATTTCCCTGTTTTGTTCATCTCTCCCTTCCAAGAGGATACCTGCCTGCGTCAGAAAACTCCAGAATCTCAGTGTCCCCAGCCAGACGGCCCTCAACAACTAAACTGGCATTCTGTGATTTGCAGTGGCACAAAGAGTGAGCCCTGCTTCCCAGGGTGGCAGCAAGGGGAGCAGGAAGGTGGGCTGGGAGAGGCTAGGCCAGCTCGCTCTGGTCTGAACCTGCACGAACCCCCTCACCTCCCCCCCACCCCCCCGGGTCTCTCCTTCTCTCACCTTGAAGGTGGCAGAGCCAATGTTCATACGGTGGGCCGTGTCTCAGCTGGACGCTGCCCGTTCAGCCCCAAAGCCTGCCTGAGGCAGGCAGTGGTGCTGAGTGGGTGGGCAGTGCCTCTTGCCATGTCTCTTCTCTCTCCACTTCATTGCTCAGAAGCCAAGAGTTAGCTGAGCGCAAAACCACAGCCTGGCTGCCAGCACCCTCCATAGCCCTACAGCACGGCAGGGCAGTTCTGAGGATTCCACACTAGTCTGCAGGGTTCAGACTGGGGAGGCCAAGGGTCTCAGGTGCCCAGCATGGGGCCAGGCCCTGAGCCAGATCCCCACCTGCCATTTGTACCTGCCATTGAGCTCATTGGGCAGAGGCCTCAGCCTGGTGAAACCCCACCTGAGTGCTACTGAGGAGTGACTAGCCTCCTCTATCAGACCTGGGAAGAGGGTGACTTGGGATGAGAGACTGGGGCTCTCAGGGCTTGCTCGCTCATCTGTAAAATGGGCCGAGAGTGCCCCCTTCCTCAGCTGCTGGGAGTGGAGGCCAAGGAAGGCAGTGTGTGCCTAGTACAAACACTGGTTAGGGCTGCCAGAGGGCGGCGAGCAAGACCTCGGCCAGAGATCCCTGTGAGCATCTTTTTCGAGAAATGAAAGCCTGAAACTTCAAGAATGAGAATCTGGAAAGCACCTCCCCTCTGTTGCTAAGCAGTTCCCAGGGACCTGGCTGGCCATCGGGTGTGCCTTCCCTTCCTGTCCCCGCTCCCTGGGCAGCTCTGGGCACTGAAAGGGGCCCTGGCCACTCCCACCTACAACATGGATCAGCTTCCTGACCTTGTCAAGCTCCTGGCGCTCTCTGCCCTCAGTTTCCCCATCTGTTCACTGAGATCCCTTCTAGCTAGGACTCTCATGGAAGCCTATCTGAGCAATTGTACCTCCAAGCTAGGCAAGGCTTCTACTCCTGCCTCCCCCAACACCGAATGCTGTCTATTTCATCTTCACTCACAAAGTTCTCCCTTTCATTACAAAAGCATCTGCCAGCTATCACCAGGGCTTTAGCCTTCAGGTGGGTGGTGGCCTGAGTCCTCCAGCTCCTCTTGATTGGCATGCCTCAGTGTTGTCATTGCCTCCTCCTGGGGGTTCTCAGGTGGCCCCCTCTGTAATCCCCAGGCTTCCATATGCTCCCCACTGGACTGTCTCCTCCACAAAGGTACCAGCTTCATCTCATGCCTCTATCAGACGCAGAGCAGAGAAGGTATTCATTAAAACTCTGGGAGCTGGATGATGGGACAGAGACCCTCAGCTGTCCAGACAGTTCAATTTTCTCAGCACATGGGCTCCACTCTGCTATGTTCACTTGCTGGGGTTTTGCTCAGTATATAGGATTTTTTTTTAAATCAATTTTTTTCGTGAGCTCTAAGGCCATGACTGGTTTTCTATACTTTTGATCAATACCCCTCTTTCCAGGCAGATGCTTTCTGACTTGTGTTTTTTGCATTTCCCCTGTTTACCTGGTTTGAGCAGCTACTTTTTTTTTTTCGTTTTGGATTCCATATAGTAAATAATGCCACCTATCGTTTGATTCAGATTTCACATACCCAAGAGGCAGCGAGGTTAGTAAATATTCTGCGCTGTTTCTTCTCTGCTTTGTTGTGTTTTCAGTTTGTGTATTAGATTTTATCTGCCTTTTCTTCCTGCCTGAGTCCCGGCACTCCATCTTCCCAGAGCTTGCTCAGAGGCACTGTGTCTGCTAGGACTGCCAAGTGGGATAGTGTAGGTTGCACTTGTACAACTTGGGGGGCATTGACATTGCAGTCCCCATACTTTGTACATACAGGTTTCTAGTGGATGATGGCAAAGTGTTTGGAGGAAGGGGAGCCTTGTTCTCATTCTTACAAAGCCACTGTAAGGACTAGAAGCAGGACTGCCATTGGCCCACTGCCCCGACTGAAACTTGAGAGTCACCCCTAACTCTTCCCCAGAACTGCAGGCTGTGACATTGGGGTCCATGTCCCCACTGTCCTGCCCAGAGCCTGGCCTGTGGGAGCATGTAATCGGGAACTGATGCCTTTGGACTCCACCTTCTGAATGTTTTCGGAGCCACCCCCTTCTCTCCACCTATGCTCTGGCCTTCCCTCGCCTGTCCTCCCTCTACTTGGCCACCAGTGTGACCTTAATGAAAAGCAGCTCTGATCCTGTTACCTCCTCTGCTCTACTTACAACGCCTTTGTGACTTCCTACCACCTACAGCCTGGCACTCAGGGCCCTTCATTCTCTGGCCCCAGCTGAACTTTCACTTTCTGCTTTGCACAGTCTGTTCTTTGCTCTGTCTGCCTGGTGAACTCCTAGACATCCTGCAAAGCCCTGCTCAAGCTGTGGCTTACACTTATGCACCAGCCAGATCAAGTGGAGGTTCCTGCCTTTGCCCCCGCTTTGCCAGCATGTTTTTCAACCACTGTTGAAGCCCTCATCTGGCAGGATCACAGCTACCTTCAGGGCACCCAGCCACCACATTTGGAATCTAGCAAGCATTCCAGAATGCTTGCTGAATAGGTGGAGGAATAAAAAACAGCTACACTTTACATAGAGCTGATAGGTTTTATGATTTGGGAATCTATCTATCTATCTATCTATCTATCTATCTATCTATCTATCTATCATCTATCATCTTTGCACTCCCAGTGGGTGCTTAGGAAGTGACTTGCACATTTCGTTTGAGAAAGAATTGAATAGCTCAGCCCCAGACTCACACCTGCTTGTGTACACGATCTGAGCCCTTGGCTCCTTCATTTGCCCTCCCCTTTCCAATTAAAGCCAGAGGGGTGTTGGGGCCAGGCCTGGTTCCCAGGAGCACCTCCTATCCTGGGTTGTTTGCCCAAAACTGCCAAAGTCTGAGGCCACCTGGGTGTCCGCTGTGCCCTCCTCAGTTTAACTTCCTGGGAGAATTGGCTCAGCAGCAAGAGCCTATCCAGAGTGCAGCACCTCTTGGGCAAGACTCCCTGGGCAGGGCCGGGGCTGGAGCCTCGTACATACGGCCTATGCACCAGGCGAGTCTGTGGGCAAATGGGCTCCAGCTTGCCATGATACTGGGGGAGGGGGGAGGGAGGGCCACCCTTCTGTTGGGTAAACATGGGTGTTCAGACCTGCCTAGACACATCCCTGTGCTGTGTCAGTTAGAGGCGTAGGATGGCATTTCACTGAGCTGGAGTTGCCAGGTGTCAGCCAGAGGGTGACAAGGAGGAATGCTTGAGCATCCACAGACCTCGCCTGGGGCTCGGCCCCTCCAGTCTTTGCTAGAAACAGAGCAGAACAGAAATGAACAAAGTGGGAAAATGGAGGCGCAGAGAAGGCAGAGGGCCTGACTGCTATCCCGCCCACCTCCGATGATCTTGTCTTCACCTCAACATTGGCAGCTCCCTAGGACCTGGGGAGAGTGGGTGGCAGGGAAAGGTGACTTTGCTAAGCCATGACTGAGGTCAGAGCTTCTGGCCTGGCTGTCCTCGCTGCAAATGCCTTTCAATCCTCGTCATCTGAGGCAAAGCTAACATCCTTGGGAATACCCATTGTGCACCAGGAAGGGCTCTCTGGTGTGTCGGAGGGTCACGAAGCCCTCAGAAGCAGGTGTTGTTCCCACTTTAACCCGGAGGAAGCTAGAGCTGAGGAGTGATGTGCTTCAGGCCCCATAACTGCCCAGGGGAATCTGGTCTCTTTCTCCATGTGACCCCCTTCTCGATTTTTTTTTCTTTAATGTATGCCCATTGGTACAAATGAGTAACCCTATGGGCATAGTTACCAGCCCTGCTCTGCGTGGAGGGTATGTGCAGGTTCCCAGGCCAATGCTGCCCTGGAGGGTGGCGGACAGCAGCCCTGGAGCTGGAGCAGCTGGTGGCATTTACTGCTCTGAGAGCATCTCTGGTCCAGGCTAGAATATGGGTGTGTTGCATCGTTTCCCCCACACACAGCTGGAGCCCAGGGGTCTGCGTCAGTGGAGGGCAGTGTTCCCTGGGCACTGTGTAAGCGGAATGAAGGCCACCACAGACAGAGAACTGGAGATGCCACCTGGGAGCCCGGCATCAAGGACGGGAGCATCATCGCTCACTTTCTTTCCCTGCGATGAACTTGCCTAGGGGTTTCTTGTCTTCTGTGATTTCCTGTCAGCTGGCCTCAGCCCAGTGCTTTTGGAGGCCCTGCTTCACTCAAGGGGAAGCAGTGCACCCCTCTCCCTGGGCTCTGAAAACCTGTGTCTGCAGTGTTAGATCAGGCAGGAGTTAGGTAGAAATTGGGGGTGCTGAGCCTCATAGGCACTTGAAGTGCCTGCTGTGTGCTTCCCAAAGGCATGTTAGCCAGATGTGTACTTCATTTGTAAATAGGATTAACCCCTGACTTGGGTGGGGCGGGTGGGGCGGGGGGCAGCTGGAGCATCATTTCCACCATCTGCACCTGGAATGGGAACTAACTGGCCATTCCCAGCACAGAGTCCAGCTCTTCCTTCTCGTTTGTCCCTCTCCCACTCAGCCACCTGCTTCCTTGTGCCCATGCGAATATGTCCATATGTGCACATGTGGGTTCCTGGCTTTTGGAATAGAGTGGGAATGGGTTGTAGGGAGACAGAGCCCAAGTGTAATTTTATTTCTGTGGTTCTCCTTTCAAGCTGTCACAGTAAATCTATTTTACGTGTCACTTTGTAAATCATTATGCAGGATTAAGCCTTTTACCAGCTTTTAAGCCTTCTGCAGCCATCCATAGCCCCACCTTTTTTCCCACCTGCCTCCCGAGCGCCTCGCTGCTCTGGGCACTGGCCTCTGTGCTGTTCCTTCCCTCCTTACTTCCCTCCTTCAGGCCCAATTGGTTAGAATGAGAGTGGGGACCTGGGAGGCAGCACCCATTTCCCATTTTCTGATGAAGATACAAGCTCAGGAGGGCAGTGACTCCCTGGCCTAGTGTGCAAGATGCTCAATTGTTTTCTGAGGCCCTTGACGCAGTGAGGAGGGAGGCTGCTGGCAGTAACCTGGGCACTGCAGTTGGAGGGTTTTCTTTGCCACCTCTGGGAACCTGGACACCTCTCTCTACCCTGTGGCTGTGGCCAGATCACTCAAGAATCAAAGAGAACTCCAGCTCAGGAGAGATTTTGAGGGTCAGGGTCAGGGTAGGCAGCTCAGATGTGTTTGTAGCAAGTGAAGGGCCTTCTGCCCGCTTCTGGGGTGCAGGGCTAAGGGCACAAGCTGGGGTGACAAGGAGCTGGAGATGGGTGTATGGTCAGAGGCTGCGCTGGCATGTGGAATCTCATTATTTATTCCTTAGAAACCCTTGCCCTTCTCCAGAGAAGGATTCAGGATGCAGAACAATAACACAATTTGCTGAGGTGTTTGGAGATGTTCAGAGTTTGAGACAGCGGCCCCTCCTGCCAGGCCGAGAGCCAGCGGTGTGCACTATGCATTTCCCAGCACCACCCACAAGGCCCTGGGGCACTCTGAATGGTCAGGCTTGGATGACCTCTCCCCCAGCCCTATTTCTCACTGCCTTTTCCATCAGGGTGGACTAGCCTCCACCCAGGCCGGAGGATTCCCACACTTGCTCCTGCCTTCCACTTGCTAGTAAAGGCCCTCGCCTTGGCTTTGGAGGCTAACTCTTGCCCAAGCTGCCTCCACCACTGCCGTTCTCAGACCTCCTTTGTCTTGACACTTGACAGTTTAATCACTTGCTTGCAGTTCAGTCTACCAGGAGACCCACTGGGGCGGCTCCTTGGGGCAGGGCCCTGTACTTGACACGTGAGGGCTCCCAATGGAGAACAAGAACCTGGCTGGGCAACATTCCCATAGCTCCTGCTTTCTCTGCCACAGCCCTCACTTTGCTGGATGGCAACTGCCTGTTCATTTTCCTGTTTCTAGACTTGAGCTCCTTCTAGAAGGCCAGACCTTGCCTCTTGTATCCCCTGTTGGTACGGGCCTGGGCACACAGGCTAAGCCAGAATTTCTTGGTGGAAGGATGGCTAAACAATATCCTGAGACCTTGGCTTCAAGGAGTCTCACAGCCTACTTGGAAATTAAGCCTTGGTTACTCGGCAAATCAGGAACGACCTATGCTGAAAGCACCAGAGAAATCAGCTAAGGAGTTCTAAGGAGAACTTGGACCAAGTGAGAGATGAAAATGGACTAGAGTGGTCAGGTAGGGCTTCCTAGAGGAAGAGGCTTTAGCTAGAACGAAGCGAGGAGGAGGTGGAGGAAAGGCACTTCTGGGAAAGGCCTGAACTAAGAAAAGGAAGTGGGCCCACCTGAGGGTCTGGGGGAGCTCAGCCTGTGCTCATTTCTTCAAGAAGTAGCCTGGACCCAGTTTCTAGGGGTAGCTGGGACCCCAGAGCGAAGGCACAGTTAGGAGGGGACTCTCTACTGGACACAGGAAGGACAGTGTTTTAGGAGGTTAATGAGGTAGCAGGGGGCTGTCTGGATTGGAGGGGGAGATAGAACACTGTTAATAACACAGGTGAGTAGAGTCCTGCAGGTGTTACTTCAGAATCAACCAACCTCTGCTGGTGGGAGGACTGGTGAGTGTGGTGCTAGGGGGCTGACTGCTCTTGAACCTGGCCCCTCCCTCCATGCTGAGAGGGTGAGGAGGAGGTACAAGCAGCAGTGGCTTCTGAAGGTCTGGATGCAGGCTGGGCCTGGCTACTCCCTTATAGGGGGAGGTGGCCCTGAGCCTCTGTCCTCATCCTGCAAATGGGGAACTTGACCAACCCCCACCAAGCCTTCTGCCGGCTGCTGTGAAGAGTAAGCTATGCTCAGGGAAGGGAAGGGCTTTGTGAGCTGCTGTGGTCAGGTCTTTCATCCAGTTCCAGGAAATTGGGGGCCACAGTAGCATGCCCATTGCACAGCAGCTGGCCTCCCCAGTTCTCCACATGGAAGGAGCCTGGGGACCTGAGTGTCATTACCAACAAATCCTCTGCCAGTCACTTCCCTCCTTCAGGCCTCAGCTTCCTGTAACTAGGTCCATGCTGGTCATCCCAGACTCCCTGGGTGCTGTGTTGTGGTGACAGTGTGCCGTGTGCACCATCGCCAGTGTTCCCTGCTAGGAGCCCGAGGCTGGGCGTGCTTCTGTGGGCAAGTCCCGTTGTCACGACAGCACCTCGATGCCTCCTATAAGCCATGGTACCTCCACCAAGAGCTCCCCTGCACATCTCTTGGTCTCTGGGGACTTCTACATCTGTTTTGCTTTTCCTTGCACTCCTGCCCACTCTCCAGACGCCCCATATTAGCCAAGTGGGCAATGAACCCTTATCAAATGCCTCCACCCCCACCTCGCGAGCCCAGCACATGGCTCATGGATGTTAACAAACCCCAACACCCGTGGGCAGAGGAGAGGTCAGGTAGCTCGCTTTTCTATAAGACAGGTGGCTTTTTTTAAGAACAGATCTTGTTCTTCTGATAAAAGAGCCCTGCAGAGAATGAAGAGACAGAGTGTAGGAAACTGCACCCCCAAAGCTGTTTGAATAAGATGGAAGCAGTTGAGGGGTTGATCTACCAGCCAATACAACAAAGGCTCCTGGGAGCTTTACAGTGGGGGAGGGTAAGCCTCAGAGAGCAAAAGGGACCCTGCCAAAGCCACTGAGTGAGGGCGACTGACGAGGGTTTCAGCGCTGTGCCATTATCTCATTTAATTATCCATGTGCATTATCTCATTTAACTCTCCAAAGAAGCCTCAGGAGGAAGAGATGACTTTTATCCTCAATGAACATACGTGCACAAGTGGAGTGGGGCTCAGAGAGATTAAGGCCACAAAGCTTAGACCGTGTCGGAAGCAGAATTTGAACACAAGTCTCAGATTCTGCACCATTCCCCCTTGTAGGGATGCCACAAGGAGGGCATCTCCCTGGGCCAGCACTCTGTCCCCCTCCTTCCCCCGCCCCCGGTGAAGTGCTATGAGAATGGCTTCCTCTTTCTAGGATGTGTGGGTGCAGAGGGCTTTCTGTATTAGGGAGATAAAAGAGCCCGTTTGGGGTGATTTTATCAGCTTAGCAAGCCGGTTTGACTTACAGGAAGGAGCCAATTTGCATTTTGGGAAAGAGTTGAGTGTAAAGGCCGTGGTGAGCGCTGGGTGGATTTATAAATAAACAGTTGGCCAAGGGCATTGTGTGTCCCCAGTTGTACAATGCTGGGCTCATATTGATACCACAGACCCGTTCCGCACGTCATAGCTGCCCTTTGGACAGAAAAGGCCCAATTGAGTAAGCACGCCTCCAGAAATGCCAGGGAGCTGTCCTCTGAGCTAGCTCCCTGGGCAGGCAGGCAGGCCAGGTGAGTCCGGCTGCGACCGGGTCTGTGTACTATGGCTACTGGAACCATGGGCAGGTGAGAACCCACTGGTGATGCCACATGAGGACAAAGAAGGCTGTGAGCGCTAAGGCCGGGCAGCCTCCGCTCTTCCCACAGCTGGAACAGAGACACCTGAACCCGGTTCCAGAAGCTTGGCTGCATGCACACTGGTCACCACACAGCCTCCAGAACTGGTCCAACCCTCACACTGCCCCCAGCAGTTCTCATGCTTTCTGTAGGACTTACTTCCAGGTTATTTTGAATATGAAGTTAGGTGACGTCAACAGGAGGCTTACCCGTCGTCCTTGCCCTGCCCTGTGGTAATGGGGTGAAGTGGGGCACGCCTAATGCCTCCCCAGGCCTCACGTCTCCTGGCCACTTGGGATTCTGCACCTCAGTCCTCATGGTTTGAGTGTGGCAGACAGCAGCGCTAAAGGTACTGTAGGCTTGTACTATGTGTGGCCGCTTAGGGAGACACCTACTTTGGTTGTTGAAACTGCCATCTCCTGAGATTCTTTTGAGACGGGAGGCTTCTCGTCCATTTCAGAGGGAGGTAATTGGGCGGAACTTGGTACAGTGAATTACATCTCTGCTTCAGTGGCAAGGTAGAGATTTGAACTTGGCTCCTGACCTAACCTCAATCCCTCTACTTCCACTGGCCTTGCTGGGGAGAGTTCCTGGAAGAAGCTGAGGGTGAAGGGTGGGAAAAGGAGAGGAAAGAAATGAGTCCTGATGAACAAATGTTTGTACCAGGAGCCAGAAGGATAAGGGCTTCACCAAGCCTCTAGTGTGGGGGGTCAGGGGTGAGAAGAGGAAAACCGCCTGGAGACAACAGGCCATGTTCAGGAGAACTTGACCTAAATGCTGCCTTCAGATATTGACAGAAACTGGTTCCTCGGTCCCTGCCTACTGTCAGACCCATGTGCTCATCCACAGTGGGTATGGGGTGCTGAGAGGCTCTGGGGCCATGGGGCAACCAGAACCGATAAGCTCCCTCTGTCTGCAGGGACCCAGAGGAGGGAAATGGGTCAACAGGACGATCAGTGCCCCTTTGTATAAATTACGGTAAGTGTTAGGAAAAACACAAGTAGAGTGCTGTATGGGGAATACCAAGGGGTGGACGTGGGGCCTTTAGGCAGGAAATTTTCCTGAGGAGGGCCATGCGGTGATGGGTAGAGAGGAAAGAACCTGCAGCAGAGATAACCTCCATCTTCGTAGTATGAATGGGAGGCCTGGCCTGAGCTCCTATTTGTCCGCAGTTCGTCTCTCCATGCTTGGCACTCACTCAGGGGCCCAGGGACAAACCCAGGCTCTCCCACCTGAGGTCAGTCCTGGCCCCACAACCTTTATTTACTTTGGTCCTTGCTCAAAAACTATGGTAGCGAGCTGCCTGGAATGAAACGTGAAGAACTCAAGATAATAATAAAATCAATTGGACTGTTTCCTCAGTAATTCTAGAGACTGATGCATCATTAATGTTGGTAATACAGTGCCTGTCAGATCACAAACTTCTCAATAAATGTGCAGCTGGCAAGCCCTGATAGAAATTGGAGGCAAGCAGAGAATGAGATTTGGGGCCTTTGATATATGGGGTGTCAGCAGTGCGGTGAAGTTTTTATCAATTTCTGTCACTTTGGGCTTTTGTGCTCACTACATATGTGGTCTTCTTGGCACCTCATATGCAGGCTCCCTGGTTGCTAACTGCACCCCAGGAGTGTGAAGAAGAAATGCTGCTTGGGGACCTCCATAGTCGGCCTGGAACTTTGTGTGGGGCCTCACTACTGAGAACTGCCCAGGCAACATGGTGGGGAGGATGGGCAAAGCCAGAGGCTTTGGACTTGACCCCATGGGTCACTCAGCTACTCCATGAGCATTTGTTGAGGATGCCACTGGGCTCTGCCCTTGTCAGTTGTAGGGTCTTTGATGGAGGCTTAGAGCAGTGGTCAGCATGGCTCAGGAGCCACATGCGGCTCTTTGGCCCCTTGAATGTGGCTCTTCCATAAAATACCATGGCCTATTTTGAAGAAGTGGCGTTAGAAGAAGTTTAAGTTTAAAGTATTTGGCTCTCAAAAGAAATTTCAACCGTACTGTTGATATTTGGCTCTGTTGACTAATGAGTTTGCTGACCACTGGCCTAAGGCGTGGGGACTAGTCAGGGGGCCATTTCTACCTGAGGGTCAAGTGTCAGAGCAAAGTAGGAGTTCCGGAGCTAATGTAGAAGTCAGTCTCTGCCAGGTAGTCGGGCACTCAGGCCTAGAAGCATGATGGCCCTGGAGTTTAGGGGAGGGAGGCTTGGAAGGGCTAGGCCCCAATGGCATTGGAGAGAAGGTAGAAGCCCCTGGAGGCAGCAGCGCATGGTGGTCAGTGCAGGGGCTCTGGAGCCAGACTGCTGGGGTCAAATGCAAGCTCCCATGCTCACCAGCTGGGCAACCTCAGATAAGTAACCCAGCTACTCTGTGCCTCGGTTTCTTCATCTGTGAAATGGGGATTTAGTAGCGGAAACACCTACCTCCGGGAGATCTTGTGAGCATGAATGGATGAATGCTGGTACTGCGCTTAGAACAGTATCCGGTCCACTGTGAGCACCTGGCCACTACTGGCATTACTTTTGCAGTTATTTCAGTTAGCCCTCCAGTGACCTGAGAGCCAGCCATACAGATGGGATTCAGAGAGGTGAAGGAGGGGTCCAAACATATGCAGCCTGTAGGAAGCAGAGCTAGGATTTGAGCCCAGCTGCTGCTGAACAGGGGCTCTCGTGCTATGGGTCTCAGATGCCCGGGGAGAGGAGGTGGCATGTGGACATTCCCAGTCAGATACCCTGCAGAGGACTGGAACTGTGTGGTCAAGTCATTAGCAGGGAGGTTTATGATGAGGGTAGGCAGTAGGCGGGCTTAAGCTTTGTTGGTAACTTCTGGGGGCTGGAGAAATTCTGAGACTCGGGACTTGAGTATGGGGTGTCAGTCAGGTTTGGCTCCCGAGGTTTGGCAGGAAAAGGTGGGCACTATGTGGCAGATGAGCCAGATAGGGACCAATTTGTTAGCAGGTTCCAGCAGTGGGCTGGAGTTTCAGTGTTCCTACCGCCCCCTGCCCGCAAGCAACCCTGAAAGCCAGCAAGGCCTGCAGCCTCCTGGATACCCACCTCGGAGCCATGGCCTTGGGAACACAGTGAGAGGACCCTTGGGCCTTTTGGAGGACGGGTGGGAGGTGCATTCGGATGCAGCCATGGCTGCGTGGACTTGCTGGGGCCCACCCTGAGGGCCTGGGAGTTGAATGTGCCCATGCTGGGAGGCCAATGCTCCTTGGGGTCTTCTGGGCACAGGGCCCCTTACCCCAATCTGCCTTTAATATGTTCCTCCCATGGCTTCATGGGAACTCCAGGATTTACTGTTGCTCTTTATCTGTGTTTGCTTTGAAAGGAAGGCAAGATTGCCAGGTCCCACCACCACTGTATATGAGTGGGTCTCACCACCACTGTATATGACCTGAACAAATTTTCAGCCCCTCTGAACATCACTTTCCATGTCACCACAGTGGGGGTCCTTGTACCCACAGGATTGTGGGTCTTGTAGGCCATGCCTGGTGATGCTCAGAACATGTGTGCTGTTGAGTGCCAGCCTGAGACGAGGCTCTGAATGAGTGATCCTGGTTTGACCCAGGAAATTAGGCCTTGCTAGGGAATAAGACAGGCCAGTAACTTCCTACAGCAGGAGAGCCTAGTGGCCCTTGGAGCAGTGCAGGCCAGCCTGTGGCTGGGCATTCGGGGAGTGCTTCCCAGAAGAGGTGACCGTCAAGCTCCCCTGCAAAGGATGAGTCAGGGAATGCTCAGTATAAAGGGGACAGCCAGACAGCACCAGACCTGGGTAGGCAGGAGGCAAGGTCAGGGAACTCAGAGAGGGTCTGATCATGTCATAAAGAGCCTAATATGCCATCATGCTTTAAAGTGTATCCTTGACACAGGTTCAACAAAAAATGATTTTGGGGTGACGAGTAATGTAGCTGGATCAAATTTGTAGAATGATCACTGTGGTGGCCACTTGGTGGCAGTTCTTACAGAGGCCTGAGGAATCCTGCCACTGTCCAGGAGAGAGGGCATGAGCTGCCCCCCATTAGGGCCTGGGCATGGGAGCAGGGGGCGCAGAGGTGTGGTGGTCTGCAGGGCCATGGAGTGCTGTGATTTCCTAGGGACATAAGTTCCAACTGCCTAGGGTGCCCTGGGCCCTTGGGGCTTCTGCAGACAGAACCTCCCGAGCTCCTGTTTAGCCATGCAGATGCAGGGCCTCTCCCCACATATCTGAGCAAGTATATTTAGAAACCTGCTCTCACGGTGCAGGCCTGATGAGACATGGGACCTCCGAGAGGACAGCCGCCTCTGGAGGGAAATAGTGGAGCTGATTACAGGTTGCAGAATCATGGAGCAATGCCCGAGGCCTCTGTTGAGGGTGGACTTCATCATCAGGAGGCGAGAAGACCGAGAGAAATCAGCAGACAGTTGCTGAGCCCCTTCCTTTTCAGACTCTGCAGGTGATTAGGGGGAGCTACTGGCTGTCTAACGATGGGGCATAGGGCACTGTCAGCACTGAGTTCACTCTGCTGGGAGGAGTGGGAAATCCCCAGGCCAAGTGAAGGAAAGGCATCGGAGGTAGAGGGAACAGCACCTATGAAGTCTCATAGTAGCAGAGGACTGCTGTCAGTGGGCACAGCCCTAAGTCAGGCCACAGGCATGGACTTTGTTCCCATCTGGCCTCTCCAGTGGGAGAAGAAAAACCAGGGGTTGCTGGATTCTGGGGAGCCTGAGGTCCTCACCATGGCGGCCATGTAGGGTGAGGGGGCTGGCATGGCAGTGCTTGCCAGGCGCTGCCTGCCCAAGGAGGGTGGCTGACTGACGTGCCACCCTCTGGTAGCCTGCGTGTTTCTTGGCATGGCCACATTGACGGGAGCCGTGGGGTGGAGAAGGGCCTGTTTGCCCAGGAGGAGGGGCTGTCTCTAGCTGGTGACTGGCACCTGCCCCTCCGGTGTCAAAGTCCATCCAGGTGAACTGGGGCAGGCAGGGAGGAGGGTGTCCAGGTGACCGACGGCCAACCTGGCAGGTGTGCCTGTCACCCCAAAGACAAGCCACAGGCCCCAGGGGCCTGCTCTGTCTCTTGTACTGTCCCCCCTCCTACACACACACACACACACACACACACTGAGGATGGACTATCAGCCCTCCACCCTCAGGGGACATGATGTAAGGAGCAAGGTGTCAGTTATTTACCACCAGTTGCCACAGCACAGAGAGGTAACTGAGGACCAGAGAGGCAACTGAGGACCAGAGAGGAGATGTGGCCTGCCCCGGGTTACTTACATAGGGAGGACCAGCAGCTGCTCCCAGGCTTCCCCGTGGCACAGTGGCCCCCAAAGCTTTGGGAGGAGCTGGCTGGGTCCCTCGTGGCTCAGGATCTGGCCACCTCCACTGTTGCTCTTGCTGTCCTGCATCTGTGATCTCCGGGAGGAGGAGCTGTCTGCCAGCAGTGAGCAGCCTCCTCCTGGGACCGCAGCGTGGGCAGCTTTCCTCACCTCCTCCACCTACAGCTGCCCAAAGAAACAAACCCAAAGCCCTGGTCCTCGCCAGCCCAGGAGAAGGTGTGTGGTGTGGACGTGGGCATAGTGAAGTCTCGAGCCCTCCTGACAGGGCGGCAGAAACCCAGCTCTGGAAGTGTGTAAACATGGTTATTTTTAGCCCTCTGAGGGCTGTGGGCACAGCAGCGTGACCCGCATTTGGCTCAGCCCCTTCCTTCTGCTCCACCCAGAGAGGAGGCCTCCTGTGGCCCCCCGGCCGCCCCCATCCATCTCGAGGCTGGGCCAGTGAACTCCAGGACCCTCTCAGAGGGGAGCCTGGTAGAGGCCTCAGCAAAGCTGCCCATAGCTGGGAGCTGAGGCCAAGACTGCTCACAAGGGGCAGGATGTGGTTTTCAGAGAAGCGACATTTCAAGCTGCAAGAGAAATATTGGAGCCACACAATTTCATGCATTTTCCATGGGCTTTTATCTTCTGAATCCTTGTGCCTTCCCTGGTCTAGGCGTTAGGAGACCTGGTCCCATACCAGTGTGCTGCCACTTTCACCATCATGGCTCCCAGGTGGGTAGGGTGCCACTCGACACCTCATCCAAGCCCTCTCCTGTGAAGGAATTATCCCACCCTGGCTGGTGGGGGTTGGGAGGCTAATGAGATCATGGATGTTCACTCACTTGTTCATTCAACAAACACTTATGAGCATCGATTTTGTGCCAGGCACTGTTCTAACCACTGGGTAGAAGCAGGGAGCCAGCCTGACAAGGGGCTGTGTCTAACATCGTCAGGGTGGGGGCGAGAGACAGATAATAAGTAAGTACCTAAAGAAGCAATAATCATCTTGCACAACCTGCAATACAGGGACAATATGGAGTGGTGTGTTATGGAGTGACTATTTTAGACAACGACAATCTGGAAGGGCCCATGAGAGACTTAAATAAAATAGAGCCACCATAGTGGAGGAAGGAGACTGCCCACCATGCCCTGCTGCCAGCCCACCATTGGGGCTGGGACACCAATGGGGCAGGCGGGCAGCGATGGTGATGGGCAAGCACTATACTGCGTGAGATGAGCAGGACCCAGATACAGGACATGTGGGCCGTGGGGGATGCTTTGGGGATGCCATAAACAGGAGAAGATGTACTTTACAGCTACAAAGGAGAGCAAGGGGGAAGTGAGAGTGGGAGTCCAGTAAGGGGATGTTGCCTTTGCCCAGGCAAAGGGGCTGGCAAGAAGTGGGCAGATTAGAACACAGGAAGGCTGAATACATACAATATACAGGTGATACAGTATGAATTGCATACCTAAAACCTATAGAATTTTAATAACCAATGTCACCCCAATAAATTCGATATAAAAAGAAAAGAGTGAGCCAACCGTGGAGATGGCAGATGGCTTGGCTAAGAGGGAACATCGGAATCAAGAAGGCTCCTTGACTTTTGGATTTGATGCCTGGGTTGGGATGCGGAGATCAATTGATTCCGAAGAGGCCAGGCACTGGAAGAGTGGAGGGAGACCAGGTTCTCAGGGGACAGAGCTAATTGGACATGGGTTTGCGATGTCTGTCAAAATGCGAGTGGAGAGGACTGCTCAGGGGAGTGGTGACATGGGGAGCGCCAGGCCCCAGTCTGGCACAGATCTTCTCTGGAGGGCTCTCTACCAGCCTCAAGCCAGGCTGTGTAGGGGGGTGCTCCCTCTGGGTTTGACCTGGGCTTTGTCCCAGTGCATCATGGAAGAAGGCTTTCTGATTCCCTAGCTGGTGGTAGAGTGTGGTGGGTAGTGCCTGCAGCCTCGGTGGGAGGGAGTGTAACGCTCTGTCTGGACGGCTGGGCTGGCTGGACTAGAGATGTCCAGCTGGGAACACGAGCACCATGTGCCGCTGGTGGGCCCGAGCCCTAGGTCTCACTACCAAGCCTCCTTGTGAGCTGCATTGAACTTCTTACTATGAAGCAGCAAGGATGCTTCTCGTGCGGCTGGACCCAAGTGCCAAGGACAGAGGGAGGAGCAACATGTTTGGGATTTTTAACAAACCTGGTTCCCTTTATTTTGTCAGCAGCCAGCTTTGTGACCCCAAACATATCTCTTCCTCTCCTCTCCCTGGGCCTTGGGGTTCCCCTCAGAGACACCAGAATGGAGCAAAAGACCCTCAGAGTCCTATAGCGACTCTGCCTCCCTCTCTAGACTCCGCATTCTGAGGGCAGAGGTTTGGTGTTGAGGGTAAGGGTGTGAGAAGAGGCCTGATGCCCAGAATGTGGAGGTGCCTGACAGGGTCCTGGGGAGCAGGTGGCATAAAGGCCACTCAAAGGATGGTCACAGGAAATGAGGTAGGGATTCCCGACTGCCTGTGGGAGTCAAAGGGACCAGCTTACTATAGAAGCCATTGTGCCCTTGGGAAAATCTCTTGGCTTGTTAAAGCCTTGGTTTTGCCACCTGCAAAATGGGAGTAATAAACGTCACTGGCCTCAGAAAGATGAATAACTACTGAGATAGCACAAGGAGAGCAACTGGCTCAGCTCCAGCTTGTAGGCTGCCTTCAATTTCTGGAGGTTGCCCTCTCCCGGTCCCTCTCCAGGGCTCTTCTGCTGTTGGGGCTTCCTGAGAGAGCCATAATCCCGGACCTGGGAGTCTGGCCAAACCCCACTCAGGCAGTGAGCCTCGCCGTGGCCTCGGGGACTGGCCCATTGCCGTGGCTTTCTGGGCGCAAGACAGGTACAGCTAGAGGAGGCAGTACGCGCTCTCTGAAATCACACCGGTTTTGTGCTTTATTTCTCCAGAAGAGCTGGCTTTGCCTTCCTATCAGCGTTGACATGGTTGCTGTTGTTGTGTTGTTGTTGTTGTGTTGTTGTGTGTTTTAACTGCTCTGGTCTTTAGAGCTGTGGTGGAAAGTGAGGAAAATAGCAGATGCTGTATCCATTTGCCACCAAACTGTCTGGAAATGCTATAAATATTTTCTATAAAGACAAGCTTCCCTAGCCCGATGTGTTAGTTGCCTCCTCCCTGACAAAGTGATTTCCGAAAATTAAGACAAATAACCTCTTAAATCACAGTTGTTAACCTCAGGTGTAAAAACCGTTAGCATGCCAGCCGTGGGCCAGAGAGACTCCACGCTAAGTGACTGCGAGTGGCATTGAGAGGCGGCGGCAGCCACAAGGAAGGAACCCTGTGTGTAGTCAGAAGGCCTGAGCCAGAAGGCTGGTTCTGTGTGCCACTCGCTGCTATGCCACCTCAGGCTGGTGGGCTCACCTCTCGGAGCCAGCAGGCGCACCAAGCTGTGCTGTGTTCCTCAAAGTACACAAAGGTGGCTCTGAGGTCTGTGCTCTGCATTAATCATGGCTGAGCACAGCCCTCTGCCCAGTCCCCTCCAACCTCTGGCTGTGTTGAGGACAGTGCCCAGTGCCTGGGCCCAGGATGCTTGCTGGTCTCCTTTTCAACAGAGGGACCTTGGAACCTCCAGCAGGCTGGCAGCAGAGAAATGTGTTTACTCTCCTGTGCTTGTTTTCACGTTTAACTTCCATTCATGGTGAAAGAGGCTGATTTTGTATTTAAGGTAACAGGACAAAGTTTTTTGTAAATAGTATACTGTATTTTGGCAAAAACTGTGAATTGATTTCAAGAAAAATATTTTAAAAAATGGCAGCTTAGATGGCAGGAGGAAATGACAAAATAAAGAAGTTGGGTAGGGACATGAGGGGCTTAGCAAACGGTCTTGCTCGCCCTTTTCTCTCCCATTCACCTCTATGGACTTTTCTCTCTCACCTTTTATCTTCTTGTAGAGGAGTGGATAAGGAGGGGCTACTGGTAGGACATTTTGATCAGTTGTCTTCCAACAACACAATACTCAGAGGTGAACACTACACCCCATAACATGGGCTGAGGGACTCCCTCTGTCAGGGTGCAGACTTCATCCCTGCCCAGCATGGTTGACCCCTGCGGGAGTGTAGTAGTTGCTCCACTAATGGGGATGTCAAACGCTACAAGTTTTGGAGTGACAGCCTAGAGTGCTATTCAGAAAAGTCATTCCAAGGTCATGTTTGAACTCTACGAGAGAGTATGGGGATTGATTGGTAATGTCTGCCACAGGTGTAGGAAGGGAGCTGGGTGATATGTCTTCCTTTCTGTTGCTTGGGTGCCCCCTAAGCCTGCGGCTGAGTCCTGTCTGCTTTGTACCACCAGCGCCAGGCATGGTAGCCAGCCAGTGATGGAGCTGGTGCTCCTGGAGCAGCCCTGGCCCATTATGCAGGGGGCATCCCCCAACTAAGTCACAGGCCCCAGAGGGTTGTACCTGGCCCTGTGCTCATGAAGCCCATGCACTTCCTGTGACCCCTCCCCACCATGGCCAGCCCAGGCTGCACAGGGTCAGCTGCCCAGGAAGTGTGCTGAGCAGACCCCAACAATGGATGTGCTGCTCAGGTTTCCAATCCCTTGTGCTGGGGATCCCCCCTGGAGCAGGTGTACAGGCGTTTAGATTGGAAGTCCTGGCTGCCACATGTACTGGTACACACATCATGATCATGCTTTGTTCTGCCGTCGTCCTCAGAGTGTTCTCTCTACACTGTCTTCAAAGCTGATCGGCAGACCAGGCAGCCTGATTTGCCCCTATTTTACAGGTGAAGAAACTGAGGCCCAGGATTGACAAGTAACTTGCTTCAGGTCACATAGTCAGTTAATGCAAAGACCATGACATTCATCTCTTGGCCACTTTTCCTTCCATTTACAAAAATAGCTGAAAGGACTTGATGCATCCTGGTGTTTAAACTTCATTCATTCGTTCACTCAGAATCTTTGTAGTCTTGTGGGGAAGATCCCTGGAGCCAATGGCCTGCGTTGCATTTCAACCACTTCCTGGCCATATGACTTTTGGCATGTTCTCCTCTCTCTGTGTGCCTCAGTTTCCCCATCTATGAAATGAGCATAAATACCACAGGGGCTGTTGAGACGAGTAACATGTTAACAGTGCCTGGCTCAGGGTGAGGGTTGAATTCAGCTGAGGCCCCTCCCGTGCGGGCACTGAGGAATTGTGGAAGTGAGCTGGTAAGACAGCTCACAGTCTGGTGACTGGGAGGGGAGAGTGGATGTGCACACCAAGAGGTGCACAGCTGCCGTGAGGCGGTGGGAGGAGGGATGGGGCCTTGAGAAAGGCTTAACCCTCAGAGGGAGGCCATCAGAACAGGGCTTGTGGAGGGCAGGTGGGCCTGCCAGGCAGAGGAACCTGAATGGCCCAGGTTCCAGTCCTAGGGTGCTGGCCTGGCCCTGGCAGATAACAGTATCCAGGACTTCTGGAGAGAGGATAGCTCCCATCCCCACTCCCTTTCACCCCTGCAGCTGAAGCCTCTGGGGTGGGGTGAGGGCTGAGGAGAAGCAGAAAGGCCAGGTACTGGTGTGTCCCCGTGGGAGGCAGTGAGAATCTTGCCCGAGCGCTTTGGCACCGGTAATTGTCTATTGTTCATCGGGTGATGAGCTAGCTCCCTGCCTGTCTGTCTCTCCTTTCCTGCGTCTGTCTGTGCAATGCAGCATAAACAGGCCTTCTTAACACACAGCCCTTCTTAACACACAGCCCCCTGCAAATGTGCTTGTAGGCTTGGAGTTAACCCCCCGCACCCCAAAACCCATTTATTCTGTGGAGGCCTGCCCCACTTGAAATCCTCCTCACCACCACAAGATACAGATGGTTGTATTGTTAATCTGCATCCGTGGAGGAGCTTTCCCCTGGGCAGCACATCCCCAGGACAAGCAGCCCCAGGAGGTCCCTTTCTAGTCCCCACTTGTAGGGGACGGGGGCGGAGAGTCCAGACCAGAGGTGACTCACAGGAGATGCAGCTGGGAGTGGCCCAGGCCTGGATCCCAGTCTGGGGCAGCACCCCATTGTTCTGCCCAGAAGTGGAATCTTCCCCACACCCATCTTTAGCCCCAGCACAGCCCAGTCCTGGGGTGCTGCGTGCTAGGAGAAGCCCTCAGCACTGGGGGTAGGAGGGCAGCGCTCTTCTTGTGGGTGAACCCAGGCATCTCTGGTGAGAGCAGAGAATGGAGATAGAATGGGAAGACCAGAGGGAAGCAGGGCCTCATGAAGGAGCAGGAGAGGGATCTCACGAGGGCTGAGGACAGGGAGGTAGCCTGAGGTCAGGGAGGTAGCCTGGAGTGGAGTGGGTGCTAAATAACAAGTCCCCTCCACCCCACCCAGACGGTGGGTCTGGACCAGATGCCGGCTCCTTTCTGTTCTAAGCGCTGCATGCTAGGGATGATTTAATGCCTGCAGCAGGCGGCTCCCTGATTGATGGGCTGTGCTGGACAGGCCTGATTCCATGAGCACAGCGGCAGGAGGGGCCCTCGCACAGTTCTGCAGATGGCTGCTTGCCCACCTGCTGCTCTCGCCCCCTTTCCTGGGCCCTGTGTGTGTGTGCATCAGAACTGTCCACGTCTCTGCTCAGTGGTCCCCCAGTACCTGAATGCAGGTGTGTGCTGTTCTGGGTGTGAGTATGTGTGCAGATGAGCACATGTGTGCCCAACAAACATGTGTGCCTGCATACTCAAATGAGGGGAGTGCATACATGTGTGTGCCTGTGTCAGGGTGACAGGTATACACAGGCGGGTCACCAGCTCATCTTGTTTTCCTGAGATGGGTGTGGTCTACAGTCACACACCCACACACTCATACACAACTGGTGACCTGTGTGGCTGGCCGAGAGACATCGCACCCTGATCAGTAACTCATCAGTAAGAGTTTGCCCTGATAACTGAGTGCAGAGTGCCCTGGCCTGGGGATGTTGCAGGGAGGTGGTAGGTGGGCTCATCCTCCGAGCATCTCTGGCCCATCCCCATAGGGGGACCATGTTTGGAATGCAGGTGGATGCACAGTGTACACTGTATTAACATCATGTTATAATAGTACCTGCTTCCAGCCCTCGGTTCCATCTGCCCCCACCCAAGAAGAATGTTTAGGATAGCTCAGAGGGCTGTGGTGAAATCACATTCCTTGCCTGCAGAGTGGTGCCCTAGGGATAGAGGGGGTCAGTGCTGACCTCTGCTCCCTCCTGGAATCAGGGTATCGTACCCCACCACAGCCACCAGGCTATCCAGAAGGAGGCTGGCAATCACCTCTGACCCTACCTCAACTGTTTCCCCACTGACCTGAAGCCTAAAAGGAGGCCCAGAAGGGATTGTCACCTGAGAAGGTGGGACTGCAGACCGCATGCCTAGGTGCTTCCTCTTGCTGGCTGCAGATGTGTGATGAGGAACAACCTCATCACATTGTGCTCTTTGGTCAGTGCCCCACTTTGTGCCAGCTGCTGGGGTCCAGAAAATATGCAGTCTCCTTCCCGGCAGGTGCTTCCCGGAAGAAATGAGCCCCTGGTATCCAGGCCAGGGCAGGCAGATGCAGCCAGGGCTATAAGGGCCCAGAGGTGTGGGAGACACTGTGGGGCCCAGATGGGCAGGGAAGAGAGGCCGCCAAGGCTGCCAGGACAAGGGGATTTAGCTTGCTGGAAGGGACAGCATTCCAGAAGGACAGAAGTGTGTGGACAAAGGTTTGGAGTCGTTCCTGGGAAAAGGCATGCCCTCTCCTGCAAGACATCTGGGCTGTTCTGGCCCAAGCAGCCTTAGCTCTCCATGCCCAGTGGCCATGGGGTGAAGCAGATGGCTGGGGGGTGGGGGAGAGGCGGGGTCACCTCCACCCAAGCCAAGTGAGGCCAAGTGGCCCACACAGGCCAGAGCCTGAGACCTTGGCACCAGCCACTCGAAGCTCTCAACTCGAGAGTTAATGATTCATTTGTGGCCAATTTCTGCTGGCCTTTGCCTGGCAATTCCCAAGCCTGCCCCTTCCCTCAGCTCCAGGAGTCCAAGAGCACAGGCTCACTTTCACTTGGCTGAGAACATCTCACCCACTCTCCAGGGAATGGTTTTTAAAATTATAGCAGGAGCGATGCAGGTTAGCCATTAAGAAGAACTAACTCTGGACTGCAGGCTGGGGCTGAGGTGGTTAGTTTGACTGTACTAAGTGCTGAAGGAAGGATCCCTGTTGCTATTCGAGGTGCCCCCCTCACCACCACCACCCCATTTAGTTCAGAGCAGATGCGAAACAGAATCCAGTTTATTATAATGCAAAAAGTGTTGCAGCAGTTACAAAGGGATAAGTAGAGCTTGACCCAGAGCAGGACTTGCCTGGTTAAAGAAAGAGGTAACACATGCAAAGGCCCTGGGGCACGAAAGTCCAGAGGAGATTGTTTTGGAAAGTTGAGGAGTTGTGGTATGGCTGGGGTTTAGAGGTTGTGAGAGACTTCTAGAAGTATGGACACCACAGACAGATGGTTTGACAGTGGGAGATGCTGGCAGTAAGGAGTCAGAGCTGGTACCTCAGCAGGGACAGGTGTGTTTGATTGGGGTTTTGGGGTCACGTGTGTCTTGTTTCTGTGGGTCAACACACCTTCCTTGGCAGCCTGCTCTGCGCCAGCTCAGGCCCTAGCCCTGCACAGGTCCCTGTGCCTGCGTGGAGGTAGACTGGAGAGGAGGGGTCCTGTGCAGCAACAAGGTGACAGGGTAACAGGGACTCGGCGGAGCCCAATGCCTTGATGTGAGCACAGGGCTGTGCTGGGTGGCTGATGACTTTCAGACCCACCCAGGCCCGCCACCTCGCACCCCCGAGTGACTGGCAGGAGTGTTGGGCAGCCTTAGGAGCCGTGTTCCCCATAGACGGTGAGCAGACCCCCAGGAGGTTAGCCCTGTCCTGTAAGATCAACCTGGTCTTACTGAGTCCACATGTGAAGACGTGTGCCCCCAGAAAGGCACAGCCCAGAGCCCTGTCTCCCAGACCTGGCTGGGGCACCCATATCCCCCTACCCCCTGCACATCTGAGAACATTTCCTCAAACCAGGCAAAATAGAACAGCCTGATTCTCTAGGTCACAGTGTCCAGGGGCTTCCATGATATCCTTCCCACTTTGCAAATTTAATTTCTTCTGATTATTTCTTGACAGTCCCAGGCATTGGTGGTAAACAACCACTCTCTCCAGAATGTTTCCCTGTGACAGCAGCTTTCTCTGGCGAGGGTGCTATCAACACTTGGCAGGGCTCTTCCCAGCTCCCTGCTCCTGCGAAGCTAGGGCTTCTGAAAGACGTTCGAGACTGTGGCACTATCCTTGTGTGCTGGGGGAAGGGGCTGGGGCCGGCATAGGCTTAGCCTCTTGTTCCCCGCAGCAGCCAGCAGCTCAGCCTGGCCTCAGCCTGGCCTGGGAGCCTCAGATGGCCCCTGGTGGTGGATGGTCCCCAAGCAGAGGGTGGAGTGGGATCGGGTGTCCTCTGGCTCCCACAGCACTCGTTTTTGGGTCCTTGGCACAGCTCAGGGCAGGAGGGAGCTTGACTCCCCATGGCAGCTCTGCCAGGCCTGTCTGTGGCCAGGAGACCGGTGGTGTCCCAGCCCTGCAGCCTCCACGGTCTGCGTCATGCTGGCTTAGGTGTCCTGAGTCAGAGCCAGGAAATGGATCTGCTGTGCGGGGGTGGCGGTGCGGCTCCCCTGGCAGCTGGGGTGAACCCCAACCTCCTGCTTTCCACATTGTGGAGGCGGGGGGCTGGCTTCATGCACCCCTCCCCTGGCCTAGACTAGATTGGACTGGTGCTTGGAGGAGAATGAGGTGACAGCTCTCTGCTCCATTTACTGTGCCCAAGCCCCTAACCCCACAGGCAGTGACTGACATTGACAGGAAGGAGGCTGGGACATGGGCACAGCTAGGCTGCTGTGCCTTTGCTGGGGCTGGACATGCACCCCTTTCCTGGAATGCCTTCTAGGGGTGGCCTCTGGGCAAGAATTTACCCAAGAATTGCCTCTTTGATGAAACCTTCCTGGGCAGCCAATCCTCCAGCACAGCTGTCCCTTTTCCTCCAGCCACTCCTGTGGACTCGCATCAGGACTCCTGTTATGGTATTCCAGTTACAATGTGTGTGCTCACCTTTTCCTCAGGGCCCGCCTGGTTACCTATGTGAGTGCTCAGGATACGATGTTTCTGTGTATCCCGCATGCCTAATACATAGTAGACAATCAATAAAAGCAGCCTGGATTTAATTAAGGGGGTTCCCCAAAGGCAGTGTTGGAGTATCTGTGAAGAGGAGAGGCTGGCCTTCCTGCGCCAGAGTCCCTCCTCAACCTTAGTGGCCTGGGTAGTGCTGGGGCCTGCAGCAGCCCCTCCTTTCCATCCAGCCAGTGCCTTCCTTGCCGCTGTAGCCAGCTCCCCGGGTTGCCCGTGTGATCACTCTCCAGAAAACACCCCAGTGGAAACTGCATGAATGATTGATAAGAGCTGAGAGCTGTTTAATTTTTCCCCCTGTTTAATGGCTATCAATAATTTAATACGCTCTCTGTATGTTTTTAAGAAATAGCACCCATTTTGCCGTCTCCGGTTTAGCGGGCTAAATGATTTAAGTGTTGGAAATGTGCTTGAGGATGGAAGTTGAGTGAGTCAGAGCAATCTGGAGGCCGGGTTGTGGGGAGGCAGGTTCAGAGCCAGCCAGTATCTTGGCCTGGATGTGTGTGTGTGTGTGTGTGTGTGTGTGTGTGTGTGTGTGAAGGTGGGCGGGAGGGAGGGGGGAGGGGGTGGGTAAAAGCCAGTGGCTTTCTGCTAAGAGCAAGATAATTGCTTTTCCGGGTCTCACTGAGCAGCAGCTGAACAGCTGTCAGTTCCCTCCTCCACCCTCAATGTCGAGCTTTTCTAGATGATTCTGGGGGGCCAGGGTGAGGGCTAAGGAGCTGCTGCTGGTACCACCGTGGGCTGAGAACTCCCCTCCCCCTGACATCTTTGCCCCATCTAAAGCTTTCATATCATTTTTAATGATGCAGTTAGTTTGCTACCTGTGCGTCTTCCAGATGGGTAGGGTTAGTGTGAGTGGGGTCTCAGAATCACTAATCTTGGGCCCCAGAGGGGCTTGAAAGGTCATCTGCCAGTGCTCCCCCAAACTTTCCAGATGCAAAGGATCACCTGGGAGGACTTATTAAAAATTTAAATTTCTGGGCTTTATTCCAGACCCACAGACTTCCATTCTGGGGGGAGAGGCCTAGGAAGCCGGAGGTTTAACAGGCAGCCCAGGTGATTCTTATCATCAGAGGAGCTGGGGAAATATAGAGGCCAGCTGCAGCTCTGATGCCTGTAGCACCCACAATACCACGTGGCTGACCTCCTTGGCTTGCATGCCTCTGGGGATGAGGAGCTCATTACTCGAAACAGCATACCCACCTGTGGAAGGCTGGACCCAGCCAGCTTCCCTCCTGTGCATGGCGTTACCTCTTCTGCAGGGGAGACTGCCGCTCCTGAGTTATCTGTGCCTCTTTGTTGGGCAAGGAGCTTGGAATACCAGAGAAAATGCCCCAGGGTGAACCCAGGCATGGGAGTAGGGAGGCACTCTCCTTCCTCTACAGGCTGCTGTGGCCTCCCCTAGTGGACTGCAGTGGGCATATGAGCTTACTGCTGGCAGGCACCACAGCGGCAGTGAGGACCCTGAGGGAGGCAGAAAGGCTGCTGGGCCTCAGCACTGTCTTCGCCTATGGGGCAGTCCTCCCACAGGATAGAAAGTGGTGTCTCATCTGAGATTGTTGAAGAGGCAGCATCTCTCAGATGGCTTTGGGAGGACTGAGGCCACAGGGGCCCCTCTCAAGGTCATACTTCCATTGAGGACAGAGCTAGAACTGAACAGGTGGGACAGGGGGCCCTTACAGGGGCATCCAGGACTGAGGCCCTGGTGCTGGAGGTCAGTTGAGATCCCACCCCAGCCCTACGAGAGCTGCTGGGGTGGAGTCGGGGGAGGCCTCTCACCTTCTGATGGGCACTGATGGAGACTGAAGAGTTTCAGACAGCGATGCCTGTCTGCCTGTGGCATCACAGCTCCCCTTTGCTTTGCCTGGCTGCTTGCTTTGTGTCAGCAGCGCTGGCTGCAAGTCAGGCTGTTTTATTTTAGTAGATAGTGAAGAGGAAAGGGATGGTACGCATTTCACTGGTGTCATCGTCGTCCACTGTACAACGGAGGCCCCTGGAGTCCTCCCCAACTTTGTAGGTCCTCTTTGGAACCCCAGATTCATTCCTGCCCCCAATCTACTTGGGAGAAGCTCAGGTCCAGGAAAGTGCTGCCCTACAAATGAGACTTGTCATGGCCAGACCCCTCCCCTTCACAGCCCCCAAGTCTGCTCTGGTCATCACAGCATTACTGGAGGGAGTTTTAACCCCAGGGGAAGGGGAAGAGGAAGAGGGGTGCCTCCCTCTGACAGGGCCCCTGTTTGGAGAGCTGCAAGAGCTGGGGAGACAGAAAGGAAAGACTTAACTCCACGCTCAGGAAAACCCAGGCCAGGAAGAGGGCCGTGTGAATATGGACACCCGGGCAAGGCCTGAGGCGCTCAGGGAAGGCTTCCAGGAAGAGGTGCCACCTGCCCTCAGGCTTGAAGCACATGGAAGTGGAAGGACATCCTAGTGCACATGTGTGAGGCAGCGCTGTGAGTGTGCAGAGAGGAGAGGTGGTGCAGGCAGGCCAGGGTGGGCTGCATCTGGTATACAGGGCCGGCAGAGAGCCCTAGAGGTTGGTTTGTTTTTAGCTTTTATTGAAGTATTCCATTCATTCAGAAAAGTGTGCAATCCTAAATGTAGCTTGACAAATGGTCATGAAATGAACACACTTGTATCTGCCACACTGCAAGAAATAACATTCCAGATGCCTCTGGCCCCTTTGTGTGCTCCCCTCCAGTCCCTGCTGCCCCTCAAGGATGGGGACTGTCCTCAACTCCACTGCTGCTGTCAGTTGCCTTTCGCTGTCCCGAACCACTCTGAAACGCGGTGAGATGAAGAACTGCCATTGACTAGGCTCAGGACCTGTGGTTTGCCTGGGCATCCTCTGCTGCTTTCCCCTGCGCTTGTGTCACCCGAAGGGCTGGCTAGACCGGAAGGTGAAAGGAGGCCTTAGTCACGTCTGGCAGTTGGTGCTGGATGTTGTCTGGGCAGCCTCAGTTCTCCTCAGCCCCCCAGTAGGGCGGACTGGACTGGCTTCCTGCCAGGGCCAGGCAGGGTTCCAAGAGGGTCGAGGCCAGAAACAGCAGGATCTCATGAGGCCTAGTCTCCATAAGTCACAAAATGCCACTTTAATCAAATCCTACTGGTCAGAACGCGTCTGGAGGCCAGCCCAGATTCACGGTGACCAGCAGACTCCACCTTGGATAAGAGGCACTGTGAAGAACCTAGGGCACATTGGTTCCATCTCAAGCATAGAGAGGTCATTGTGCCTGTCTTTGGCCTTTATCTAAATGGACCCCTTAAATGTGTTCTCCACTGTGTCTGGGTTTTCCTGTCAACATTAGGTTCATGAGATTGATCTCTAATGTTGGATATAGTAGCAGGTTGTTTGTTCTTTCATTGCTGTGTGGTATTCGTTCTGTGCATAGTCTGTGTATCTATTCTATAGTTGATGGTTATTTGGGAAGTCCTCATTTGGGGGCCATTATGAAGACCCTGCTGTGAACATACCAATACATGTCTTTGGGTGACCACATGCCTATGTTCCTGTGGAAATGGGAATGCTGGGCCACTGATAGACCACAGGTGAGGAGATAGGCTCAAACTGTTATCCACGGTGGTGAGCAGTGTGTGCTCCACCAGCAGCATTTGGAAGGTCTGCGAGGGCTTTGTGGAGGGGTGTGAGGAGGTTGAGGGGAGGTTAGAAAAGCCCTCAAGCTGAGGATGGGTGGAGGGATATCTCTGACCCTGGTGCTTTTTGTCATGTCTGCTCTCGGCCCTCCCCTAACCTCGGGCCTCCATGCTGGTGGGAGTAAGGCCCTCAGACCAGATGGCACTTTTCTGAGTGTGACCTCACCTACTGTACTTTTTCCCACCCCAGGGTCCTCCCAGACCCTTTTTCTTTTACTCAGCAGCTACCTTCCATGGCTGGCCTGATCCACCCACAGTCAGTGAAGCTAGGTGCCTGTGGGAGCTTATGCATGAGGACCAGGAGTGGGGGGATTGCCATAGCGGCCTCCATCCATCACAGATGTGGGCAGTGGGCAAAGCCAGGAGACTGGTTCTGCTTCCAACCTTGCACTCTCCTGCTGTGGGACCCTTGAGGAGATCCCCTATCAGGGCCTCAGTTTCCTCATTTGTAAAATGATAGACAAGGCTACCGACCTCAGCAAGTCTCCTTCCTCTCGCCAACCTGAGCCCTGCATTCCAAAATCTAAGTAGGAATGGTGTCAGAAGGCCCTTGGAAAGCTCAGCAGGCTTCCTGATTTCAGGGCACATGTTAGATGCCTGATTTTGTTCAGCTTGTTCACTGAATACCTTCGCTGCACCATTTATCAGTCACTTACTCATTCACTCATTCATTCATTCATCCGTAATATCAAGAAGTTTATGCGGCCTTGCAGAGAGCAGAGCTAAACTTCATGCCTGACGTCCAGCGCTCTGCCCAGGGAGGAGAAAGCTGGAGGGGACATGGCCAGTGAGACCCAAGGCCACTGGAGTATGCACAAGGAAAATGGGATTCTACGAAGGCAGCTGAGCTGAGTCTCAAAAGCCAGGGGCTTTGAAAGACAGGAATGTGGGGTACGGGCTTCAGTCAGGGAACCTAGCACGTCCCAGCTAGCTTCACTGCTGCTTGGGGTACAGGGTACCTAGGGGTTGACCTCACTGCTGGGCTGGTTCTGAGCTTCTAACGCAAAGTTCAGAAGATGGGCCTTCATTGGGGTATTGGGGAGCAGCATTCAGTTTCTAGGGTGGCTCCACTTCTCTGGCCAGCTCAGCCTTTTGGAGATGTCCTAGAGGTTGCTGAGGGGGGGTGCGAGCCGCCCTCAGAGTAAGACTTGGAGTTCACTGTGCCTTCTTCTGCCTACACAGGATTCAGCTGTTCGAGGCCAGGTTGGACTGCTGGACCTCTGCCTCCTTACCCAAACCTCCTTTTCCTGAAACTCTCAGCAGCCTCGAGTGCTGATCGTGAGCAGAGGCTTTATCAGGTAAGCGGCATAGGCCGGCTCTTCACACTGTGTCTGCTGCTGGGGTTCTGCTGAGCAGCTGGCACTACTTCAGGCCTGGAAATGCAGAGGCAAGGCTGTCACCACTGAGGAAATAGGAAAGGGGCTTGCTTCTGAGTATGGGAGAATAGAATCCAGAAAGGCTTCTTGGAGGAGGTAAAGCAGGTTGTGCTCCAGAATGTCTCTGAGAGGGCTGAGATTTTCATAAGGAAGAAGGCGATTTGGTTGGCTTCTCCTCTAGAAGTATATGGGCCTGATGCTCTCCTCTAGAAGTATAGATACACAAGTCCCAAGGATACTTATCACACAGACACATGTGTACTTGTAATGCTGTCCATGCAAGCTAAGGGTAGACAGATGTACATGCGCACACATATAAGAATTGTTGTGTGTGCACAAAGACATACTCCCTCATGTGCATATATACACAGACATCATCCAGGCATGCTATAGACATTCTCATGTGCACACAGACAGACTCACATGCACATAAATGCTCACAGACACATGGTCATAAACTTCTGTGTTGATGCTCCACACAGGCACAGGTTCTCACAACACATGGCATTCCCCACACAGGGACATGCTCACAGGCACTCACAGGCAGAGATGGGTTCCAAGGAGAAGGGGCTGTTCAGGGCTCACTGGCTTCTCGCCTGCAAAAGCTTCCAGCAGCCCCTGCAGTCGCTGGACAGCTCTGGGCCCAGGCTGAGCCATGGCTTCTGTAGGTATGTCAGGGAGGGTGTCTGAGGGACAGCCGTGTGGCCATGGACAAGCTCTTGCCCTCTGTGGCCTCAACTTCTTCATCTGGAACCAGGAGTAGTCACTGTTTCCCCCCACCTCCTGAACAGGGTGTTGGTGAGGATTAGGGACCACCAGTGCCCAGTGCCGAGGCAGTTTCTGACTCCAGGGCTCCAGCAGGTTGGAATGTCTTTTTTATGAGAAGGAAGTGGGTGAAGGATTTGTGGGTGCTGCTAAGGGGTGTTCATGAGTCCCTGGTCCTCATCCCCTGGGGACTCCATCCTAGCTCCCCAGAGCCTGGGTGCCCTCTGAGTCTTGGGCACAGCCAGCTGGCAGATCTGTGTTATCCATTTACACTTCCCCTGTTAGTTCCTGAGGAGTTGGGGTCTGTGGCACCAGTTTCATGATCTCAACTGCACTAGAGTCCCTGTGGGGAGACCGGCACATTACCTACATGAGCTCACTAAATATCCCCAAGAATCCTGAGAGGGAGGCCTCCTCAGTTTCCAGATGAGGAAACTGAGGCACAGGGCAGATTGGTAAGGTCCTCAGGGACACCCGTTTCCTAGTGTTGGCACTGAGCTCCTTCCCCTGTAATTGGAGGCCAGAATTTGTGCTCTTTTCTCCACAGTGCTCCCTTCAGAGATAGGTCATTTCATGATAAGGAAACTGAGGCTCTTAGTGGTTGGGCCTCAAAGCCAGGAAGTGGCAGCTGCACCCCAGATTCAAGACTTCCTTTTCCCTTCCTTCTTTTGACCCAGTAGGACCCTTCCAAGTTATTTGGGTTTTAGCCTGACCCAGAATTCCTCAGGCAAAAGTGTCAATTTTTTTTTTTTTTCAAAAGAAGGTGGATTGTTCTCTGGGCAAAATCTAGTAATTTCCTCTTTGAAACCCCTTTGTAAATGTCCTTAGTGTGGTCCTTGGAAACCTGGCCAGCAGGAATCTCTAGGATACCCAGTGCAAGTTAGGTAGCTGGTTCTGATTCTGGGAGCTTCTGATGGCCACTGGTGGAGGGAGGGGAAAGGGCCAATGAATGAACTTTCACTTCTCTGGGCCTTCATGAGAGTCTTCCTTTTCCTTCTATATCAACCCAGCAAATGTCTCTGCACCTCCCAGGGCCCCTTACCTGCCACCTCCTAGAGCTCCTTCCCAGAGGCCCTGCAGGTCCACCCTCACGGAAGCCCCAGTGTGCGTGGAAGACTAGCTTTTCCCCTGGTAAGGAGCTCCACCCCTGACCCAGAAGAGGCCCCTGAGGTGCCTGGGTGCTGCAGAGGGCCTGGTGGAACCAGAGGCCTGGCCAGCTGGAGTATACAGGCCCCCAGCCGAGCGGACTGCAGCCACGATTCCCACACAGGCAGGGGCGAGAGGGCCCCCGTGGATCTGAGCCATAATAGCCACCAAGACTGGACATAGTGAAAGGGTATCTCATGGAGGGCATGACAGCTGTCCCATATGACTGGCATATAAAAGACACTCAAAACCCCTTTGATGGTTGAATGTAGAAGGCACTGACATGACTCAGAGGTCGACCCTGGGCCTAGGCTTTGGGTTTTCCAATTCTGCCACTCCTCTTTGCGTGATTCCAGCATAGTGGCTTAACCTCTCTGTGCCTCATTTCTCATCTGGAAAGTAGGGACAGAGAACCTGCCTCACTGAGCGATGAGGCATTCAGTGAAGTAAGCCCTATAAATCCTCAGCCTGGACCGTTAGTGCTCCACGCAAATGGTCAATGGTGAGCCAGCAGACGGAGGTGAGTGAGGGAGCTGGCCCCGAGGGCTGTGCCACACAGGGCAGTGACATGGTTGGATTGACATTTTTAAAAGGATGGAGGGGACAGCAGGGATTGGGGTTGGGCCAGATTTGGGTTTCATCTGAAGCAGTCCCAAACAGCTGTTGATTAGAGCTCTGTGGGCGGGACCTAAAGTGGCCTCCAGCCCCTGGTTTGTGGCCTCAAGCTGCCAGCATGTGCCATCAGCTGTCAATCAGCAGATTTTCAGGGTTACATGGGTGCAGGGCAGGTTCGGGCTAGCTACAAAGACCTTGAATGTCAAACTCAGCTCACAGCACGCCTGACTACATAGAGCTGGGTTTCCAGGGTCCCCATGTGGCATGCCTGTCAGTCTTCAGCACCAGCTGAGAATGCAACCCCACCCCCCATCCCGCTCCCTGCCTGGAATATGTTGCCTATAGTCCAGGCTCCTCAACCCCCAGACTTTGCAGCCTGCCCTGACCCTGAAACCCCTGCCACAGCTGAATATAGTTTACAGCCCACTGGTCCTTCCTGCCTGAGGTAGAACACTCCCTAGGTGAGCAGGATGGGGCTGTTGTCCTGGCAGACTCTCTGAACACGTCTCTCAAGCCTCAGTCCTGCTGCTGACCTGTCTTGTGATCTTGGATAAGTTGCTGCCTCTCTCTGAGTAATTGTTCATTGAACTGTAAAACCAGAGGGCTAGGACAGGGTAGGGGTGACCAACTACAATGATCTTAAGGGTCCCAACAACTCAGTGAAGCTTGGGAGCCTCCTACCATGCAGATAAGGAAGCTCAGAGCCCAGAAATATATAAGAAATGTATACAGAGTCACAGAGCCATTGGTGCAGCTGGGATTCAGCCCAACTACACCTCATATCATTGTATGTTTTTCCCCCCACTATATCAAACTGGTACCTACCCAAGTTTGCTGGGCAATCCATTCACTTCATCAGCCAAATTGTGTTATACTAGACGCTGGCATCCAAAAGTAAATCTGCATATGAGGAACTGGGGGACTACAACCCCAGGCTCAGGCAAAGGTCAGAGTCTTCAGGGTAGAACCTGTTAGGTGGATGCCATCAGTGGATGAAGGCAGTAGGAGCTGAGAGGATCTGCTCTTCCCTGATGCTGGAGGAGGCAGGCAGGGGAGACTGCCTGGAGGAGGGGTCTGGATCCCAATACAGTGGAGTGGAGGTGAAGGGTTTTCCTGGGGTCTCTGCACAAAAGGGGGCTATAGAGCAGCAGCAGCTCCTCTGTGAAGGCTAGGAGGAGAGAGCTGGACTCTGCCCAAGAGCTGAGGCTCATAGCTCACCCAGAGACTGTGGAGCAGCAGAGCTGGGGGCTTGTCTACTCTATCTGGTAGGGCCTCCAGCTTTGCCAAGCCCTTTCCAGCACTCTGCCTCTTCTGGAGTCTCTCCCGGGACCAGAGCCTGGAGCTTTTTTATCAGAGGAAAAGTCAGTCTTCTTAAATGCTGAAATATGAAGCTGCCCAGGATGGAGCCCATGTGCCACCCTCTATTGCCACTGTCTGTGCCCCTGTCTGATATAGGCCTGACCTCAGACTAGGGCTGGGGTTGGAAGCAGAGATGGATGAATCTGTTCAGTGATGTAATGGGGACAGAGAGACCCAGAAACCAGCGCAGGGCATGCAGCAGCATCATGGCAGGTGCAGGAGGTGAGCAGGCCAAGCAGGAGTCATCCCTCCCAGGGCTGGGTTCCTCCCCTGGCTTCCACAGAATCCAAGGGTCTCCTTGTGGATTGTATGTGTTCACCTGTGTAGGTGTGTGTGTCTGCATGTGGACCCGAGGAACTCACCTTGACCACCCGAGGGGCTTTACAAGGACAAGTCGGATTGGTAGGGTTGGGAAACTACACCTTGAGGGGTTCCTTTGGTGTTACTCATGGCAGTGCTTCCCTCCAGCTGGAGTTTGAGGACAGCCACACCCCTCCCCCTGGGTCCCAGCCTCTGTGACCTTGCAGGGAGGGAGCAAACACTGGGTGGGGCTGCAAGGGTGGCATCTTTGTTTTAATCATCGCATCCTGGCCGCCTTTGGGAGTCTTTTAGAAATTATCTGGCCCAACCCCTCCGAGCCTCAGATGAGGAAACTGGGGTTCAGAGAAAGGAAGGTGCATCCCAATGCCTCCCAGCGTGGCGCTCCTAGGCTTTCCGCTGACCTCACTGCTCCAATGCAGGGGATGCATGGTGAGTGTAGCTGCTGTAGGGCAAGACCTGCAGTGAAGTGACCTAGTCTTGGGGCACAGGGCACTGGCTGTTTGCAGAAAGGCAGGACTGACCCCAGAAGGGCGGGGACCTGGGCAGTCCTGAGAGCTATGCAGGGCCCTCAGGCCTGGCTCTGTTTGTCCTGGTTTTATTCCACCTCCTATAATCACCACCTCCTGCTGAGCCTGCCACCATTAAGGTTTTCTCCTCCCATCTGTTTAACCAGAGAGCCAAAGAGGCCACGGCAGAGAGAATGCTCTAGAGTCAGGGCCAATTTGAAGCTGACAAGATGCAAGAGGGGGCGCGGGGGGGCGGGGGGGTGAGGAAAAAAAAGTAGACTTGGGAAAGAGGGCCATCCATATTCCTGGTCAGTCCCCTTCACTGAGCCTAGTGGGTGTTGGCGGCCTGCAGTCTGGAAGGCTGCTGGACCTTTGGTAGCAGGGACAAGTGTCTAGGTGCTTTGAGTGACAAGAGGGCAAGGTGGGCTCTCTGGAATAGGTGGACCTTCAGCTGGGCCCTGAAAAATGAACTAGACTTTAAACTGAAAACATTCCACACAAAGGGACCATCTGGGCCAAGGCCCAGTGGCAGGCATACCTGGGGCAAATCAGTGGGGCTGAGACTGGGCAGTGGAGGAATGAGGTTAGAGATGCCCCCTAGAGGCCAGATGGCAGAAGAAGGAGGAAGTATTTTGTACTTCACTTCTGACTTGCTAAATGTCCCCGAGCTGATCACTCACCCACTTCTGTACCTCAGTTTCCCTTGGATCTCCCTGGGGCTTCAGACACCTGGGATCCACAGCAAGGCAGTTCTTCGGTGGAAGGTCAGCCATTGGGGAGGGTTTAGTGGGCATCAGGATCCTAGGCTTTTTTCCTCCTGCCAGAGTTGGACAGCTGGCCCAGGACATTGCTGCTAGACCCAGACCCTGGCTGGGAGAGTGTACCTCAAACTTGGGAGGTCTGCCAGGAGTCTCCCTAATAAAGATAAAGGGAATATCAGCACCCTGGGACATACCCAGCTATGGGCTAAGAAACTTAGTGCTGAGAGTTTGGGGTAGGCTTCCCCTCTCCATCCTGTTTCTGGGAAAGAGAGGGAGTAGGTGGCCCTCCCCAAGGCTGTGGGTGGGCTTAGCGCCCAACGGAGAGGAGGCAGCTCTTTCTTTGAGGCCTTCTTGCTGTGTCAGGCCTGTGATCTTTTGTGGGCCCTGGAGTGCCTGGCACCCTCTGGGTGTGGGCCCTCCCGTGGCTCTGGGCTCAGCCCAGGTTGTATTTGCAGCGGCCTCTCAGTCACCTTCTCCTGTCAGGGGAGTGGCAGCCACAGGCTCGTGGATTCCCAGTCCCTGGAATTGCGCAAATCATCCTGGCAGTCAGCTCAGGCCAGTCCCCTGGGGACCAGCCTGGGTCCCACTTGGGAAGCCCAGACCTCTTCTCTGGAATAATACTGCAACCTCACCATAGCAAGGAGGACAAGCCGCCCTCGGGCTGAGCTTCCTTGTGACCCCAGCTCCTGTCACGACCCTCATAATATCTGATAGGCTTAGCAGGGGCCCATTTTCCAGAGGAGGAAAGTAGAGTCCGAGAAGACATATGGGACTTGCCCAGAGACATGTACCAAGCCAGGCAGGACTCAAGTCCTGGACTCCAGGCCATGGATCCAGCTCCTTCTGAAACCTGAGCCAGTATTTCTTGCTCAGGCCCCCAGACAGGGGGGTCGGGGGGACAGGGCCTGGCAAGAGAAGGTGGAGGAAGAGCTTTAGGGGGTCGAGAAGCTGGAGGCAGAGGGCCAAGTCACTGTCTCTGCCCCTCGTTTCCAGCCACTTTAATTAGCTGGGTCTTCCAGTGGCAGCGACATTTACCTGGGCGGGGGGCGGGGGAGGTAGGGAGGGCCTCCTCCCTCTTGAATTTAGGTGCTAAAAATAACTGGGCCCAGCTTCCTGTGGCCCCTGCCCAGCCAGTGCCTGATGGTCTCGGCCACCTTTTTCCTGGGTGCTGGAAGCGGGTTGCTTTTGAGCATGTAGTTCCTGTGCTGGGGACTTTCTAGGAGTTGGGGCAGCAGTGGCATTGCATGCTCAACTCCTGAGACTGAAGAGGGGTCTATGCAAGGCCTACCTGCTCCCCAGGGCTTCTGCCTGAACACTGGCACCCACCCTCTTTTCGCCCTGGGTGGCAGTACCCTGCCTGGCTGGACACCCGCCACCCCCTCCCCCAGGGCGCCTGACCCCTTTCCCCCTCTTCCTTGAGCTGCTGGAGTTTTTCCTGGGTTACATGAATTCTAAGGGAGGGGAGACTATGGCTGGCACCCTCAGAGTTATTAGCACTCACCTTGAGTCCTGTACCATGCCCCACACAGATGTGTAGTCGTGGCCCCTGTCCTTGCACTGGCATCATCCTGTCACACGAGCTGCCCGGAGGAGCCCAGATTTGGGGGCTGGACATGTTTAAATCCTGCTCTGTGATCTTAGCCTCCGTATTCTCATCTCTGAGGAAAGCAGCTTGACTTTGGAGTGTGATTGCAGAAGTGAAATGAGGTCATGTGCAGAAATGGCTAAATCCAAAGAGCTGGGCCCACGGAACTGTAGGAGGTCCAGCACCTCTGGTCTTGCCTTTCTCTTGCTGGGTAAATAGACCCTGAAAACCTAATACATTTGGTTGGTGTGTTTGGATCAGGAGGAAAAGGTCTGCCCATTCCCTGCACCTCCAGAGTGGCCTGCGACCCCTGCCTCCCTGTGTTTGTCCAGTTCTTGCCCTGGGTCAGTGTGATCAGAACTGTGTTGACATTGGCCTACATGCCCCTGACTGTGGGGTTAGCCCAGGGGAAATGGAGATAGTTTTCTGAAATTGCCCACTCTGAGAACTGGGGCCAGTGGGTCAGCCCCTCTACACCTCAGTTTCCCCATCTGAAAGTGGGATAATTAATGGCCCTTACCCCATAAACATTGTGAGGTTAAATTAGGAACGTACATACTGTGCTTGGAAAGGGGTCTTGCACGGGTGAGCACTTGGGGTGTGTTAGCTGGTCCTGTAGCAGCAACAGTAGCAGTCGGTGGCAGGAACAGTGACCACCTACCATTTGTTGACTGTATTAGTGTCAGATGCTAAGCCCTTTACATACATTATTTAATCTTTGTGGCAACCATATGAAAGGCCCTCCTATATAAGCTCTGTGTTCCAGATGAGGGAGCCGAGGCACAGAGAGGGCACCCAGTCTGAAAGTGGTACTACTAAAAACCTATCTCAGAGCCCTGCCAGGGTGACCAACCGCCTGCGTTTGCCTGGGACCATCCCGGACTTAGAGCTGAAAGTTCCACATCCTGGAGACCTCTCTGTTCCAGGCCCACCAGAGGGTCTAAGCCTGCTGAACCTGGCCCCGTCCTTGGCTCCAGGGCTGGCCACTGCATTCTGGGCTGGGCCCCTCCCACACCTCACAGATCCCTCTTCCAGCCCCATCACTCTCGCCAGCTGGAGGGCGTGGGTCGGGTCCAGTGCATCCTGGGCTGCGCCTTACCAGTTCTCAGTCTCACCATGGGCACTGAGAGCTTAGGCATCTCTGTTCCCCGCTTTCTAGAGATTCTGGAAAGTCCCTTAAAGGAGAGAAGGCGGAGTGAGCCCCACCCCCAGCCCTGGCTGGGCAGCCTGGAGAGGTAGCACTGGCCCTTCCAGTGCACTGATGGAGAGTGCTGCTGACAAAGGAGAAAGGTCAGCAAGGGACAGAGTGGACTTGGTGGCGGCCTGCTAGTCTCAGTGCCCTCCCCCGACCCTGGGGCAAGGGCTTCTGGGGGAGGCGCCCCGTGCTCCTTGGGGTCCTGGTCAGTCCATGCAGGTGTGGGGAAGCAGCTGGGGAAGCAGCTGGGGAGGTGACACCTCTGTCTCCCTCACCCCCACACCTGACAGTTACCTTACCCATCTCTGCTTCTGTGTACCACTATCGCTCACATCCTCTCCTGGCATTCAGGTATCACCATCTTCTTGCCTTTCAATGACTGAACCCTTTCCAGCCCTCCACTGCCCCCCATGACTTCCCTCTGTCATCAGAGGGAAGTACAAACTCTGGGGCTGGCATTAAGGCTCTCTTAGTGCAGTGAGGCAGCCCAAAGCTGCCAGTCCTTCTGCAGGCTGCAGTCTGCCGCCCCCACTCTCAGACAAGGTCTGAGCCTTCCTGGCCCTCTCTCTGTGCCTGGGTCTCTCTTCTCCAGAAATGCCTTTCCAGGGCCTAGCACATAGCTTTTCTCCCTAGAGCAGTGGTTCTCAACCTTCCTAATGCCACGTCCCTTTAATGCAGTTCCTCATGTTGTGGTGACCCCCAACAATAAAATTATTTTCATTGCTAAGGCAGGTGGAAGAGGGCACGTGTGAGGTTGCAGTGTATGTACCCTGAGTGCCCATCCAGCTTGTCCCGTGTGTCAGCCTCACCTAGGCTGCAGTGCTGAGCCCGCTGTGACCTGGAGACCAGCCTGATGCATGAACCACTCCATGCTGTTCCTCAGACTCTTCCTTGAACTGTCCCGTGCATCTCATGCCCCAGCTCCTGGAAGGGAGGGCAGGAGCCATCTGTCTCCTGAACTCACAGGAGGCCAAGCCCCCATCAGGGCAGGATATCAGTGGTTAGTGCACAGGCTATGGGGTCTCATCCCAGCTTCATCCCTTACTAGCTGTGTGACCTCAGGCAGTCACTTAACTTCTCTGAGCCTCAGTGGTGATTTGTGAAATGTGGGTAATAATAGTCCGTCTGCCACGGGATGGTGAGATTCCATGAAATGACACATATTAAGTGTTCCCAGGGTCCTGGAACATTTGAGGATTAATAAAGTTAGCTTTCATCATCATTGTCATCATTATCAGGACAGGCAGGTCCCCAAGAAATGAGGGCCCTCCTGCAAGTGGGTATCTTCTGGTTATTGGGACCCTCCGTTTCTGCCCCCACCTCTGTTTCTGAACTCACGTTTCTGTCCCTCTTTGTCCTTCGTCCTGTCCCAGCACTCCTCCCCCACATTTCCTAAAACCCCAGGAAGACCAGCCCTCTTGGCCTCCTGTTGTCACCCGCCTTATCCCCTCCCCCCCCCCCCCCCCCCCCTCCCCCGGGGCCCACAGATGCCTTTGGGTCTGGGGCCAGGATTTATTATCGGAGCGTGGCCTCTCACAAGTGCCTTGAGAACAGTAGGTGCCTAAGGAGAGTTGGGTTGAACCAATGTTCACCGAGCCCAAGTCACTTCCGAGAACAACACAGCAATGACTAGCCAGGCCTGTGGGCTCATCCAAGGGGCATTTCTGAAGCCAGACCTGAGCCACCTCACACCGAGTCACAGCAAGTGTCCACTCTGGCCTCCTGGATTCAGGGGTTTGGGGGCGGAGGGGCGGGGTTGGGGTTGGGCCTCTCTGGAGGAAGGTGTTCAAGGCTGCTTCCTCTCAGGGCCTCTGAGCTGTTGCTCCTCCTTTGGTTTGACCCGGCCCTTTCCCCACCCCCACAGTTCTGTTAAATTGTGTTATTATATTTAAACAAATCAATTCCATTGCAGAGTTTTTCCTGTCCTAATGATGAGTTTGCAGCACAAATGCCATTGATTTCTCACAGCCCTGAAAACCAGTTGATGAATAGCACTGGCTTGTCTTTGGAGAGGCACTTAGAGCAGTTCTGCAGGGGCCCCTCACCCACACATGCACTGTCCCTGTCACCCCCGCCCCACTCCACCCCACGGCACTGCTGCCTGCAGGGGGCGAGGCTGTGTGACCAAGGGAGGCTGCAGCCATAGAATGTCATCGCAAGGGCCTGCCCTTGTGCTGGTGAAACAGTCACAGTGGAGATTTTTATTGATTTTGGCCGAAGGCAGGAGCACAACTTACAGGGCAGAGAAGTGGTGCCGTGTGATCTTTGTCCTCCTTACAAGTTCAGAGCACAGTCCTGAGAGTGACAGCAGCTCTCATTCTAGACCTTGACGGGCTGCCCGTCACTGTTCTTTTAAAGGGGCGGTTCCAGAGGTCAGAGAGCTGTCCCTACTGGGGAATAGGAACTTCCCTCTGTGAAGTCCTTGGGAACCTCTGCCATCAAAGTCAAGGCTAAAACACTGGGCAGGGCTTCACCTTTCAGATCACTCCCAGGAGTCAGGACCTGTTTGAGCTTTTTGATGACCCTAGAGCTTGGGTGGGCAGGTGTTTTTGTTCCCAATTTAGAGGCAGGCAGCCTGAGTCAAGAACAGTCACTGGATTGGGAAAGGGCTGCTGGTGCTGAGACCAGCCCTGGGGGCCGGAGTGCAGCCTTTGTGCTCCCATCTGTCCCACAGGGAAGCTCCTCTTCCTACCAGACTTTCTCCCACCCCCTCCCCACCCCTGAACTTTCTGTCTGCCTAGCCCAGACTGCCATGTGGGTAATTGAGCAGGGGTCTCAGCTCCATGCCTACAGCATGCCACGCAGCCTGTGAACCGGGCTAGGGCAAGGCAGGAGAGCTTGGCAGGGACTGGCACACTGGAAAGTGCCCACCTCACCTAAATCCGTAAAAGTCACTGGGTTTTAAGAAACTGTACGGGATAGGACTGTGGGTTGAATTTGCCACTGCCTCTCAGGAATTCTAATTCAGGCCTTTGTTTTAGAGACAAGAATGTGTGGCTTGGAGTTGGGAGTGGCTCTTCAAGGTCACACCACTTGGCAATGGTGGAGCAGGGGTTTGAGCCAGAAAGGGGAGGCAGCTCTCAGGGAGTGCTGCTCCCTGCCCCCAGCACTCAGGACTGGGGGCAGGGCAGGGCTGGAGGTTCTTTTCTAGGGAAGATAGGCCCCTCCCACAGTGGCCCAGCATATACCCCCCTTCCCTTTGCCCCCAGTGCGGTTACCCTCCCCCATGGACAAACCTCCTGTCCCTCCTAATCAGGTTAGCCTCCTGCTCCATGCCTGCTCTGCTGAGTTGTACCAGCTGCCTCTAATGGCCCACTCCTGGCTCTGCACGTGGGGGAAGGGAAGCGAGGCAAGAGCTGTGTGTGGGAAGGGTGCTCCATTCCCTCCGTTCAGACCTTTCCACTACTTCTAGGATCAAGTCCAAATTCTTAGCTTGGCATCTAGGACCCATCCCAACGAGACCCTGCTGTTCCTCCAGTGTCCACACCCCTGGTGCTCTTTGCTATAGTCTCAGGATGCTATTTGCTACCTCCCTGCCTTTGCATATGTAGAGTCTTTGGCGACCTCCCACCTCTGAAAACTTCTACACATCCTTCAAAATCCAACTCTTGGGCTGTCTCCTCTCAGGACTCCTGCCCATATACTCCCACTGAGTGCTCCACTGGTCTGGAACTTAACCATTAATAGTACTCTGTTTGGGTGCATATTGCTCCTAGACCTGGATCCCCTTGCGTTCCTGGAGGAAAGGGAGAACATTATAGAATATGCATCAGGGTACAGCATAGGGAAGTGCTCAGTGAATGGGACCAGCAAAGAAGAGAGGAATGGGGGCCAAGGCGAGGGAAAGAGAAAGACAGGAGTGCATGGAACAGCTGCTCCCACCTCCTCCACACCACTCCAGCCTACTTCCTGCCAGGGAGGTCATTCTCCCCGACACATGTGGGGCCTGAAATAGACACACGTGGGGCCTTGGTGGGGCACAGTCTCAGGCCAATGTTAAGCAGCCCAGCCCCTCCTCCCCCATTCCTTGGTCACTGACACCCCCTCTCCTCCAGAGGCCTGCCCTGCAGTGCAGACCCTTCCCCCAGCAGTGCCCAGGCCTCTGCGCTCTGTTCCTGCTAACTTTGTTTTATAAATAAACTATATAAATAGGTTCCTCTGATTCCTCCGGAGCTTACAGCCACAGCGTTTAAGGATTGGGGCACTGCTGTAGGCATAATTGTACTACCGAATCCATCAGCTGCCTAATTACCATTCATTTTGCATTTATTTCTGCTAATTAAAAAGAGAGAAACTCCTAACAACTTTTACGTAAATACTATATTTGGTCTATGTTAAGAGGGGATGCTAATTTGCTGGTAATTAGCTGATTATCTAATTTTATAGCTATCACACAGGATGGCCCTGTCTCCTCTTCTCACCCCAGATACCACTCAAGGCCTCCCTCCGATCAGGTGTTAGAGAAGAGGGTCAAGGGTTGTTAGAGGGTCTGTCTGAGGCTCGGGGATCACCAGAAACAGGGCGTGCTGACCGGGTTCAGGGGGCGCGGTCTGACTGATAGAGCTGGGAGGAATCTTTGGTTCATGCACTGTTTCTGTACAGATGTAGACACTGAGGCTCAGGGAGGCCCAGCATCCCCCAGAAAGGTAGTGGTAGAGACAGACCCCTGGCCACATGTTTGAGCTACCCTCCAGCACTTACTCCACTGTATGGAGCACTGTCAGGAGGAATTTGCAGGGCAACAGCTTTATCTGCAGCTAGAGAAATCTCTGAGCCCAACTCCAGCCCAAGGGAGGGGAAGAGGTAGCCTGGTCAAAGCCCATGGTGCAAACCAAACCCTCTTGTACCCTTCTGGAAACCTCCGCTTCCTCCCACTTCCCTGACCAGTGTACGGCTTTGCTTCCACAGCCCCCTAGCTCCCTTTCCAAGCCTCATTCCCCCAGCCACACCAGCCTGAGCCTGTGTCAGGGCGTATGCAAGGCTCTGGTTTCCAGATTTTAACACTATGTGTTTTCATGTGAATTAGAAAAAAAAAATCCCCATAATTTTATAGACTATATTACCTTGGTTCACTAAAAAGAAAGTGGTTTGTTCAAAATGATTTAAATAACAATATGTAAATAATTGAGGTAGAACACAGGATGTGGCTTACAGGATCTAGTAACTGAAGTTGGGGACACACTCAGGGAGGGTCTGAGAGCGTCAGGTCGGGAGAGCAGGTGGAGGAGGCCAGGGGCAGCAGAGGGACCCCAGGGCAGGGTTGGCCAGTCTCTGGCCTGGTCTGCAGGCCACCACTGCCCCATCCCCTATCCAGGATGATAGGCCCCCTGGGTCATGCTCTTCTCTCTTCTGCCATGCAATCAGCAGGAATTAGCCCAACACAGAGAAATCATTGGCTTTCAGAGTCGTTTTTAAATGGGGCTCTGTTTCAGGGAAGCCAGGAAGTCGGACTGCTTCATCTCATCCCTGTGACTTTTCAGGGACTCCCTGGCTGGCCCAGCTCCCAGGCATTGGTGGGTGAGTCCCTGACTGGCCTTTTTCTGTCTTTCTACTGTGCAGTCTGTAATGGCCAGTTTTAGACATAAAGGGAAAATGGCTTTGACTAGGCCAGGTATCACCTGGGCGGCCAAAGCGGTCAGGGCCAGGGTCAGCATGGCCTGATGGAAATCCCAGAGGTCAGGCTGTGCTTTCTGGAACCTCTGGCTCCTCCTCTGTAAGTTGGAGACTGTCATGCTTTCCTTCCAGGGTTGCTGGGAGGGGCCTCAGAGCCACAGGCAGAGAGCCCTGGAGAGGAGTGCTCAGTACAGCTGGTGGTGAGCCCGATGACCCGCCCAGGGCCCCCCTCGGCCACCCACCCGCCCGCCGCCACTGTGTCTGTGCGAGGTGACCCCACTGCCGCCAGTGATCTCCCGCTCATCTGCCCTTTTATCGCCCTGCACACAATCAGGGGAAGCCGGGAAGGCCACGGGGGGCTGGGCAGATGGAAAACAAAGAGAGAAAACAAAGGCACTGCTCCGAGGAGGCCAAAAGGCAGGCTGCCTCCTCCCTCTGCTGCCTGGCCAGCCTGGCCCACCAGTGCCTGGCCTTGGCCACCCCCAGGCTGCCGGTGACCTGCCCCACCCCCGTGGAGACTAGCCTCAGACCTCACATGGTGCCACCACTCGCTGGGTGACCCCTTGACCATCACTTCTCCAAGCCACCCTTTTCTTATTGGTAAAATGAGAGAGTTGGGTGGCATGCTGCAGGACCTTCAGCAAACCCGCCCCCTATCCTTACTCCTGGGTAGGGGTCCCGTTGAGGCTGTTCAACCCATCTCTAGGACACCCCTCAGACTCAGAACGTCAAGGTGGTGCCCACTTCTGTCCCTAGAGAGGACCCCAGCATGCCCTGTGCGGAGCAAGGCAAGCAGAAGGCCCTCCACTGTCAAGATCTTGGTATCTGTAAGCATTTGTGTGGAACGGAGAAATGGTTTAATCAGAGGGGGCTTAACCAGCATCAGCCCTTGGTGGCTGCTGCTGCTGGAGCCTTGAGCGAGGAACACTCTCCTGTGCCCTCCAGAGCAGCAGCAAGGAGGAGTGGTTGTGGGTTCCTTAACAGCACCAGGCAAGGCTAGGCTATCTGGGCCATGCTGTGTGACCTTGGGCTGCTTTCTAAACCTTTCTGTGTCTGTATTCTCATCTGATAAAATGGGTATAGTACCTATCTTGTAAGTTGTGGTTAGATTAAGTGAGTTAATCCACATACAGTACGTTGAACACTATCAGATAAAGGTCTATAATGTGAAGTACCACTCTTGTCATCAGTTTCAGCACTCTCATTGGTTAGGGGTGGACATACAGGGTCACTATGGAGCTTCAGCCTCCAACCCCTCCCCTGCACTGCATGACCAGGGTGGGCATTTTCCTGGCAGCTTCGGAGGGTGCCAGGTGGGAGGGCAGGTTGCTGGGAGGTGCGTTTCTGGGTAAGCTTTTCTGGTAGCGGTTGAAAGGGGCCAGGATTCCCAAGGCTCTGGGAATTTGTTGTCGTTTACTTTCTCATTCTAAATATTCAGTTGTGATTTTATGTCTATTTCTAAAGAGAGCCTCCGGAATAGTGTAAGCTTCAAGTTCTGCCCACCTGGACCTGCTTATTTCTGGTACCATTATTGTATTTTCTTTTCTTTCTTTTTTTTAATATATTTTATTGATTTTTTACAGAGAGGAAGGAAGAGGGAGAGAGAGTTGGAAACATCAATGAGAGAGAGACATCAATCAGCCGCCTCATGCACGTCCCCTCCTGGGGATGTGCCCACAACCAAGGTACATGCCCTTGACCGGAATCGAACCTGGGACCTTTCAGTCCGCAGGTCAACACTCTATCCATTGAGCCAAACCGGTTTTGGCCCATTATTGTATTTTCAATGCTGGCTCTGGCCAACTCGCTTTTGGCCCCCGCAGGAGGTGGGGCCTGGGCCTGGGAGCTGGAGGGACCCAGCCTCTCTGCCTGTAGACAGCCTGCCTCCAAGCACCCCAGACACAGCCTGCAGCCCAGGCTGAGGAAGCCTGAGGGGAGCAGGCGAGGAGAATGGGACCTTAGGGAAGGTCTCCTGGAAGAGACCCCAGATGTGCAGGGGTCCCTGCCCCAGTGCTGTAGGCTGGGGCCCAGTCCTCTCCCTCCTCCCTGATACCCATCTTGTGTGTGCCCCGTGGCCAGGCGCAGGGGCCGTTGGGGAGCAGGTTGCTGAGTTGGGACAGTTTCCCTTGAGGCTGCCACCAGGCTGGCTGGCTGTGTGTCGAGTCCCAGGTTTAGTGCCTGGTGGAGGCCCAGGTTAGCCCCTGCCCTTAGAGATCTTGCCGTAGCTTGAGGGGTGGGGAGTGAGGAGGGGTGGCGGTATTAGGGCCCTTCGCCTTGCATCTCAGAGTGAGGAGCCAAGAGAGCCCAGAGGTCCTAGGGCTGGGCCCTAGGGGAGGCGGGCCCTTGGCTGGGAGGCCCAGGAGGAGTGGTGCCGTGGGCCCTGGCGCCTCCACTGGCAGCAGGGCCTCTTGTCCCGGGCTCTGACAAGGACATTTATAACTCACAGCTGTGCTGTCCTGGGCCCAACTGACTGTGGTAAACCGATCTGGCTTCAGGAAGTCTCGTCCAGAGGCCACTCCCCATCCTGACCCCACACTCTTTCACCTCCTGATACCACATCCTGTTCTCTGAAGAGGGGCCCAGCTGGGGTCTCCAACCATGGGCAGAGCTGGAGGAGTCAGAGAAGTTCAGCGAGGGCTGAGACTCCTGAGGTGGGGCCTTTGGGGTCACTAGGATCTATCCTGAAGACACCCCCAGGGGACCCAGGCACATAGGGAGCCAGAGGGCATCCCAGGAACCCACAGAAGCTGAGGGAGGGCAGGAGCTCAGATGGTGGAGCCCAGGACTGTGTTCTGTGTTTCCGAATCTAACCAGAGAGGGGATTAGACTTCTAGCCTCTGCTGATCAGCTCCGGCCTGGGGGAGTCGAAAGGAAAGGGGCCGAGGGGAGGCCACAGGGGACCTGGGAGAGATGCATCTCAGACCCTTGGCAGCACTGCATGGCCTGGCGTCCTGCATTGGGTTGTCCCCTCCTGGGGCCAAATTACTTACGAGGCCTGGTGCCTAGTGCCTAGGTTCTCACAGCCTAGAATCCACTCTGGGTAAAGGGTCTCGCCTAGTGGTGGGAAGAAAGGACAGCATTAAACACGGCATGCTCGCTGGCTCAGCCCCTCCCCTCCCGTGGCCTTATTTGCTAACTAATTCTGGGGTCCTGTCAACCAAGCACCCCTCCATGTCTCTCTCCTTCCGCACAGAAGAAGGTCGATAAACAATAGTGAGTCTGCCAGAGCTTGGCCTTCTGAACTCCGATAACCTGTGAAAAGTTTCTAGAATTAGTGCCCGAAAGAGCATATATTTTTGTTTCCTTAGTTAAATATTTATTAAGGTGTATTAGAAATATATACCTAGCATATCAAACCAGCTATTTCACGGATATGATTGCTTTGGACAAGACCAGATTGGAGCTTAAAAAAAAAAGTGAGTTGAAGTAAAGATAAATATTAAGTCATCGTTCAGATAGGACTCAGCGAGGAGCAAGAGTCACAAAGGCCTGAAGTTCGGAGAACGCAAAATGAGTAATGGCCAGGGCTCTTCTCTGTTTTAAACTCTGGTTCTGAGCTTCCTATCAGCTGTAAGCAAACCCCCATGTAGCCCTGCACTCGGGGAGATGGAATGCCAGCGGTTCTGCGGGGAGGTGCGTGCACATAAAATGGCTCCGAGTGTGGTCAGAGGTCTGGTGAGCGATTCATAATGAGGAAGGAATTCAGGCAGGGGTCACAGAGTGGCTTTGGAAGTGGCTGCCAGCCATGTGAGATAATTCCCCGGAGCCAGGCAGGCCCAGTGAGGGAATACTGCAGGGCTCTTAGGCCGCTAAAAATACCCGCCACTTCTCCTGTCCCCCTGCCTGGGCGCACAGGGGGCCGCACAGGGAGAACACAGCTCTCTGCTTTTCTCACCAGGAAGAAAGAGAGGCAGCACAAAGCCTCTGAGCCCCAGAAGAAGCAAAACCGATATATTGGACAAATTTTTATGACTCCTGCTAGGAGGCGTTGACTTGGCGTGTGCAGGCTGGGGAGCTGCTTAAGTGGTCCAAGAGGCACCCAGATAGCCAGCGGTGGGAGCAGAGGTGGGAAACCGTGGGCAGCTGACTTTGTCCCTGGCCACTCACACTTGTCCGTCTTTCTTGTGTCCCCAGGACGAGAAGGAGGCCGTTGGCGTCAGGCCAATGCTGCAAGGGGTGTGAAAAGAGCTGAGGTCCATCACTCCACTGCCAGACCTAAAAAGGTAACACTGGATCCCTGGCGCCCTGATGCCCAGGCCACTGTACCTTCTGAGACCTGGCGGGGGCCGAGGTGCCCAGTCTTTCCCCCAGCCTTTCCTGACCCAGCTGCAGGCTTCTTGCAACTCCTGTGTATTCAGCACAAAGTGCTGCTGGGCTTCCGTTTGTCCATCTCTAAAATGGGTCTCCTAATTCTTGAGAACTCTGAATCAGGGGTCCTGGCTCTGATGGGAGTAGCATTGAGGCCATGAGGTCAGCAGGGTCACTCAGGGCTTGGGAAGAGGGTTCCTAATGCAGACTTGGCTGAGAAGCATCTCACTGGAACGGTGGCTGTGGTAGTATTTAAACTCCAAAGGGATTTCTCTGCATAAGATTGGTTATCTGTATTTTTAGACCACAAGACCAAGGCACAGGGAAGTTAATGTGCTTGCCAAGGGTCCACAGCCAGTTCTGGCCACATTGGAGCAGCTCTGCTGTATTCCATTTGCCATATCAGCTTCTACACTTTGACTGCACTGCACTGGTCTGGCCGGTCCTCCCAGAGAAGTCCAGCTATCAATCCCATGAAACTAACTGCCAGTCATACCTGTGTGCCTGTGGTGAACCTGTCCATCCACCTGCCTCTTATCCATTCACCTAGCCATCTAGCTATCTCTCCATCCAACCATCCTTCCATTTATTCCTTCATCTGTCCATCTGCTCATCTACCATCCACCCACTCTTCTAACCATCCGTTTACTCATTAATTCACTCACCGCTTACACCAGGCCCAGCCCATGCCGAGGGCTGGCTTTTGAAGATGATCAGATCCAGCCTTGCCCTGAAAAAGTGCAATCAGCGATGGAGGGGGACACCTGGACCCAGAGCCAGACCCACCTCCATTAGCTCAGTGCTCAAGACCTGCGTAGTGTCTGCCTCCATGGGGAGGGGCCGTGTGCCAGCTCTGCAGGCATTCGGGGAAGGCTTCCCAGGGGAAGAGGCACTGTTCACTTATTCATGCCCCAATGTTTCCTGGAAAAGTCTGTGAGCTGGGAACTGCTTGATGTTTTGGAGACAGCAGGGAATAAAACTGACAAAATTCCCTTTCCTCATGGCGCTTTTATTCTCATGAGCAGAAATGGACAATAAATACTTCGAACGTGCTATGTGACATGTACGATGATGCTAAATTTCCAGAAGGAAAGTTAACTAAATAAAGTAACTGCATTTGCAGGTGGAGTAAAGTGATCTTGACAAAGGATGGTCAAGGGAGGCCTCTGACCAGGTGGCATGGGAACAGAGACATGAACCCCAAGGAGGTAGGGACTGGGGTGCACTTGGGGTGCTTAAGGAAATGGCAGAGAAGTCATGAGGCTGGAGCAAAGTGAGGGGTAGAAGGAGAAGGCAGAGAGAGCCTAGGAACCCCCTCATGTAGACGTACAAGAGGGGAGCCCCGGGATGGCTGGGAGACTTCAGGCCACATCCAGGCATGTGTGGCGGCAGTAGGGGGAGCAGTGGGTGGGAAGCCATTGAAGACTGAATATAATTTAAAGATCTTTCGGCCGATGGATTTGAGGTAGAGGATGGGAGAAGAGGGGGAGAGTCGAGGAAGGCTCTTGGGGCTGGAGCTCTTGAGACTGGAGCCCTGGCAGAGCAGAAACAGTCCGTTTACTCAGTCATGGCTGATAGCAGGGGAGACTGAAGGAAGCGGGGAGCTGTGTTTAGACAAGTTACGTTTGTGATGACTTTGAGACTTCCAAGTGGAAGGGCTGAGCAGGCAGTCGGATGGATGAGTCTGGGAGGCAGCGTGCGCCCCGACTGGAGATAAATATGTGGTAGCTGTCATGTATGGATGCTGTTGTGGGAGGGAGTGGAGCTAGAGCAGACCACAGCCTGAGTCTGTGTCCCTGTCACTGGGCACCCAGCCCCAGGAGGGGGGTGGGCAGTAAGCAGACCGAGAAGGTGTAGCCAGGGAGGAAGGAGAACTGAGACAGCAGACTCTTTCCCATGGATGGGAAAGATTTTGCTGGCAAAGAGGGAAAGGACACCTCAGGCAGAGGGAACAGCATTGACGAAGGCTTAGAGGCCTCAATAAAATGAGCCATGTGTGGAGAGAGGTGGTAGAGAGGGAGAAGGGACCAGAGCAGCTTCCACACCTGGCCACACAGGGTCCCAGGCTCATGGGTATCTGGCTGGGTTATGGATTTGCTCCTGTGCGGGACCCTTTCTGGGCTTAGCCGAACCTCTTGCTCTGAGGTCTGCATACTTTGCCTTTCTTTTAAGAAGCTTTCCCTCCCTCTCCTTACCTCCTTCCTCCCTTCTGGGGCTCTTAGGCCCCTGAGGCCTCCCCTTTGCTTGGAGTGCTTCTCTGAAAGCACTGGCTCTAGAAATGGCTGCCTGCAGGGGGAAGGGAACCCACCACCTCCCTATTGAATCCCTAAGCACTGTCTGGATCCTTGATCTTAAAAGAAACTGTAGAAACTTCGTGTACTGTGCGTGCGCGTCAGAGCTGCCTGCTGATGCTCAGCAGTCAGAGCAGCCGAGCGCTCTGCCTTTGGTGGGCAGGTGTGTGTGCTGGGAGTCAGGGGATGGTGTCCATCCTTGTGCCTCTGCTGTGTCTCTCACTTTGCACTCAGCGCTCAGTGGAAGGAGGGCCTGGCTGGTTCACGGAAGCTGCGAGAGGCCTCTGTCCTTGAACCAGCCTTGAGGATAGGATGAGCAAATGCTCAGCGTGGTGCTCTATCTGGGATGAGGGTGGGAGGAGCATGCACACCACACTACCGGCCTGACTGCCAGAAGCTGATGGGACTGCAGTGTGTTAGGCTTGGGAGACTTCTCCCCACTGAGACTAGGAGGGAGCCCAGCAGGGACTTTGTGGCCCCTGAGAACCTTAGGGATATCTGCCTCTGGCTGCTTCTCGGACTTGGGTGGGGAAGCTGAGGGAAGCTGCTTGGATGATGTGTGCTCCATGGCAGGCTGCCCTGGTAATATCATTAGTGTGCCCTGAGTATGGGACAAGTAATCCTGTGCCTTAGAGTCACTTTTCTTTAAGCCTGTCCCCACCGATAATCTCCCTAAATCCTCCCCCTGCCTGTGTGACGATGAGTACCAGTAGACTTATCCCCATTGAACAGATGGGTAAATCAGGACCAGAGAGGACAAAGCTTGCATGATGCCAGAACTAATTAGTGGTGGGGGTAGAGCTATGAACTAGGTCTTTCTGAATCCTTGCCTGCTGCCCTCTGCCATCTTCCGGGCTCTTCTACAATCCAGCCCTGCAGGTGCCTTCAGGTAAACCAGCTCCCCAGCTTCCTCGTTCTGTAGAAGGGGAAACAGAGGGCCAGAGAAGGTAAGACATTAGGCCATGGCCACACAGCAAGTCAAGGGTAGAACCTACACCAGAATCTAATCTGGTTTACTGTGTCCACTCACCCCCACCTACCCGACCTGGACCCCATCCGCTTCCTCTTGGAGCATCCACTGCCTTCTGTTTTCCCCTGGCCTTTGGCATTCGCTCAGATTGAAGGCACCAAGTTCCTCATCAGAAGGCTCCATTGTGCCTATTGTTTAAATATAGATTACTAATGAAATGCCTTTTCATTGCCTTCCCCGTGAATAGTTTCCGTGTAAAGTTAATTTGCAGTGTTATGTAAATTCTGTTTAACTTCAATCAAGTTTCTAATTATGTTTTTACCGCAGTAATTCCCATTTGATTTGTCATCTCCTGTTAGGTATTTAATGTTCGGTGGGCTGCTGTGCTTTCTCTCTGTCTCTCCCTTTACCAAGGCCCCCTCCTGCCCTGACCTCTCTCTGCCTGTCTTTCTCCTTCGCTCCTGCTCGCTTCATCCCCTGGCCCTTTCCTGTGGGTCACCTCCCACCTCCTCTCTTTCCTTCCTTTTCTTCCTCCTCTGGAGCTGCTCCTTTTTCCCTTCTGTTCGCCTCTGTTCTCTCGGCTTTGTTTTCCCTGCCCCTCTCCTTCCTTCCTCCCTCCTTCCTGCCCTCTTTCCTAGTTCTGTTTCTCCCAATTTCTCTCTCCATTTCTCTGTCACTCCTTCTGTCTTTCACTCTTGCTGTCCTTCCATTTCTGATTTTCCTCCACTATCTCCCACCCCACCCTAGCTCTCTCTCTCTCTCTCTCTCTCTCTCTCTGTTCTTGTTTGTACCCCATGTTGTCCCCTCCCCCACATTTTCTTCTCTTTTATGTCTCCACCTCTTCCTCTTCCAACTTAGAGCCCTTCACAAAGCCACGGGCCAGGGCTGCTTCGAGTGGTGGGACAGGTGGAGGAAGAGGTGGGCTGGCTGGGAGAATGAGGACCTGGCCCTGGGTACCTGCTTAGAGCTCTGTGCCTAGCCCTGTCCAGGCACCGGCCTCTGGTACCCCGGGAACTGGTAGGACACGAACGCCAGAGCTGGACTCTCTGGGTGCAGCTCCTGATACAACCCTTACCAACCGTGGCTGTCGGGTTGCTGATCCTCTGTCTGTAAATGGGGTGACAACATGACCGCCTCGTAGGGCTGTGGTTGAGAACCTAATGAGATAGCACAGAAGAGGGCTTGGTTCTTATTTGGGAACTCTGGCCATTCCCCTCACTTCCTTGTGCCCTGTCCAAGGCCCCTCTGCAGCGCTGCTGGTAGGGTCGGGGTCTGGCTTGATGCTAGGGCAGGATGGAAGCCACTCAGATGCCCTTGCCCTCCCCACCACCTGGAACAGGTTTCAGCCCTGCCAGGAGAGGTCGGCTCCTTCTCCTTTCGGGGGCTCGCCTCAGGGCTGTATGACAGGCTGCCAGTCTGTGGGGGCACCTGAGGCATAGACCTCCCCAAAGCTAGAGCAGCCCTCAAGACTCTGGTCTAGGAAACCATAGCCAGTCACATGGCCAGACCTTTCCCAAACACAGACCCAAGGCAGCCGTGCTCTGCCAGGTGGACTAGCAGCTCCCTTCTCCGCCTTCTCGTTCCCTGGACACCCCGGGCTGGGCTGTGGAGTCCAACTGCCAAACCGCTGCTCCGGGTACAAGGCCTTGACAGGCCTGTCTCTGTCCCCCTCGGCTCCCCTCCTGCCCCACATCCGAGTCTGTGCTCTGGATTCTCCCTGCAGGAGAGCTGAGAGCTGCTGGCCACCACAGTTTCCCAGCAGGCATCTGCCCTCTGGGTGGGGAGGGCGGAAGGAAAACGCCAGACCTCGGGCCAGGAGGCGTGTGTCCTTCCCTCCACTTCCCCTTCTCCCCGCACTCCCCCCCCCATCCCCCCTCCCCCCCATTCCATCCAGCACGTCCCTGGCGCGTCCAGGAAGCACAAAACAAGTGTTTGGAGAAGGCATTCTTTTGGGTGAGGAAAGGCAGGCAGATCACTTGTCCTTCAGAGACAAGAAACCCGAGCTGGCCCAGTCCCTGCCCTGCTGGGCCACATAACCACCTGACCTGCAGAGAGTGTGCCTGTGCCTGTGTGTGTGTGTGTGTGTGTGTGTGTGTGTGTGTGTGTGTGTGTGTGTCCCTGATCTAGGAAACCTTAGCCAGTCACGTGGCCACTTTCCCTGTTTGTTCAAGTAAGCAGTTCAGGCTGGCTGTAGCCAGGCAGCTAAGACATGGAGCCAGGGGAGGGGGCAACACAGGCGTGAGGGGCGACACGAAGATAGTGGGGACAGAGGGCACTCTGTGGGGGGCATCTGAGGCATAGACCTCCCCAAAGCTAGAGCAGCCTTCAAGACCCTGGTCTAGGAAACCATAGCCAGTCACATGGCCAGACCTTTCCCAAACACAGACCAAAGGCAGCCATACTCTGCCAGGTGGACTGAGCCAGGCATGCAGTTCTTGGGCCTCTGGATTCTGTGTGAGGAGGCCTGGACTGGGAATGGCCCTCCTTTGATCCCCTGCTCTCCCTGGCCCCCCACCTCCATTTGTCAAGAAAAGGGATTAGACTTGCTGACTACAGGGAATGCTCCCAGCCCTGAAACAGAGAGGACAGGCACTCTCTGTCCAAGGGGAGCTCAAAGAGGCAGAGCTCTGGCAGAGAGAGGGGCACATGTGGGCATGGCCACTATCTGTCGTGTCCCCCGGAGTGGCTGCTGAGCCCTGACCCCTCAGCAGGAAAGCCCACTTCAGGCCTTTCTTCATGTGTCCAGCAAGCCTCTGCTTAAGTCAACAGATGGAGCACCTACTGTGTGCCAGGACCTGTGCTGGGCTGGGGCATTGGGTTGTCAGAATCCCATACCCCTGATACGTTTTCCTCCTGTCAGAGGGCCAGCACCATTTTTCATAGAGCAAAGACCCTGGTCCTAAAGCAGATTGGCCCATCACTGCCATTTCAGGAGGTGAACCCCAGAGCTAGGTAGGGGGTGGCAGGCAAGGGAGAGAGATGTCACTGAGTTCCTTGTAGACTGAGCAGCTGGGGCTCAGGTCCCAGGTCCCCTTCCTCCAGAGCGGTAGGAGCTGGAGCCAGGATTCCCAAACAGATAACAGCAGAGCGCAGAGACTTCTGGGGCCTCCCCAAACCCCTTTGGACATCAGAGCCTTAGGAGAAATGGCAGGTGTCCTTCTGCCTTCTTCTAGGTTTGTCTGGCCTGTATGGTGCAGCTTAGCTGTAAAGGCACAGTGTCTCTCGGGCCTGGTGGAGGAGGGGGCTATAGTGGCCTTGGGTCCATGCTTCTGAGGAACCATCCTGTGTCTGTGCGACCCCCTCTCCTTTGACAAACAATTCCTAGTAACTAAGTCTGTGCCAGGCCTCTGCTCAGTGGGACATGCCCTGCCAAGCCCACCTCAAACAGCATCTCCAGAGCTTCTGGTCCAGAGTTAGGTGAGGCCCAGGATAGAGGCCATCGTGGGGTGGGGGGTCAGGATTAGCAGACCCCACAGGCTGCCCTGGGTTCTTGGGAAGCTTAAGAATACTTTTTCCCAGGGGGGGCTGGTATCTGAGCACATAGAATGTGGGAAGACCTGGACTCACTTGTGATAGATTTGAAGGTGTTCTACCGGGCTTGGCTTCTGAGCTCAAGGCTGTTCCAACTAGGAAGCTCCCATACAGAAAAGGGATGGAGCTGGTGGCCAGTGGCTAGCTGGTGGCACAGACCAGCTATCCTGCCACCCGTGACAACATATGGATTCTGGCCTGGGGTGGCTATCAGCTACTGGGCTAGCATTCTAGAAGGCTGCCGAGGCCCGAGTATCCTGGCCTGGCCTTGCATGCCCCCAGGGTTAAGAGGCTCAATACTGCACTAGAAACTCTTCCTGGCAATGTGTGCCCTGGCCGCCCACTGGTGCTGAAGTCTGGCTCTGTGGTCCACCCTGCTTACTTCAGGCCTTCAGCCTCCTGACAGAGCCTCTCTCAAGAGTCGCTCCCTTCAGGCAGAAGCTTAGCGGAGTCCGCTGACCATCCAGTGCCTGTTCAGTTGGAGTAGTGTGGGCAGTGTCCTGCGCTGGGCAGCCCTGCCTTTGCAGCATGGCTCTGAGGAATACAGTGAGTTTGGCTGTCAGCCTTCATGGGGAAGTCCTTGAGGTGCCCCTGGTACAGATAGGAGCCCTGGACCCCAGCTCTGCCCCTGTCCCTGGGGTGCTCTCAGACAAGACCAGCCCATTCAGCCCCAAACCATCTCCCATCTGCATTCATCCCCAAACTGAACTACGAGAGGCTTTTGTCCATGGAGGGCCACAGGCAGCTGAAGGGGTCCTGCTCTCCTTGGCAGTGCTTTCTGAGGCTCCTGTCCCCAGAGCAGCCCTGAGAGAGACCTGAGCTGCCACGACCTCCAATAGCCAGTGCCCTAGGAAAGCAGGGGAGGGCCTCTGTTCAAACCTCTCCTCACTGGGCCAGGCCACCAACCTCTCCACTCCCCCTGGAGGACAGCTGAGGCACAGACCATGGGTGGGCCCACAGCAACCTGCGCCAAGCTTCCATCCCACCCAGACTGCTGGCACTTTAAGGACCTAGGCATGCGAAGCTAGGTGGGATGAAGGGATCTTGCTCTGAGAGTTTGATGTCACCTTGTCTCTAATGTGGGGGCTGTGCTGCCCAGCTGGGATACTCTGCAGGACCTACTGCTCATATCTGACCACTAGGAAGTCTTGTCTTAGAAGCCTGAAATGGGCCCACTTCAGCTTCTCCCCTTGTTCTAGTCCCTTAGGCATGGCTCAAAAATGGCTCTGCCCCTCTACCTAGAGTTGGGGGAGCAGTGATCAGACTGCTCGGGGCGGCCAGGGAGCTGATCCTGCTTAGCTGTGTCTGAAGTTGTGAGTTACTAGGAAAATACCCCAGTGGTACGTTTGCCAAGGCCTCCTGCTAGAAAACAAATCACTGGAGATCGAGATCAGAGGTCAGAGGCCACCGAGCAGGCCAGGGTGGCCTGCCCACTCCTGCTCCAGAAAACTTTGGCACTTCTGAGGAAGCTCCACAGGGCGCTCCCTGCCTCCCAGGTTGGGTGGGACCTGTGAGACAGGAAGCCAGGGCTTGCCTGGAGGATGGGACTCAGGATGAACTGGGTCTGAGCCAGGGATGAGGCGAAACCCAATGCTGGCCTGGCCCCAGGGCCACAGCCACACTGGTCACTGGGCCTCAGTTAGTGGCCACCACCCCCACAACAGGAAACCCTGCCCAGGCACCCCCCTGTCCCACCCCATGTTCCCAGGGGTGGCGTTTCTATTATTTCCCATGGGAGCTGTTGCCAGGAATCATGCCCTCTTGAGAGAGGAAGCAGGACCTCAGCTCTGGGCTGCCCTGCCCCTGACCTGTTCTGACCCCCTCCCGCTGGTGGAAGCTCTAGGCCCACACCCATTCCTCACCCACACATGCTGATGACTTATCTTCGCCCAGACAGCCAGTCACCTTTATGGGCCTGCAGAGAGAAGCTCTAAGTGAGCTAGGCCTGGAAGCCCAGAAGAAAACGGGGTTTGGGGTCTAGGATCTACCACCAGTTTGCTGGTCCCTTGAGCAAGTCACTCAACCCCTCTGGCCTCATCTATAGAAAGAAAGGCCAGAGAAAGAAGCTCTGCCCAGTTGTGAGCATCCCATGGATAAAGGGTTGGGGTAGGGTGATTTTGTATCCTATAAGGGCAACCAGGTTGGGATTAACTGCCCAGACTCCTGTCATGCATCCCAGCCAAGGGCACTGTGTCCATGATGACCCCCAAACAGGGAGAGAGACATGGGTGCCTGCGGGTGTCTCCGTGGCAGACAGGGTGAGGCTGGATGGCCCCTCTCTGGGTCATTCCATCACTAACAACACAGGAGCAAAGCTGGGTACCTCTATCCAGGAAGGAGCCCTCCTTTTTCCCTCCTCCAGAGCTGGAGGTAGGCCGTTGGAGATTCCTCTGCTGCCATTAGGCATGTGGGCCAGGTTAGCAGACCGTGGCTGGGGCTGGAGAGAGTAGTGCTAAGGGACAGCTCCTGCCATCCTCTCCTTCCCTCCAGTAGGTGCTCTGAGGCCTTGGGTTTTCCTTTAGATGTGGTGTTGAGCCTAAGGTGCAGGGAGGAACATGCCAAACGCTAAGACAGCATTGGAGGGGCTGCTCTCATACTTTCCTTACAGAAATTCATGGTCATCACAGCAACCCCAGGAGGTCACTCCTCCTGTTGCCCACAAAGTAGCACTGAGACACAGAGAGGTGAATCGACCTGCCCAGCATGGTTACAATGGGCTTTGCACTGGCCAACTGGCCTCAGAGTCAGTGCCCTTGGCCCCCACAACTGTGCAGCATGTCTGATCCATGACACCTCCTCCTGGGCAGCCTCCAACCCAAATCCAGTTTAGTGTCAGCTGAGGCTAAAGCCCAGGATTAGCTGTTTTCTCAAGGGGACCGAAGGGAGAGTCAGGACACTAAAGGTGAATATACCCAAGTCGCCATGACTTTGGAAGGTTAACACAGACTCAGCGCTACCCTGAGCTCGTGGGACACCCGAAAGCTTGTCAGCAACAGGGAGACCATAGGTCCCAGCAACCCAAGTTCCTCCCTGTGGGTGGTGACAGCTCAGCCTCAGACTGCATCTGCCTTTCAGAGCCAGTGTCAGAAGGATCTGTGAGGAGTTCTGAAGACCTGGGAACAGGCTCTGGCCCTGGTGGCCCCTGGTGGATGAAAATTTCTTTCCCAGGTGTCCGTCCACACAGGCCAGATCATTCCAGGCATCGGGTACAGAGGTCGAGGCACAGACGTGTAGGGGAAGATTATGGGGCCTTGAATATGAGGCCAAAGAGTTAGAGCTGAACCCTGTAGACACTGGGAGCCATGGAAGGTTCTTGGACGGAGGGGTAATGCATTCTCAGGGAGAGGAACTGGTGGTGGGAAAGCCTGGCATACTCATCCAGGTGTGGGGAATCACATGGCTACGGAGGTTGGCCCAGGTGGGTGTCAGTGTGCGCTGGGCTCGGCAGGCCTCAGTTTTCCTCCTATAGACCCGTGGTCCACAGGGCAGGCACTAGCACAGGCTGGGAGAATGCAGTACTGCAGGGAGGGACAGGGGTCAGCATCAGTTCGCTTCCTCTGCGTGCCCCAGAGTTGTCCTTCCCCCGCCCCCAGCTCGGGGCAGTCTGGGTTTCCCACCCAGCCCTGGGTGGAGCCCCACTGCTTCTTCCTCCCTCTGTGACTTTCTGGTCTGAAATGGGAGGTGACTTGTGGCTGCAGTGGGCTGTGGGGTAGAAGCCAGGGTGGAGACATTGGCGGTGGGCGGAGTCAGAGGATGGGTGGCCCTGAGTCAGGAATGGCTGGGCCTGTGTGTCATCTGGCTGCATACTGTTCTAGCTTCCCTGCACCTGTCTGCCTCAGCTCCCCCACCCACATCTGTACCGTGGGCGGCTGGCTGCAGGGATGGTGCACTATTGCTATGAGCTTAAAGCCCACAATGGAGAAGTCAGAGGACTGAATTTCAGATCACAGTTTCCCCGTCCCCAACGTGCAGGGAGACCTTGGTCGTGTCCCCTCCCTCTCTGAACCAGTTTCCCCTTTGCAGAGTAAGGGTGGGGCTGGCCAGGGGTTCTCAGCCCCCGCCCACATGGGAGCCAGAGCAGCTTAGAAAGACAGCCCACCAAGACCAATTAAATCAGACCCTGGGGGCGGGGTCTGCAGCCTTGGGTAAACCTCTGACTGCAACCTCTGAGGGTCTGCTCTCCAGGACACATTGGACAGCATGTGGATCCTGGAGCCCAGGGCCAGTGCTCAATCAGCTCTGCCATTTTATAACACTGAGCAGGCGACCTCCGTCTCTGAGCCTCTGTGAAACGGGAATGACATTACTTTATAGAACTGCTGCGGAAACTAAATGACATTACTTTATAGAACTGCTATAGAGCTGAACCTGGTACAGATGTGGTAAGCACCATGCAAGTGTTAACATGTGTTCTCTGATCTGCATCTGTTTCACACCACACTTCCCATCACTGCTCATTCGTTCATCTAGCAAATGTTCTGGGGGCTCATACCTGCAAGCCCTGTGCTGGGTGCTATGGGCAACAGGCAGAAGTCCATCATGGGGCTGGCCTTGGCCCCTCCTCTTAGCCTATCAGGGACCCAGCCCTAGCCAACAGACTGTCAATCCCCAGGAGTGATGGATAGGTGTGTGGGGAGATCCCCCGAAAATCTCACTGAGTTGCTGGGCTGAGGGAGCCCCTCTTTCTGAGAGAAGGCAGAGAAAATCCTGAGAAGGGAGAAGAAAGGGGCACCCTCTGCTGCTCCTGCAGGCCATGGCTGGGAAGCACCTGGGGGTCCCTGGTGTCTCCTGGTGGGAGCCCTGGGACAGGCTCTGGGTGTGTGATGCTTTGACTGGGCTGGGCCTTGGGGCTGCCTTGGAAGGTAAGCGTAGCCAAGGCCAGCAGTGTGTGGAACAGAGCAGGGATCCCGTCGCCGGGGCGGGCCACATCCTCCGTCTCCTAGAGTTCTTTCAGCAACCCAGGGACTAAGCAGGCATTATTCCTCCCACTCTGCAGACAGAGTGAGGGAGGCTTCACGGGGGAGGGAGCTCTCGCCCTAGTCAGGGAGGGTGAGGGCACAGGCTGGAGTGGAACCTTCTTCAGTGGGGCTAGTTGAACGTCCCTGGGTGACTACATTGGTGGAGCACCTTGGACAGGTGGCAAAGTGCATTATGAGGATTAACACACCCTACAATCCCCTGCCTCTCTGAACCAGTTTCCTTCCCACCGGCTCCCCTGCAGCCAGCGCTGGGCTGCTCCTCAGGGAAGCACTGGCTTTCCTACAAACAGGAAGAGCTCCCGTGGCCTGGCTCCTCCTGGGGCAGGGATTGGCCCCCACACTTGCCCCAGTTAGACTTTCTCTTTCCCTGCTGCACCACTGAGTAAACTGAGGTAGGGGAGGCTCAGGGACTTGGCTAAGGCCACATGGCTTGCAAGTGGCAGAACCAGGATTTTGTTCATGCCTGGGTGGCATTAGTGCTGTGCTCAGACCCACAACTTCCCTCTAGTAAGAACAGAACCTTCCTTTGTCCAGCATTTGTAAATCTGGCCCTTAGCCATCAATGCAGACTGGCCTGGCCCACATGTGGCCAGAATCCCAGAGGGATGCCTGTTTGGAGAGGGTGGCTGCCAGGGGACTAGCCCTGGCCCGGGAATGGGGTCATGGGGACACTTGGTGATAGGTGATTTGCATGAGCCATTGGGAACGCCTGTGCCCTTCAGCCTCTCAATAGTCCCGCATGCCTCCTCAAGTGGAGGGAGCACAGGACATGGGTCCAGGCTGCCCCACATTGCTGACGACGAGGGTACTGCCCAACCCTGTACCAGTCATGGGTGTGACATCAGCTCAGCTAATCCTCCAGCCACTGTAGCCCCAGTGAGAGGCAAAACTGGAAGTAGGTCTTATTTTCGGGGGGACAGTCCAGCCTCCAACACCAGGTTGACGTGGGCCTATCCCTGTCCTTCTGCAGACTCACGTCCTCTCTGTAAGGTGGCAGCTTGGACTTGGGACCTCTGAGGACTCTGCAGACAGCCTCTGCCAGGCCCCATTAAAGCTTCAGGGGGTTGGGAATTGGCAGGAATGTTCCTTCGGGGCCAGGTGACAGGTGCCAGGCCACCACAAGCAGAATGGACAGAGGTGAGGGACAGAGCTCTTAATGGGGCTGCGGACAGAACATTCAGTTTTGGCCATTGTTATTGGGAGTGGCAAATGCCCTGGTGGGTGCCAGAGGGCACTGGTTTGGCCAACTCCAGCTAGTGGCAGAACCAGGATTTTGTTCAGGCCTGGGTGGCATTAGTGCCTTTAGGCAAGATCCTGACCCTGGACAAGGGGGAGGCTTTGCCCACTCATCGGGCCCGATAAGATGCAGGGTGTGGAAGGGAGCACCGGGCACAGAGCTTGCACCTGGAGGGTGCTCAGTGCCCTGGCCTTTCTGTGAGAAGGGGCTGGAGCCTCTCTTCTGGGAGCAGGTGACCCTCGTGAAGCCCATCTCCAGGAAGCAGATCCCCTGGGACTGCTCCTGAGTTGGCTCCAGAGTCCTGGGCCTTTTTCCATATCTGTGATAAGGGGTCCAGTGTCTCCACATGGGTTAACCCTTGGAAGACAACCTAAGCCAGGGATAATGACAGTCCTTCTTTATTGAGCATTTGCTGTGCAAGTGCAGTATGGGAATAATGTTAAGTCCTTAACAATTCTATGAGTGTAGTGATTCTTGTTATCCCATTTTACAGATGAGGAAACTGGGGCCCAGAGAGGCTATGTTTATTCCCCAACATTATACACCTCAGTAAGTGATAGAGCTGAACCCCAACTTTGGTGTATAAAAACCTAAAGCCACTATGCACCATCAATCTGTGTGGAGTCCTTGCCCTTGATTAGAGAAGAAATTGTTCATTTGATGACTTGAGGATAAGAGACCCTTTCCTTTTCCTCTAGTGTGAGTGTCCCACAAGCCAGAGCCCAGGGCTTCTGGTTGGTAGGAGGTGTGGACTAGAGCAGTCAGGAGGCTTCCGGGTAAGAATGTGATGCAGATTTGCAGCAAAGGAGAGCCAGTCCCTGACTGGGGCCTGATTCCTCTGTGAGCTTGGGTAGGATCCTTCCTCACTCTGGTGTCATTTGGCTGAGCGAGAGCAAGGCACACGAGTGTGCATAATGAGCCAGAACACCGGAGAGGCAGGATGGGTGGACATCACTCCTTGGGCCTGGGCGATGCTCACTGAGTAAATGAGGACTTGCAGGCCCAACAGGGTCTCTGGAGGAGGTACCACTCCAACATGGCCTTGAAGATACATTAGATCAGGATTGGGCAGGGTTGAAGCCCTGGAGGGACCCCAGGGATATGTCTGCCTGTGCCCTGCTCATTGGTGCCACCTAATTCTTCAGCCCAGGCCTCTTGCCAGGCCTCTAGGCCTTTGCCTAAGAGGGTGCCCTCCTGTGTGAGAGACTCTGCCCAAGGGGATGATGCCCCTGATTCCCCTTTTTGCTGTCAAACTGAGTCAGGCACACTTCCAGCACTTTGTCCTAGAATTGCCCTTCTTTTGGGTCTCGCCCACTTTGCCTTAGACAATGCACTGACACCCTTGAGAAGCACACAGGCTGAGCAAGTGCACTGGTTGGCTTTTGGCCCTGCCTTCATTCTCCACACCCAGCCATCCCCAATTTCTTTCTTCTCCTTTTCCTCTTCTGGCAGCTAGTAGGCACTGCCATTAGTTGTTGAAAGAATGAAATGGATGGATTGATGGATGGATGGATCGATGGAATGAACAAATAAAGAAACAACTACCTAAAAGTTGGTTTATAGCCCATTTTCAAAATAAGGAAACCAAGTCTCAGAGAGGTTAGATGGGTGAGCAGACAGTTCTAAGAGCCACTACCCTTCCCCAGCACTTGCTCTCAGGATCCTCCCTGGTGCCAGGGTGTGGCCCTCGTGTGCACTGGCCTCTGTCCACTGAAGCCTTTTCCACCTGGAGGCGTCCCTGAGGGCCCAACATAGACTGGCATTTCATGTGCCTGCAGCAGGTAGCAGAACCCTGCTGGTCTGCCTCTTCTGAGATCGCAGAGGAGAGAGACAGGTGAAAAGTCCAGGGGCAGCTAGCAGGGGCCAGGGCACGCTTGGCATCCTTGGTGTCCATGGGGAGGCTATCAGGGAAGCTCGAAATCATCTCAGAGGAAGTGAAGAGAGACATGAGGATGGACCAAGGGCATCTCCTGGTTCTCAGGCAGCCCTGCCCAGGAGGTCCCTCCACCCCAAACAACCAACTCACTGGGCCTTTCTTACCTGTCCCGAGGCTGCCTGCAGCCACTCCTGTTCTTTCATGGAAAGACTTGGGATTTCAGCCCTCCCTGAGCCCTGAGGCCCGCTTTGCTATGCTGGAGGGGGTATGACAGGCTCTCCAGCAGGAGAGATGACCAGGCCCCCAATTTTGATTATGGGAGGAGAGCGAAAGGAACCCATCAAATATTCTGGGAGTTCAGAAAATGGAAAAAGCACTTGGGATGGGGCCTATAGGGAAGGCAGCCTGGAGGAAGTAGTTCTTTGGGCATGGAAGGATGCGCAGGGTTCTGATGGTGCCACCCCGCTGTGGAAAGTTTGGGGTGAGGCAGCTCATATCCTCCCACTTGCAGCTCCATGACTTCTGGCCTTTGCTGGGCAGTTTCTTCATCTGTGAAGTAGACACTACTGCTCCCCCATGACAGGGCTGTGCTGAGGTGGAGTAAGGCCATGAGAGCTGCTGGGGCTGAGGAGGAAGAACCCTGGCAAGTGAGAGAGTTGCTGTGTGTGTGTGGCAGGCTGTGTGGCTCCCTCCATGGACACAGGCATGTGTGTGTGTGCGTGTGTGTTTGTGAGAGAGAGAGAGAAGGGGGGAAGAGAGGAAGGGAGGGAGAGAAGTATGTGTGAGGAACTACCTAAAGGAGGCCCACAGTGGCATCCATGTAGTTCCTTCCCCACCGTACCACACTGGCTCCCACCAGGCCCAGGGCACTCCTTGGCTTGGCGCTGACCCATGGCTGTCTGGATGCCTCCCCCAGCCCCCTAGCATGGTGAGGTCAGGGAACATGTATTCCAGGAATGCAGGAGGCGGGGCAGCCAGCATGTCTGAATAACCATCGGGGTAAATATTTGCCTTGCTCCTGGAGCCAGCACTGGCTGCCAGGGAAGGACAGGGCCTGCTCCAGGGTCACGCAAGGGGAGGCCTCCCCGGTGGGTCTCAGGTACGAGAGCCCGTGTCACCCCAGAGAGCCTGGAGCTGGGTCAGAGGCCACCCTTCCTGTGCGGGGCTAGAGGCAGAGCCCCCTGGCTATGTGACCCCTGACCAGCAGCTGCTTAGCCATCTGTAAAATGGGCATAGAGACAGCTGTGGTCCAGCAAAGCAAAGCAGGTCAGAATGGCCAGAGCTGGTTTAGGTCAGGTCAGCCACTGGAGCAGCAAGGTAGGGCTGGTTTGGGTGCTCATCTGACCAGGTTTTTGGCCCACAGATGGCCAGTTAAGACCTTGAGCAGTTACCCCTTTCCCTAACTTAACAGTCACCATTCACTGACCTGTTCCTTACTCCATGGCATCCGTACCTACTCATCCAATGTCCTACCCCTCCCCCAGTTACCTACAGGGCAGCCTGGAGCCTCTCGTGGTGGGTGAGTAGCTGGAGGAGCAATTAATTCTTGTTTAGAGCAAAGATGGAGGCTCAGAAATGCCCAAAATTTGCTCGAGGTCACTGAGAAATAAAGGGCAATCAGGGAATCAAACCCAACTCCACCCACCTTTTCCCTTGACCTCCCCACTGAAGACAGGGCCAGGGCTCCAGCCCAGAATGTGGGCTCCCACCCCGTGGCAGCTGTAGAGAAAAACGGGACACTCATTTGCAGGCTAGAGCCACAAGCATGAGTCTTCATGGTGCCCCACATACTGGACACCCTGAGGCACAGGCACCTCTGTCCTGCAGGGATCCGGGACCAGCCTGCATTGCTCTGGCCAGCCCCAGCCCCAGGCACAGCCGCAGCCATAGCCAACCTCGCTTGGTACCTCCCCTAAGCCCACACCTGGGTGCTCTTCCCAGGGGATCCCAGGAGCCGGAGGAGATGGAAAGGTGGGTGTGGTTGGGAGAACGCATCTGGATCCTGGGACAGTCTTCAATCCAAGTGACCTCTGCCAAGTTTCAGCCCCATCTTACTCTGCAGGGTGGGCATTGTTACTGCCTTACCCTGCCCTGGGAGCTCCTGGCATGCAGTGAGAGAGAGCATAGTTCAGTCTGCGATTTGCACGCTGCCCTTCCTGCCCTCACAGTCACTAGGGCCTCACCCCTCCACCCATCCCAGAGTGAGGAGCCCACAAGAGTCCTCTGGGCGGGGCTGGGAGGGGCACCATCCCAAAGGGACCCCAGTTGGGCCCCACCCCCACTAGGTCCTGAGGCTCAGGCTACACCCACTCCTTGGCTCCAGTGCTTTTGAGCAGAGAACACTCCCCTGCAGGGGATCCACATGTTTATGCCTGTGGTCAGGCTGTGAGCAGGACACCAGATGGCCAAGCTCACACCAGGCTTGAAGCATGAAGATGGATGATATTGCCACTGTTCATAGCCTATGCCCCGCCTGACTGGCATCCAGTGGAAGGGAGTGCCCGTACAATGCAAGGAAGCCTGCATGCCCAGCCCTGGTTCTGAGCAGGATCGTTGTGCGGTCCCTGCTAGTCGCCTGGTAGTGGGCAGAGTATAAATGGGGACAGACCAACCACTCATGTCATAGCTCTGTTCTTACCACTTTCTAGCTCCTTGTTACCTATGTGTGGCCTTAGGAAGCTAGGGGACCTCTCTGGGCCCCAGTGTCACTGGGGGATGCTAGCTCAGTTTCTGCCTAACAGCTTTTCAACAATGGTCAGAGAAGCATCCCAGGCAGAGCCCATTATACAATTCAGCCAAGGCTAGTACCCCACACCTCTGTCTCCCCAGGTGGGGGGCCAATGCAGGCCCATGAGGAAGGGGGTCAGTCCCCCACCAGTGCTCGAGCTTTTATCCCTGTGCCCCTGTGTGATGCCCTCACTATGTGACCTTGGACAGGTCTGATTGTCCCTTTTGTCCAAACCCACACCAAAGAACTGGCACTGGGGACAGCAAGGTGCATGTGTGCACCATGAGCTGGGTCACCTCGGAGGTAGGTTGGCGGGCATCGTTCCCTGAGGCCTGGACGATGCCCATGGAGTGAGCGAGTACTTTTTGACTCTAGCTTATCTCAGCTGCCAAAATAATGATTTTTTTCTTTTTCAGCAGGTCCGCAGGCCAGCTCGCCTTTAGGAAAGGCCCGAGCTGGGGGCTGATTCCACGTCTGCCCCAGCCACTGACTTGCTTCATAACAGTAGGATGGGGCAGTCGCTGCCCCTCTTCAGGCCTCAGTTTTCTCCTCTATAATATGGGGAGCAAAAGTCAGTGAACCCAAGGGCCATTTGTGTTCCCTTGGTGCAGAGTATGGGGCTGCAAGAGTCCTAGGGTCAGGACACGGAGACATCCTTTCGTGCCGGGGTGTGGATGGCAGCTCTGAGGGCTTGAGGCTCAGAGCCAGCACACGATGGAGTCCCAAGCCAGCCGCTGCCAGGTACTGTAACTCATGCTTCAGCTGACGTGCCTGGACAGCTGCCGGCGTGTCCACAGTCGTGAGCCTAATACAGTCTGTACAGCTCCGAGGGAGGTCTCCTATCATCCCCACACCCTTTGCACAGATGAGGAAGTTGAGGCACAGAGAGGTTTAAGGAACTTGCCCAAAGCCACCCACTTCCTAAGAGGATAAACCCAGGATTTGAACCAGGTCATTCTTATTACTGAGCCCACACCTCCAACACTAGGCTGTGCATTGCCTCTTAGAAGGGGTGTCCATTTCTCTCTCTGGGAGCCTTGCCTGCTGCACAGTGAGGTGTGACCTGGGTCTGAGGCCTCTTGGTCCCCTGGCACAGGTGGGAGCCCACGTTTAGCATGGTATGTGCACTCCCTCTTCCACTGTTGGCCACAGGCCTCATCCTGGGCTGCACTTAGCCCTGCATGCAGGTGTAGGGAACATGGTGACTGCAGGAGTCACCCACAGGGCACCTTCACAGCTGGGACTCCAACAGACTCTGTAGCTCCCACCACAGCAGACCTGGGGGGTCCTCCTCCTGGAGTCCTGGGGGGCAGTGAGGGGCGGGGAATACTGGTGGCACATTGAGAAGAGAGGCCAACTGGACCCGCATAATAGATAATCATGTTCTTTCAGCCCACTGCTTCCTTGAAGCCCAAGCCACTGATGTGAAGTGGGTGTCCCTGCCTTTCCTCTCCCTCCCTCTCTCACACCCTATACCCAGCACCAGGAGGTCCACTTCTGTCTTCTGCACCTGTTCTGAGCACCTGTCTCTAGCCTGGATCCCTGGAGCAGCCGCCCCACTGGTTTCCCTGCCTCCTACTGTCCTTCCCAAGTCCTTCCTCCCCAGCAGCATGGAGAGCCTCTCACACCAGAACTTGGGTCATATCCCTTGGCTGTCAGACCCTCCTGTGCTCCTGTCCACCTTCTCGTCAACTCCCCCCATTCCCTGATTGCACCCACCCCCCATACCAGCCACTCTCAGGTCTCCGCTAGCCCAGGCTTTCCCCATCTTGGAGTTCGCTCTGTGAGAAATGCTGCTCCATGCATCTTGGCCTGCTTCTCTCAGGCTCATCCTTCAATTTCACTTCCCCAGAGAGGCCTCTGAACCCCGAGTCTATGCTGCACAGCCTCTGGACTCATTCTTTCCAGCAGACACCACTTTTAATTACGTATTTGCTCATTCTCTGAATTTTACGAGGGCAGTTCCCATTATCGTGTTCGCAGCTCTGGTGTATTAAGTATTTCTTGAGTGAATGAATGAAATGAATGCCAAGTGCTGTGTCACCATGTGTCCCAGATTCTCTCAGATCCCTGGAATCATGATATCTGAGGTATCGTGATCCCGAATGATGGGTGAGGAATCTGAAATGCAGGGAGGTCAGGAGCATGTTCACAGTTCAGAGCTGGTAGCTGACAGATGGGTGCCAGGGGCCTGTTGCATTATGATGCCCCTTTTCCTCTCGGTCCTTCAGATGCCCCATCTGTGGTGTGGGATAATTCGGTTTTGCCGGCAGTAAACGTTTCAGCGGGTGGGTGGGTGGGCTGTGGCAGCATACTCAGTTCCCACTGAGCCAGGCGTGGACCCGCTGACCAGCCTTCTCATTCCAGCAGGATGGAGATGGAATGAGGGCAGAGGCGACGCGAACTGCTGACTGATCAGAACGTGAGACGCTGGTGATTCTTGGGTCGCTGAGGTAGGTGTGCAGCTGGGCTTGGCCTGATGCTTGGGGAAGGGACAGTGGTGTCCCAGCACACTGAGCCTTTCACTGCGGCCACAGGTGGAATTGGGTACAGCCACCCTGCTGAGACCTTGTCAGACCCTGAAAGGGCCCCAGGGGCATCTTAGGCCTAATCTCTCTAGAGAGGCTGTGAGAGCAGGGGTGGTGGGATTCGCCCCCGGGAAGGGGCAGCTTTGGTGTCCCCAGTCTTGGCACAGCGGCCATCTATACCACTCTGCACCCTGTGTCATGTGGGCCTCACGCAGGAAGAGGCCTGGATGAGTGGAGGCCTGTTACTGGCCTGGGTGCTGTGGCTGCCCACCCTTTTCTTCCCCAAATATACCGAGGTGGGCACATGAGCCCTCACACGTCTCGGTGCTAGGGACAGAGTGCCTGCCTCAAATCTCAGCTCTGCCACTTGTCCACCATGAGGTTGTGTAGTTTCTCTGTGCCTCAGTTTACCTGTCTATGAAAGAAGGATAGGTATCGCAGCACCTGCCTCCCCTGGGGGCGGGGGAAATAGGCACACCTACCACCAGTAAATGCTCAGGGTGTGCCAGCGTGTTCCTCAAGGGTGCTGGGGCCTTGCTTTTTTCACGTGCCTCAGTTTCTCTTTGAGAACCAACAAATGCCAGGATGGACACAAACTGGTCCTCCAGCCTAGGAGAGTCTGGGCCCCTCAGAGAGTTTGCAGGCTCGGGCCTAGACACCAGCGTGTTTTACCACCAAGTGGCATTTCTGAGTTGATCGCACTTGGCCTTGTGCTCGAGAGTGACTTGTGTGATCCCTCCCTGTAGCTCCTGACCCAGGGATGAGAAGCCTCACAAAGATGCTCACGTGGGCCAGAACCCTTTGTTCTGAGGTTCTGGGGCCCAGTGTGGGGTGCCGGAGTCTTTGCCCTGGCATGAGGCCATGCCAGTTTGTCCCCTGCTGCCCTCAGGCTCTCTTCTCGGGCCTCACTGCTCCTACATGCTGAGAGTCTGGGCCACATGAGCCCCCGGGGATTCTCCTTACTTCACTCCGCTCCAGCACCAGGGAGTAGTACTCAGCCTTCCTTCCTGCTGTCAGCTGTGTGACCTTGGGTTAGTCCTTTTCCTTTTAGAACAGTCAGTTCTGAAAATGAAGATAAATTATATTAACGCTGATGAGGGGGCTGGTGTGAGGAGGCTTAGGAGCTTGGTGTATTTTTAAATGTTACAGCTGGTGAGATTGTATGTGTACTGGACACTCTGTGCTTTAAATGTATGTTTCTTCCCTCAGTTCCCATGAAGAGGTGTGTTTAGTGCCTCCTCGCCAGAGGCCCAAAGTGGTTAGGAAACCCATGGAGCTAGTGGTAAAGTAGGGATTTGAACCGTGGTCCCTTGGAATTAATCATCACATGATGCTTTAGAGGCGGGGGCAGAGCCACGAGGCAGACTCACGGTTGGTGCTCAGAAAACCACCTCTGTTACTGCCGTGCAGCCTTTGCCCAGGCCTCCAAGGCTGGCTAACCTCAGAGCCAGAGGGTAGCCCCGAAAGCCGGCAGCCTGCCCTCCCCGAGGGCCTGCCAGCAAATCAATAAGGCCACGGGAACCCACTGCTAATTGTGAGGTAACCTTTGAAATTCTCCTTCACGGTGGGTTCTCTTTTCGGATGTGTTTCAAGGTAATTCATTCCCTTTCCAGAAATTGCCAGTGGTGGAGCATTAGGCAGCTGGTAATTAATCATAGGAGCAGCTTGGAGTGTATTCTTTAAAAAAAGAAAAAGGAGAAACAGAAAGCCTTGGTGGAAAAAGAAAAGGGCAAGGTGGTAATCAATACTTCTGTGTCCTAGAAATTCAGGGGACAGGAATGGCAGGTGGGCGGCTTTTCCCTTTCTTCCCAGGGCTGGCAAGTGGTCTGCTTGCAGCAGCATGTGAGAGGCTCTGCCCAGGACCACCAGCTCCCTGTGTGACTTGAGCAAGTTGCTGCCTTTCCTGAACTCAGCATTGCCACCTATAAAATGGGTGAAAGGCTGGTGTCAGACTAGATCAGAATATTAAATAATTATACCTGTTCACTACCATATCCTAGTGCCGGGCATAATTTATACTTTATTAACTGAATAAAAGGTTATCTTGGGTCCTAGTTAGCTATCCTAAGATGGATGGAGGACATCTTTTCTGTAGATCTATTATAATTCTGAGTGACAGCCAAGGTGATGGGCCAACCCTGTCACTTTCCAAACTAATGATGAACGGACAGTCTGGCCAATAGCTCAGGCCTCTGGGTAGCAGCCATGCTGTCTCCCTCACATCCTCTAGTTTAACTTCCCAAGGGTCTGAGCTGCCTGGACTTTTTTGAAAGCTGCTTTCTGGGTAGTTAGTGAGTTGCTCATCCTAAAGTGTATGTAAACAGGCCGGGGCTGCACAGGGCACTGGGGCAGCAGATTTGAAGAGCTCAGAGCACTCCTGAGTCTAGACACTGGGAGGCTGGACTGGCCGAGAGGAGCCCCTTCCCTAAATCTATAGGAGGCAGCTGAGAAGTGGGGTTGCCCGTGCAGGACTCAGATGCTTTGTGCCTGTTTCCCTGGAGAGAAGGGTGTGTGTGCTGGTGTGCGTCATGAGTGAGAGTGAGGATGTGTGTGAATATGTAAGAGTGTTCCCACATCTGTGTGAAAGCCACTCCCACCCCCTGTGCAGCTCCTGTTGAGACCCTGGCTCCTCAGACCTCACATTCAGACTGGCCAGTGGGGTCCTGTCACCCCACTGACCATGCAGAGTAGACTGTGGTGGGCCAAGGGACTTGAGGACCCCAAGAGGAAGCATGCCCAGGTCAAGCACACTGACCTCCCTGCTGGCTCTCCTGGGAGCTCCTCGTGGTCATGGGAGGAGACAACTCTGGGAGGTCCATGCCTCCTGCTCTGGACTCCCAAGCCCTGAGCGCCTGGTCTGAAGTGTTGGGGTGGGCCCAGTGCCCTTGGCAGGGCAGAGAGACTATTTGGGGAGCCCTCTGAGCAGCCTGGCACACTTGATGCTAGTTGTTTCTTTACTTCTTCTCTCCTTGGCCTCCAACCCAGGGGTGAAGTGTGTGTGCGTGTGTCTGTGTGTGTTTGCCCGTCCATGGACTCTGTCTCTTTCTGTTTGGTTTGTTCTGTACAGACACCTCTCCTTCCCGCCTCCCTCCTCACAGCCAGCCCCATTGCCACCTCTTAGCTCAGCCGCTCTCTCTCTGTCCTTTCATGCCTGAGACCCCTCACATCCTGTCTGGATTGTCTTCCTCAGTTTGGACCTCCTCACCCTCGCTCCTTCCCCTTGCAGTCACTCCCTGCCTGGCATGCAGGCAGCACCTCTGCTCTGTCATCACCCTCGTTGTCGTCGCCCAGGCTCAGCAGAGCTGAGACCCCTGGGCACCCAGCCTGCCACCTTCACCTTGTTTACCCAGCTCTGGCCAACACACAGCTCTGTCCCTCCAGCTCTTTGGAGGTGTTTGAAGCAGTGCCCTATACTTTCAGCTGCTTAGAAGCTGGGTAGTGTGTGTGGCCAACTGCTGAAAGGGGCACCATCTCAGCCCATGGACCCGCCATGCCGACCGCTCAGGATGGAGCCTGGTCTCGGGTGCAGAGAATCTGCTCAGAGCCGCACTGTGCTGTCCTGGGCCAGGGCCACCGCCATGGGCTAGAGCAGGGGAGCCTGCAGGGCCGCTTCAAACTCGGTTTCCCTCCAGCACCAATGGAATCTCCACTATAATTAGAAGTGAGGTGTCCAGAAGCTGCTGCCTGTGAGGGCGGGCATATGCTCATGAATAAACTAACTGTCCTCCCCAGGGGACAAGGAGCCGTGGGTGGGCTCCTGGAGGCCATAGCCTGAGGTCTGATCTTCGAGCTGGGCCATGGGCCCTGGCACCACATACTCTCCCCTCCCCTGTATGCTGTTGGGGAGTTCCCTGGGTCACAGCCTTTCTGGGGTGCCTGCTGTGTACCTGCCGACAACCTGGCATTCGAAGTCCCACCATCTGGCCCAGCCTCCTTTCACGGCCAGATCACACACTAGCGTCTGTTGTGTCCCCAACCCCCACTTTTGCTCCTAAATTTTCTCCACCTCAAAGGTCCTCCACTCTTGTCACCCACCACCTAGCCTATTCCCAACCCACCACCCACACCCACCTATGGCTTGAGCCTCCCTCAAGCCATGCCTCCTTCTCAAGGTCAGACATGGCCTCGTCAGCTTGGGGCCCCTCAGACTCCACTTGTCAGAGGCCCTGGTTGATTCCTCCCTGAGTCTCCTAAACCCAAAACCCTGCCTTTCACACCCTTCACAGTGCTCATCAGACTGCTGCGTTGTCTTGTACGATGTATTATGTACTGGAATGATAATATTGGCTATTTTATATTCTTTCCTCCTACTAAGTCATTGGAAGTGGTGTGTGTTTAACATATTCACCACAGTGCAGATGCTGGTTTCAGTCCCGTGTGGCTCCTGGCTGCTGTACTGGACCACACAGCCTGTGAGGGCCCAGTCTTCTCCTCTGAAGGCAGGGAAACTGAGGCTGGGGAGGCAGTCTTGCAGATGAGAGTTTGCAGAGCAAGTACGCTCTTTGTAGGCCAGGCTGCTTCTGTTCCACAGTCCAAAATAAGTAATGGCCCTGCCGGCATGGCTCAGTGGTTGAGCATCGACCTATGAACCAGGAGGTCATGGTTCGATTCCCAGTCAGGGCACATACCTAGGTTATGGGCTTGATCCCCAGTGTGGAGCATACAGAAGGCAGCCGATCAATGATTCTCTCATATAATTGATGTTTCTATCTTTCTCTCCCTCTCCCTTCCTCTCTGAAGTCAATAAAAATGTATTTTTAAAAAATAAGGAATGGAGGCACATTGGTCAAAAAGGTAAATCAAGGCAAGCAGGACTGTAGCTAGAGCCCAAGCAACGAAAGCTCAATAGGAACAGAGGGAACGTGATCTCCTTCCCCCCACAGTGGGTTCCATGCTCCAGGCTTCTCCACCGAATAACCACACAGCCCTGAACAAGGTGGGCTCATTCCCACCCCTGGGCACTTCCAGCTGCCTAACCGCAAGCACACAGCCTAGGATGCAGAAGCTCTGGGGGAGTGCCAGCTCCTCCCATGAAGGGAGGGCCTCCCTGGCTCCAGACTCCCTCCTGGATCCCAGAGGTTTCCCATAGGGTGGCCGCTGCCTGGGGCAGCAGGATTGTCTGCCTGGGCCCTGCCCCTGCCAGCCTGAAGGGCTCTCCAGAGGCAGCTGTTTCCCAGGAGCCAGGCCAGCAGTGGAGCAGACAACCTGCCCCAGAGCTGATTGTCCCCTTCGCTCCTCTGCTGTGCTTGGCTACCTCTCTGTTGACAGTCGGACCCGTTTGCCTCTCTGTTCAGGCAGGGAGGCGGGAAGTCACCGAGGGCACTGGTGCTGGGCTTGTCTGGCTCCCTGGGTGCCCACCACAGGGTTATGACTCTAACCCCTCCAAGGGGCTGCCTCCTGCCAGCCTCTGGGGGTTGCTGCCTGCTGTCTCCCTGATAGGCTGTAAGCATCTTGAAGACTCGGGCAAGCTCTGAACCGTGTCCTCAGCACAGTGCCTGGCATGCTGGTGCTAAATGGCAGCAGGAAGCCAGTAGGCACCCAGCCATGTGCCCTCAGCCTCCTCTAAGGATGGAAGGCTTTCTTCAGTATGCCAGTTCTTAATGTGCTGGGTGGACCATGTTAAGAAGGATTCTGAGGCCGTGCACAGGCTCTGTGAGAAAGCGTCATGCACTGCATGGCATACTTTGCCCTCTCCACCCTCACTCCTCAGGCACCAGGCCTACTTGTCAGGGTTTCAGTTCTGGCTTACAGTGCAAGCATAGCAAGGGGGCAGTGACCTCAGTGTGGCCTCACAGGGGTCAATTTATTCTGACTATTGGGCAAACTGCATCCCAGAGAACCCTCTAGAGCCCTGGGCTATGAGGACTGCAGGTGCACCTCCCACCCCCATTCTCAGCCCCATTTGGTTTCTGGGGGTCTGTGACAGCTTTCCCCTCACATCTGTCTTTTCTGGTAAGTGCTTCACACCCTTCTTCAGTTCCGGTTTGGGAAGCAGCACATCTTGCCTCCCAGCTGTTTGGGACCCTCCACTGCTTCCCTGAGGCATCATTGGGGACCTCTTTTGGAGTCTGTGGGAGCATCTCTGCTTCGTGGCCTTCGTAGAACGCTCTCATGGTGCCCTGTGCATCTGGCCCATACTCCAGTGGGACAGTCTAACTAACATGCGATAGCTCTCACTGGGTGGCCTGGTGAGCGCTCAGCCCCACCCCCACCCAGACTTCCCACCACAGCTTCTTTCCCCACCCACCTCCCAGGCCCTGTAGCTGCCTGGGGAGCCAGCCCCTTGAACCCTTGCCCTCCCAGCTGAGGCACCCAGCCATCTCCTGGCCCACAGCTCCAGGGTGGCCATGGATGGAGCCAGGAGGTCTGTGATGAACTGGAACCTGTAAACAATCTGGAACATTTTTCTCTTTGTGTGGAGGAAACACAAAGAACACTCTTGCATCCTTTAGCCAGCCCAGCCCCATCCTCAGTCACACTGCCAGGAGGGCTGGTCAAGGTCACCTCGGGCCTGCTACTTGAACACCTCCACTGTTGAGAGCTCACCACAGGCTCACTCGTGTGAATTTCAGTGTGGTAAAGGATGCAGGTGACATGTGGTTGAAGCAAGGGTTTTCGGGACAGACAGTTTAGGGTTCAAATCCTTGCTCTGCTGTCTATCAACTGGGCCAGTCTGGACACGTGACTTCATCTCTGATGCCCTAAGTTTCCTCATCTGTAAAGAGGGAAGAAGCCCACCTACCTGCAAGGGGTGCTTTGGGGATGGAATGCAACACTAACTATGCCAGTCTTCTCTCTTAACAGTAGACCGATGCTCTCAGGGAGCCATCTGCTATCTCAGCACTGGGGCATACACTTGAGGTTGGCATCTTTAGCTCTGGTACTCACATACATCCCTCCCCAGGGATACTGGCCTCCCAGATCCTCTCTGCAGCTCGAGTGGGACTTTCAGGATGACACTTTAAGATAGAGACACAACAGGCACAGGCCACCTGGGCACTTGTTCACATGCATATCCCCAGACCCCTCCCCTGGAGTCTGATTCTCTGGGTCTGGAGTTGGGCCCAGGGCTCTGAATGTTCAAACACGAACCATATAATACCTGTGACTGGGCCATCCTGGTACACAGATGCTTGCAATGGGGAGCTGGCCTAGAGCTAGGACCCTGGACCAGGTCGCAGCCTGACTGGATGAATTTGGCAAGGCCTGTCCCTCTCTGTGGCTCACTTTCCTCACCAATAAACCAGGAGTTTAGATGATCTGCTCCTAAAATGCCATGATATTTATCTTTGTTCCCATGGAGTTCAGTTAATGTTATAATGATAATAGAAAATAAAAGTAATAAAATCATTTTTACAGTAAATATCAGAAGGATATTCCCTGGTGTCCCCTCTGCCAGGCTTCCAGAGGCAGCTCCGGGGGTTCCAGCCCCATCTATCAGGCCACAGAGTGTTCGGGTCAATAACCTCCTGCCAGGCGGAGAGCCCCAGGGACAGAAAAGCTGTTCCTGGGTTGTGACTCGACTTTTAGAGGAGGGTCCTCTGGGCCATCTGCCAGATCCACTCAGAACTGGAGGGTGGCCCTGTGGAGCCTCTTCCTTTATAGATTGGGAAACTGAGGCCCAGGGTAGGACATGCCTCGCCAGGTCATTCATGGGGACAGTGGGGAACAGGCCCCTGGACATACAGTCTGGCCTCTGGGCTGTGCCACTCCTCACTGTGGACAGTGCATCTGGGATGGGCAGCCCATCAGACCTGAGCCTTACACCAGCCTTTGCAGCCCCTGGGAACAGATGGGGCCATCTCAGGACAGAGACCAAGGGGCCACCTGCGCCTGAACACTGGGGCCTTTTGACCCAAACTGTCAGCCTAAATCAACAGACAATGCTCGACTCCCAGGTCCTCCTGCCCCAGCCAGGTCAGCTCCATGGACATTTTCCAGGAATATCCACGCAGAGGGCGACATGCTCCCAAAATGAAAAGGTTCTCACTCGCTGGCTCCCTCCCATTTTCCACTCACTGGTGCTCAAGAGGGGAGTTAATAACAGAGGTGAAGAGGCGGCCCTGTCCTAATAAGACCTCGCTTGAGGCGACTAGGCCCTGGCAGGTGTCAGGGAGGATTATTCACTGTCGGAGCCTTCCCTCCTGGCCTGGGATGATTCTCAGGGCTGGGGCTCAGGATCTGGGCTGCAGAACCTGAGGGACCAGCGCTTCTCTGGCCACGGGCATCCTTCTTGCACAGCAAGCCTGTCTTCTCCCTGGGCTGGGAGCCCAGCTGAGTCCTCTGTTCATCCCTGGCACCTGGTACAGGGCCCAGGCCTTTGTATAAGCCTATCCCTCCTCCTCACACTGTCTGCAGTCAGTAAGGCAGTGGTATGTAGTAAGCACCTAATGTGTGTGTGGGTCTGTGCTCAGCTCTTGAGGAAACAAGGAAGCAGCAGATTCTATGTCAGCCTTCAGGTAGTGCACAGTCTAGGCCAAGACTCCCATGCAGGGAACAGAATTAGGGGTCCCCAGTGCTCCTGGGTCCAGGGAGATGTTGAGATCCATGAGGAGTCTTTGGGGAATGGGGTTATGGAAAGCTCACTATGGAGGAGGCTGGCTGGAGCAGATGGACATTCAGAGGATTTCAAGATTTGGGTGGGGCCAGGAGTGAGATAGGAAAAGCCACAACCTTAAGGCAGGATATGACCCAAACCAGGACCCTGGATGTGTGCCTGTATTAATGCATCATCTGATTTCATCTTTGTAGAGCCTATTTTGCAAGTAAGTGAACTGTGAAACAGAGAAGTTAAATAACAGGTCCACGGGCACACAGCTGCTGGGCAGTGGGGCCAACATTTGCATCCAGCTTCATCCAACGTTCAGGCCTTAGCCCTCAGCCAGACCCATGGCACAGAGCACCCACTTCTGTTGCAGGGGAAGAGCCTCCTGCCAATCAGGGAGAGCAGAGAAGGCTTCCTGGAGGTACGTGAGTTTCACCTTCCACAGGCCTGAACTGTAATCTCCAGGTGCTGAGCTGGGTGAGACCAGGTCACTTGACTTCTCAGGGGCTCTTCCTCTTTACCCTAGAATGAAGAGAATAGAGCTTCTCACTGGGTCCTGAGAGGATTAGGCACATAGTAGGTGCCTGCCTGGAGTCAGCTGGTGCTGCTGGAGTGGCCCTCACAGCCAGGAGTCAGGCCTGACCACATTAGGATGTGCCCAGAGCTGTTCCCAGCTTGGATGGTTCTCACCAACAGGTGGGCTCGACTGCAGGGCCTCTGGGACATGGAGCTCCCACTGGGAGGGCCAGGGAAAGGCCAAGACAAAGTGAATAGAACAGTGTCAGAGAAGACAGGGCACTGCCAATCCCCAATCATCCAGCTGCTGACTGCAGAGAGCGAGTAGGAGGAGGGGCTGTGATGAGGCCTTGGGGGATTGCACCTCTAGCTGAGGGAACCACTGAAGGTTTTGATCTATAGAAAGACTCAGCCACTTCATCCCTCATAGGCTTTCACTGAAACCAGAATGTCCAAGAAGACACTGAATGTGGTTAGGGAGGTTATCCCTCCCCTGGGTGCTGATAGGGGAAGGGATGTTCATCTTGGGGAGCCCCTTTGTAGCTGAGATGAACTTTTATAACTATGGGCTTTCAAATGCAAGTCCAATGAGCTTGGGGTTTGGAAGAGTTCAAAGAGTTCATTCAGAAAGGGATTGAGGGGAGGTGGGTGAGTAAGGTATAGGAGGATAAACATGATGAACGGGGTGATGAGCACACAGTACAGTGTATGGGTGGTGTGTTATGGAATTGAGCACCTGAAACCTGTATGGTTTTGTTAACCGGTGTCACCCCAATACATTCAGTAAAAAGGAAAAAAGGAAATGGGGGCGAGGCGGAGAGGACCCAGAACACATGGGGCACACAGCCGCCAGCTATATGTGAAATTCTGGAGACACAGGGTGTGAGGGACCGGGGAGCAAAGGACAACAGCTTCCTCCTCTGGATGGAGTAAACTGAGGCCCAGAGACGAAGGGCTGGTCCAAAGGGGCCTGCTCTGCCTGCCTCCCCTCCTGGGCCTCTCCCTGAGCTTCCCTGGAGGCCAGCAAAGGAGCGGTGGGAGGGGGGGAGGGCAGGGTCATTGCACTCCGTCTGTGGCACCTGGCTAGGCCTTGGAGGGCGAAGGGCAAGGAGGCCTCGTGGGACACAGGGGGGCCTCAGCAGCCCAACTTTCTCAGTTCCTCTGGACCTCCCAGCATCTCCCCAGGGAAGGAGGCTGGTAACGGGAAGCCTTCCCAGAAAAGTCCAAAGGGCCTAGAGCTGCCACATCGACAGTGCTCCATGGGCCCCACTGCCACCTTCGCTCTGCCTGCCTGTCAGCCTCTCTCTTTCACATCCACCTGCCCTTACGGCCCTCCCTCTCACACTCATCCTCCCCCCCCCCCCTCCCCGCCCTGGGTCTTTTTTTCACTCCGCTCAACAGTTCTCTGTGTTTGTCCTGCCCAGGGCAGCTGCGCTGCACACTACAGGGGGCGCCCTTTCCACAGATGCTCTCTATCTCTGGGCCTTTTTCTGATTCCATCTCAGTCCTGGTTTGTCTCTTGTGCCTCCCTCCCTAGCTTGTGCCCTCTTCCTTACTTAATGGATAGTTTCTTCCTCTTTTCTCCATCTCTTTTTTCCCCCTCTCTGAGGTGTGTGCATGCATGTTTGCGTGCCAATGTGTGTGTCCTTCCTCCCATCTCCTGAGCATGTTCGCACACAACCCCCTCCCCTCCCCCCCCCCACATACACACACACTCCCTGCCCTTCTGTGGACTAAGCAGGGCACAGGTTTCTCCCAATTCTAAGGCCACAGTTTGCTCCTCGCAAGCCAGCCAACTGGAGTGCAACCTGGAGCTGGAGCCCTGAGCACCTGCCGCCTCCATGGCAGCCTGGTATTCCCCGAAGGCTCTGTGTTTGCATCTCCTGGGCCTCCCTGTCCAACTCCCAGGACTCCAGGGAGCCAGTATGAGCCTGGCCATCACACCTAGAAGGTGGCTCTGTTTGGGAACAGCAATGCCCTGGACAGGAAAAAGCAGGAAGGGGACAGTTTATGGGAAAACAAGCAAACAAGCAAGGGATTATGATCCCCAAAATGTGCTCTTTATTTAGTGCTGGAACTCAGTGAGTCCAGAAAGTGAGCAGCTGGGTATGCGGAGGGCTTTGTGCAGATGGGACCTGGGCTGGCAGCGAGATGGGGCTGCCTTTTCCCCTAGAAACATTGTAAATTCATAGCTAATGGGAAGAGCCTCTAGGTCTCTCAAACCCACAGTGTGAAGAAAGCCCCTGCTCCCCCACCCACTCACGACTCCTCGGTCATTCCACAGATGTTTATTAAGCACCTGCTATCTACCTGCATGTCTTTGTGTTTAAAATACCTCAATGAGCAAGAGACCTGCCCTTGGAGCTCACATTGCAGCAGTGGGAAAGAGGCGCATGGGTCATTAGACCTGCAAGGCCTTGCCGTGTGCGGCAGGGAGGTGGGGTGGCAGCCCGAGGCTCTCGTGTGCACACAGCCTCCTGCCCATCATCACAGCCCTAGGCCCTCAGCGCACACTGGCTGAATGGACCTCTGCTGTTAGCATCATTCAGCTCATTGAGAATTCCCAGAAGCACCCAAAGGTGGAGTTGCTGGCAGGGCCTGCATAGTAGTGAGGGGTTCTGCCAGGCTGGACAAGGAACATCAGGAAATCAGGAAGGGGTGGAGAGGGACAGTTCTGCGGTACAGTCCGGGACTCCCAGCCACATGACCCTAGAGAGTTTGTTAAACCTCTGGGCCTCTGTTCCACTCATTCTGTAAGATGAAGGTCAGACAGCTTGGGCTTTCTCTGTGGCTTAAAGGCAAGGATGGTGCCTGGCCATGGTGTGTGGTGGAGGCCAGCTGTCATCATCATGGGGAAAGTAGGACAGTCCACTTTGCTAGGAGGCCTAGTGGGGGATCTGCCAATGTGGGTTGAGACTGTTCTTCCTTCACTAATAATGAGGTGGCATTGGAAGCCTCATTGCTCTTTGGGCCTCAGTTTCCCTTTTGTCCCACAAAGACTCGAGTAAGAAGGGCTTGCTGATGTGGGAGCCAGGAGGCCAGGGATTGGAGTTTGTAGTGAGGAGTCACCAGGCACATCAGCTGCTGCAAAGCCCTGTCGACTGCACCAGGCATCACTGGCCAGAGCTGCTCCAGAGCGAGGCTCCTCCAGGCCTGCCATACGTTCCCAGCCGCCACGGGGCCTGGACCTGCTCTCCCTGCACAGTGAGGCTTGTGGAGAGTGGGCAGCTCGCTGCACCTGGAAGGACCCGTAAATTGAAAACATGGTGTTTCCTGTCGGAGGCCAGTGTGGGGCTGGACTCGGTATGGCCTTGGAAAGCTGGCCTGGCTCTCAGGAAGCCCTGCTCCCCACAGCACTGCCACAAAAACAGTGGAAAAGTGAAACCTTTTCAAGTCTGTGTTTCCACTGTAAACAGGGGATGAAAGCTGGCCCCTCGCCTCCTGGCTGCTCAGCCACTCCCCCGCCTGGCCCCAGCTTGCCTGGTCTTTGGAGGCACCTCAGCTGCCCCCTCTGTCCATACGGTACCCCTCCAATCAGAGAAGCGCAGTGCTCTAATTCATCTAGTCTTCCAAATTTAGTTGAAGTGTGCCCAGACCCGTGAGTCCTCAGCACCCAGCCTGGGAGGGGAGCACACCTATGCACAGGGAGGTGTGGACTCACCCACGGTCACAGGTCACAGGGCAGCCAGGGCCCCCCTTTTCTGCCTGCAGTGACCCCAGAGTCTGCAGGCCATGACCGAGGCTCTTGTGGGAGGCATTGGTGCCCAATCAAAGCTGCCGGCTGATTAGCAGGAGTCTCTGTCCAATGAGTAGAGAATCTCACACAAGTGGCATTTAGTGGGAGTGACTTATTTATTTTAAACCTGATTGCACCCTTTTTCCTCATTATACAAGTAATGCATGCTTACTGCAGGAAGTCTGCAAGTCTCAGGCAACTGGAAAACAAAAAATGAAATCTGCCCAGAATCCTCCCACCTAGAGGTCACACTGGTCAGCTTTCTAGAGTATTTATTTCTAGTCGCTTTATACTTTCTTTCCTTTCTTTGGGACTTGGGGTTATGAGCAGGTTTCTGAGGCATTCGGTGTTCCTAGGAAATGTTGATTGTTAATGGCCCACTGAGGGCCAGGTCCCGTTCACAGTTGGCGTGGCCCCACCTGGGCTGTTGTGATATGGCACTGCCAGGGACGTGTTGGGAGAGTGCCCAACCTTGCAGTTCACAGGGAAGGTGGACTGAGCTGGACCCCTGGCTGGAGAACCCAAGCAACTCTGACTTGCCCATGACTTTGGGCCTGTCTGGCCTGTCTTCCTTTGTGGGAAATGGTCAAGTGGGTGAACAGGCTCTCTGAGACCTGGTGTCTAATCAGCTGCTGCAAAAGGTCCTGTTCACTGGCGCCTGCAGATGCAGTGAAGCATTCCTTCTTCTGTCCATCCGACATTGAGCACCTACTATGTGCAGATAGTAGTGAACCTCTGAACGAGAGGCCCCTGTTCACAGCCCTGTCCTCCCCCTTGTTGCATTTCCCATAGCCTTTTTCCTTTTAACCCACAAGCCCTCCCAGCCCCTTCTCTCCTACCCTGCAGCAGGCAAGGACTGGAGCCCAGCTGGGTAGGGTTGGTGGGGGTCCCAGGAGGAGCCATCTCCGGCCTCCTCTGCCTGCCAACGTCCTTGGTGGCCCTTAGACAGCTTTATGGAGGACGAATTGAGGCTGTCTCCCTCCTGGCAGGTTTATTTCTTCATTTTTCAAGCCCTGCTCTGATTTTTCCATGTCGGCCTTCCTGGTCTCCCACCCCTCCCCCCAGCATGTCTCCCCTTCCTCCCTACCTCATCTGTCAGCCCAGCCAGGAGAGAGGCCACTGGCCTCCAAGGTGATTGAATTATTGGGGAGGAGACAGGCCAGGGTTTTCTGCGTGAGTGCTTTTGGCTTCCTGCCCTTCGAAGAGGTTGGGGGAGGGGGTATGATGGCGGCGACTGTGGGCTGTGGTTTTCCAAGACAGGCCTGCTCTCCCTGGTCTGGGCCTAGAGTGAGTCCTGCCACAGGTAGGCTGGCCAAGGGCCACTGCTTTATCTCCCACTCTCTGCCCAGCCCAGCCCTGCTCAGGCCTCAGTTTCACCTTCAGCCAAATGGGCAGGTCTCTAACCAGAGGAGGAAGGACAGACTTTAGGGCAATTGTGACTTCGGGCTTACACATGAGAAACATCTGTTCTCAGTGTGCTGCAGGCCAGACACCCAGAATGAAGGAAAAAGGGGAGGTTAGCACTGAGAAAGCACCTACTGTGTGCGCCAGACATATCCACATGCATGCCATCATATAAACCTTTCAATAGTAACTCAAAGATAGGCAGCAACAGGTAAGAGTTATTGGCCTCATTTTTATAGCTGAGACATGTACCCAGTGTAAGCTGCTGCTTCTGATAATCTGTGGGCTTGTGGAAAACAGGGCCTCTGTCTGGATCTCCTCTGGATCTCTGGGAGGGCAGAAGTCCAGACACTCAGAAGGGACTTAATAAATGTTTGGTGAACTTGGTTGTGCTGATATAAGACAGAGAGGTGAAGCCACTAACCCAAGGTCACACAGCTAGAAATGAAGTCCCGCTTTGTCTGGCTGCAAAACACTTCTCCTGGTCTGGGTGTTGTCCTTTCCAGCCAGCATTGTCCACTGACATGACTGCTGTGTAAGGTTGAGATCTTGGTGGCTCCAGGATTCACCCCTTTTCCGCTGGTGTTTGTGGCTCTGCCGGTCAGACCCCCTTCCTTCTCTTTCCAGCCTGCCTCTTCCCTCAGAGGAAGGGCTGAAAAGGGAAAGCCCCCTCTCCTACTCAGCTAGCACTCCAGCTCATGGAAATGAAAAACACATTGGCTTCATTATCTTGGACTGAATGAGCAGGGTTGCCATGGTGACAGCCATCTCTGGCCTGTGAGGGGGCAGGGAAGGGGCTGGTGAGGCCATGGCAAGTGGGGACTGGGCAGCGGGTGAGCAGGCACGCTGAGCAGACCAGCCACTGGAACAATTGCCACTCATGCCACCTGCCCTGGCACTGGGCCCCCAGCTTCATATCCCCATCCTTGGACAGATAGAAGCAGGCAAGCCCTCCTTCCACGATAGCCCCTTGCCCACCTGTACACTGCCAGTCCACCTGTCTCCTTCCCGGAGGGGCACTGGGGGTCCAGGTGGACCCGTACCCCACACCATCCTGCAGTCAAGAGGGAAAGTGAAGAGGGAGGTAGGGCACTGGGAGGGGCCGTTGCCTGTTTCCAGCAGAGACCAGCCCTAGGCCTTCACTGGCATAGACCGAGGAAAGGCCGAGGGGTGCCAGGCTGTGCACAGCCCAGCACTCACCCCAGCACTCCTGTGTGACCAGGGTCATCCTGGTGAGCCTTTCCTCAAGTTGAGCCCTCTTAAATGAGGTTAAGTCCCCGAATTTCAAACAGGACGACAGGTGTGACAGTGGCTATAGTGATGTCAGCATGAGTCCTGGCCCAGTGAGGCCTGTGTCTGGGAAGGTCCAGGCAGTGCCTTTGGCTGCAGACCAGAGCTGGGCCATCCCCATGGCCCTCACCTGGGCCAAAGCCAAATGCCCTGATGCCCAAATGGGCCCTTCCTTAGGTCTCCTGTCCCATCGCCTGTCCCCTTACCCAGGTCTTGAGTCTCAGAGCAGCCTGTGCTCAGGCTGGTCCGAGGGAGGCTGGCTGCACCTTTGCCTCCAGACTCCCTGGTGGTGTGGGAGCCCACGCTGGTCCTGAGTGGCCTCCCTCTGAGTAGTCCCTCCTGCAGTCCAGAGACACTGAGGCAGCTGCCCACAGACTTTCCTTTCAGACAGTTCCAGTCAGATAAACCCAATGCTGTCCCCAACTACACTTTCAACCGTGACCCTAATCCTAATTCCAGACCCAGTCTCCTGACACAGCCCACCTGGGTGTTGTGCACTCCTCTCTCACCCAGCTTTACTGAAGCCACTCCTTCGCCCTGAACACTCCTCCCTCCCGTCTGCCCAGCCCCACATGCCACTCCTCTCATTTCCTGTTGCAGATGAAGAACCCGGGCCAAGAGAGTACAAGTGACTTGTCCAAGGCCAAGGAGAGCCAGGGCAGCAGGGCCAGGGCAGGGTGCCCCTTTGCCAGGAGGCCAAGCCTTTGGTTCCTACCAATGTGGGCCCAGGGTCCACGTGGCCCGGGATGGAGTCCAGCAAGTTTGGGGCTGGGTTTTAGCTTACTGTTGCGGGGGGGGGCGCCAACAGGAATGCTCCCTGTGAACCTGGCTAGCTGAGCCTTAGAAAACAGGACAGTCCTGCAGCCCCACCCACCAATGGGCATGTGCCTCTGAGGGAACAAGGGTTGAGCAGCCAAGTTTAGCAGATGTGGTCAGAGTGTCCATGGCACTGACCATAGCTTGGCCCTCCTGACATATGGAGGCGGGTGCTGAGGGGACGGCGGCACAAGCAAGAGAAACCCCAGCACCTTCCTGGAGCAGAGAAGTCCAGGGTTCTCAGGAAGCTCATTCTAAAATGCAGAGCCCAGGCCCTACCCTGGTCTCCCTGCAATCAGTGTTTGCAGCTTCCCAAACCCCAAACCACAGGCACTGTTGGCCTTGCTTCTTCCAAGGGCCACGCCAGTCTGCCTCAGTATCTCAGTCCTGTGCTTCTGGTTCCAGGGTCATGACCCCTTGCTGACCCTCTCTGGGCCTCGTCCTGCAGAGGGTCAGCCTCAGACCAGCCCTGAGCCTAGTGCCCACCTCTCCACCTCTTCCCTCTCATTCATCATCTGCCCACCTCAAAGCCCACAGTTCCCATGGCATCAGTCCCCACCATTGACCTCCCCTGACTCGGCAGCTCTGTGTCCCAGGCCTGCCTTCCAGCCACCACCATGGCCACCGCCCACCTCCCTGCCCACCAGCTGAGGGTGGCTGCTGGGCGAGGCTGTCATTTCCCTGCCAGTGATTATAGGTTTGGGGCTGAGGGAGTCTGAGCTAGAGGAGGAGGAGGAGGAGGAACCAGGCCTCTCACCCTAATGCCAAGCCCCAGAGACACCCCCAGGAATAGCAGGCTGGTGCGGGGTGCTCTTGGGGCCATGCACGACAGGGATTCCTGTAACCCAATACCACCAGCTGTGTGTGCATGTATGCATGTGAATGTGAACATATGTGCATGTCTGTGTACACATCTCCAAAGGGTGGAGGGATCCCTTGTGTTCATTTGAATTAATCCTCTCATAAGCCTGCAGGCAAGCCCAGTCTATTTTCCAGGAAAAAAAGACAAAACTCAGGAAGGGCTGTGGACTGGCCTGGGTCACACAGCAGGTTAAGGTAGAGCCAAGACCGGGGCCTACCGTTGCCCTTGTCACCACCCAGGGTGTCAGCCTCCTTCTTGCCCTGCCCTCGCCCATTCTGAAGGATGGGCAGCAGGGAATAGACTGGGCTGTCATCCCCCCTGGGGCTGAGTGCTGAGTGCCACCTTCAGAGGGTAGTTCCATCACCATGCCCCCCAGGGCTGGGTTTGGCCCGGACAGTGTGTACGGGACTCAGAGTGAGCAGCTCCGGTTCCAGGTCTGCAGAAGCTGGAAACAGCTCCCAGGTTCCCAGGTGTGGAAATTGGGATGGGTGGAACACAGATAAGGTGGCCCCAACCAGACCCAAACCTGGGCCCTTCCACTGTTCCCTCTCAGGGAAAGGGAGGTGGTATGAGTGTCAGGGACAGGACTGAAGGGCCCTCAGTGGGTTTGAGAGCTAGAAGGTAGAGTGGTTCTCAGCCCAGGCTCTAGAATCAGGCCACCCTTGTTCAGATCCAGGGCCCAAGACATCACACGAGACAAGAGGAAACAATGAGTGTTGCCAGTGTCCCTCTGTTCAGTTCTGTGGGTGCCAACGGCCCTGCTCTGAGCAGTGATGAAAGTGTGAGGGCAGGTGGTGTGTGGGACCAGCCGGGAGGGCTTCCCCAGGGCCAAGCCACTCAGGAGCCAGCGTTTCTGAGGAACAGGACTGGGCCTTCTAGGTTGGTGGCCACTCACAGGGCCCAGCTGGCCATACTGCCAGCCACCAGAGGACCCTAGTTCCCAGGGCTCAGTCCCAAGCCGGGAGCATTAGGGAGCCCAGGCTGGTGGAGGGCTCCCTGTGCCTGGCAATTCACAGCATGTCTGCCTGTCACAATACCTCGATAGGGAAGATTTGTGGGTGAGATTTGCAATTCTGTTTTCTGCACGGGTTATAAATCAGCTGCACGCACACTCAGGATGCAGTGCAGGCCTGAGGCGTGCACATTGGCACTCACACACACCCAGAGATGTGGTCAGGCCCCTGCCTGATGAGTCCAGGGAGGGGAAGGAACTCTCCAGGGCTCTTCCTGGCTCAAGGAAGAGAGAAATGGGCAACCAGTGGCTACCTGGCCTCTGGGAGGCAGGTGTTCCTGTGATTAGAGAAATAGCTATCACACAGGTTATAAGTATGAGCTCAGCTGCCTGCCTGGCTGGGTCCAAATCCCCTGGCCTACAGTTGACTAGCTGTGAGCCCTTGGCCATTTGTGAAATGAAGCTAAGTATAGTGTGTACTGCCTAGCATGGTGGAAGGAATAAACTAAATTAATACACATGGAGTGCTTGAAATGGTACGAGCACCTGGGAGAGCTCAGGAAGGTTGGCTACCATCATCATCACCATCACACAATCTAAGACCCCGCCTAGATTTCAATGTAAGGTCAGGGCCTGAACCCAGCTCTGCATTTTGCTAGCTGTGTGAACTTGGACATGCTACTGAGCCCCACTGTTTGTCTATAAAATGGACTACCACTACCTACTTTTCAGGACTGTCCTGGGCTTTCACGGAGATAAAGCTCATAAAGTTTGCAGCATCAGGACATGTCAGCCTCAAGGTGGGCTTCTGGGGAAGGCCTGTCTTCCTGGGGAATGCTAAGGTAGGGGAAGCTCTGTGGGTGTGGGTTGGGGGAATTCTGGGAACCTCTGTCCCCTTTTGCCACCAGGGAAGTATACCACTTTCCATTCAGCCCTCCTCTTCCTGCTGCCACTCCTTCTACCCCTCTCCTGAGAAGAGGGCTCTGAGACTGGCAGGTCTGATGCACAGCTCTGCCACTCGCTTACTGAATGGCCTTGGGCAGGTCATGCCCCGCCTCAGTTTCCTCCAGCAAGGACTAATCGCACCTGCCGCAGCCTGCTGCCAGAGAGCCAGTTAAATGAGATATGGAGCACTCAGCGCAATGCCCAGCGGCCAGATGAGTGCTCGCAAATGCCATCACTGGCTTCCTCTTTGCTTCCTCTGCTCTTCTTCTTCCATAAAGCATCTTCCCAGGCCAGACATTTAAATATTTCTCTCTAAAAAGATGGGCTCTAAGATCCACGAGGCGCCTCTAGAACGAGTCTGGATGGAGGAAGATGATTCAGAAATTCAGACCAGCTCTCGTCTGATAGTTCCCTGTGCAGCCACCTAAGGCCGAAGCCTGCTGGACAGGAGGCCTGGCCTCACTAGCCCATTGGCCACCCACCTCAGAGCCTGTCCCACTCCCTCCGGGTTCTGGGTACTGGCAAACACAGGCTTGCTTCCAAGCTGTTTCCTGGCAAAAAACTGCTCAGCCCTGAAGGCCAGAAGCCCTGGAAAGCTGCAATCTGAGGATGAGTAGCTGCTTGCACAAATGTGTATGTGTGGAGGGGGGAGGGGGGGGACGACACCAGTGCCCGAAGTTTTGCAGAGCTGACATTTTTGCACCTCTCCCGCTCAAGCTCAGCTCACTGCCCCTGCCAGTAGCATGGCGCAGCCTTGGCCGTGGGTAATTGCTGGGAGCATCCCAGGCCAAGCCTTGAGCAGAACTTTGGAGGTTGGACTTCTCTGTTGCCAGGGAAACCAAAGGGTTCCCAGGAAAGGAAACCACAGCAGTGCTTTGGCTGTTAAGAAGCACCCCCTCCCTTCCCCCAAAATGAGTTCCCTCCAAAAATGATTCCCCCAAAACTGTCGAGTCGGCAGCATCCTGCCTCCTCCCTGAGCCTGCTGAAATGATAGAAAATGAAATCTGCCCCTGGCCTTGTGCTTTTCACCTCTTTTAAACATTCCACTGCAACACAAGGACATGTTTTGTTTTTTCTTATTTGTCTTCCTCCCATGCCAGCTGGGGCTCTGAGACCTCCCTCCTCTTGTTGACTAGAGCCAGAAGGGAAAGGACTTCCACTTTTCTTTTTCTTTTCTTTTCTTTTTTTTTTTTTTCATTCGGCTGTCAGTAGAAATAAAACAAGCAGGTTTATATTTGGAAAGCAGAGGAGAGTCCCAGCCACCAGATCGCTGTGTCCGGGGTAGGTCACAGCCTTTGTAACCCCTCATGCAACAAGGCTTGAAATTTGATCCGAAGATTTGCAGAGTGCAGAGTGACTGCAGCAAGCCTGCTTTATGCACATTGACTTTATGCCATTGGAGGAGCATGGGGACTCTTCATCGGCTGGCAACACAGAGCCTAGGAAGAGATGGTTCTAGAAAAGAATCCCCTGAGCAGTTGAGGTGCAGGCAGCTCTGTAGTGTCCACATTTCTTTCCCATCCATCATCCGATGCTGTGCAAGGAGGCAGGGAGCTTTCACCCCGATTCACAGGCCGGGCAGCTGGGCCTCAGTGGGGTTTTGAGATTCTCTCAGGAGTGAAGTGAGGACACCCTGCGGTTATTTTGTTAGGAGACAAAACACAACAGGAAAGAAGGGAGAGAGAAACATGGCAATGTTCACTTTCAGATCCCTGGATGCTTTGGGGGACTCAGTAGAGAAGGAAAAGAAACTTTGATTCAAATCCCAGACAAGCCCCCTGCCCCCACCTCCACCCCCCGCCCCCTGCCCTCCCTGGGCTTGGGTCTCCCTCTCTGAACAACTGCTTCAGACCTATGTCCTGAAGGCGCCCCCCCCCCGGGTCTGCCCCACAGCCAGTGTTCCCACAGCCACTACAGTGATTTGAGCTGTTATTTTTCACCTGGAACTGACTCTGTGTTCCGTAAGTAATTTTAAACAAATTCTGTTCCTGTCCCTGAACTTCTGTGGGGAAAAAATAAGACCCAGCTGGGTTTTCCACTGTCCTCAGCAGACCAGGGTTTGCAGGCCCCGTACCCTTAGAACTCCGGTCCGCGCAGGTCCAGCTCCAACAGCACAAAGGCTGGGCCTCAGGTCAAGCGGCTCATCCTGAGGAGGTGTATTGATGGGGTCTTGAGTCCTTCTCAGCCTTATTTGGGATTATCAATGGAAATTTTTGGTGATTCCTGAAACCCTCTGTCAGATCTTGTTATTAGCACGAGGCTCTCAGAGTGTAGAGTAAACTAATGAATTACAGCATGATTACACAGCACATAATTAACTTTGTAATTAATATGCAACTGCCACTTAAGCTAAAACACTGCTTATAGAGATGTTCGGCAGTAGTAAATCACAGGTCAGAAACAGCACTTTGGAATTTTCAAAAGAATGAGCGTAAGCAGGGAATCACTTAAGGCAGCAGGGTGAGTTGATTAAAAAACAGATGAATTGTGAGCATTCTGCTTCATTTCAATGCCTTCTCCCTTAAGAAAGTCTCTCATGCCTCCTGCCAGGTTGAATAGTCAGGCCTGGTCAAAAGGGCACTGAGCATGTGGTTTTATTTCCGAAATAAGACTGGCCTTCCCTGCCGCATCCCAGCCCATTCCCAAGTCTTGGCCCTCTGCCCAGCCACACTGTCCCTAGGGACCAAACCTCCTGGCCCTCTGGGCCTCACTCCATTTTGCCTCCTGCAGAAAGACTGTGGGGATGTCCCCTGCCTGGCCCTGGTCTAGCCCGTGGTGGGCACTGCCAGTAGGTGGGGGGAATGGTATAGCTAGTCACCTTTAGGCTTCTAGGAGGCAGGGTTGTCATCTTCCTTTTTTTGTTTACTCCTTTTTCCCCCAATCTCCTGCCATAGCATGAAAGCTAGAAAATGCCTTAGGAATCATTTCACCTCGTTTCATGAGGCCAGAGAGTCAGGGGGCTGAGTGCCTGGCCCACATAGTGACCTGCCCTGGCAGAAACCCCTCTCTTGCACCCTGTGCTAGTCCTGCATCAGGCTGGGTGGGCCTTTGAAGTGACTCTAATCTAGGTTCCAATCCACACAACCTCACTGCCCCACCGTGTGACCTTAGGCAAGTTACATAACCTCTCTGGACCTCTGTTTCCTTACCGTAAAGTCTAAGAACTGATGCCTACCTCCTTGGGTGAGTGTGAGAATTAGGTGAGATACCAAGTGTGGCACAGAGTGATGCTCACAGCATTAGAGGGCACAGGGAGAAGTGTGTCCCATCTCAAAGAACTCCATCCTGAGAGGACAGGTTCAGGGAGGTCTACTGTGTGATCACAGTAGTGCACGTGTGTTGGCATGCTTGGGGATACCCGCCCTGTGCGATCTGCAGCCCCCTGAGGATGGACACCTCTTGTCTGTGTCCCACTCAGATGGGCACAGCCAGTGTGCAGAGCTGGCACAGAGTGTACTAGGTGAATGGCTGAGCTGAAGGGCCTCCTTCAGGACAGCCTGGAGCCCAGCCGCCTGTGGCACCATTTTCATTGGAAGCTAGTGTGGTTTAGCAGGTGGATGCTGGGTCTGACAGATGTGGATTTGAAGCACACTTTACCATTTTCTGATCTTGGGCAAGTTCCTTAACCACTTCGATCTTAGTTTTCCCATTTTGGGACAGTGCTAATTACTCTACTTTCTGGTACAGTATCTACACTAATAAAAGAGAAGCATGCTAATAGACTGTGCCTTTGTGACACCCACTAGCCAATCAGGAGTGTGTATGCAAATTAATCCAACAAAGATGGCAGCTGGGGGCAGGGCGGGATGCTTGCATCGTTCCGCACTTCTCAGCCACTGGAGTCTCTGGGCAGCATGGGAAGACAGAAAGGCAGATCCGGACAGAGCGAAGGTAGTGCCAGCAGCTAGGGGAAGAAAGGCCCATTCTTGCACAAATCTTCATGCATCAGGCCTCTAGTATTGTTACAAAGATAATGCACATAAAATCCCAAAGGTGCTCTCAGATACTCAGTAGATATTAAGATACATGTATTGTTTTCATTGTTATTCAAATTAGGAACTGAGATTTCTGAGGCTGCGCACCCCGGCTGTCTGGGCCACCATAATCTGGGCCACCTTGGCCTGTAACCTGTGGTTCCTGTGGCTGGGGTGTCCTCTCTTCAGAGTTCAGAGCTTGGGTGGTGCAGAGAAGGAGCCAGTCTCCCCAGCCAACCTAGTCTGTGCCTCAAGCAGCTCATTGGACCTTCCAGCTATGGTCTTTGCCCTCACAACAAGTGGCCTGTGGCACAGAGCCCAGGGGGCCCTCGGGCAGGCAAGTTCCTCGCTGGTTAGGTCTGTAGAGATGGTGGTGGCATCATGAAGTTGGCCATGATATTGGGAGTCAGAATTTGGGGCCCCAGTCCTGATGGGAAGGGTTTCAGATCATTAGCGAGGGTGCCCTGTGGCTTCTCTTCTGGCAGACACTTCCGTTTCTGCCCCCTACCCCCCAGACTGCCCGCTGCCTGCTGTCCGCCTTCCTCTGCCTTCTCTCTCCTGCCACCCAGCCTCTCCACCCTGCAGCCACTTTCCTTAGGTCTGAATTTCTCAGTGAGTTCTGAGAAAACTAGTTCTATGGGATTTTAAAATGTGTTTAGTGGAAAAAGTGCTTTCCATCTAATAGCTTTGGGAAAGCCAGATTCTAAGGCCCTTCACAGGTGAGAGGTTCAGTAACCTCCCGGAGAGTAGAATCTGAGCTGGCCCCAGCAGCCACAAGCAGAGAATCCTTTGTTCAGGGAAGATCGGATCTCAGGCGTTCGGCCTCCTTTTGCCCAGAGGAAACAGTAGTTCCTTCCTGGTCTCCTTGCCTTCGTCCATGACACTGCCCGCCCGGAACAGACATCACTGGTCGTCCAGGCCGCTCTACTGTAGGAGCAGTGCTCTGCTCACGTTTCCTGAAGGTCTAACCCTATCTTTCCTTCCTTCTGGAACTTTCCACGACTGGCCTTTGCCACCAGGACACCTCCCTCCAGCTCCTCAACCTGGCCTCTGGTCAGTGGGTACAGAGCCCCTGCCTCAGCCACCCACAACTCTGAGGCCTGGCACTGAGCCTGTAAGGTGGTTCCCAGAGACCCTGTGTGAGGGTGAATGAAGTGGGCAGCCTCACTCCCACCCCTCCTTCCAGAACATGGCCCCTTCCATTGTTGCATAAATGAAACTTCTGCCTAAGATATTGTAATCTTAAAAAAAAAATAAGTTTTTAGAATAGGATTTTTTTTTTAAAGGTTGAAGATCTTAGTTGGAGCAGCGAGTCAGCATGTGGCTATGGAGCAGCAGGTGTGAATTTTTGTCTTGTGGACTTCAGGAAGCATGTTCAGGTGGCCCGTGGGTGCCTAGCTGGTCCCTGGAGGGTTCCATGAATGAGACCCCCCACTCCCAGCCTGGGATGGGGAGGCCCAGTCCTCAAGTAGCCTCATCCCCAGACACTTCTTGACACAGACCAGATGATAGGTTGATGATGGGCACCAGACCCAGTTGAACCTCAATCCCACCCCACCCAGAGGGCCTCTGGAGAGATGGGGAGACTGGGGTTTGTGGGGTCTGTGCCAGCTTTAGCTCAGCTGAGATGGTGAAAATCTCCACACAGATCCACCGGGTCCTCTTCTGCCAGGGAAACCAGTTTCCCAGTGGGAGCAGATCTTCTCCTACACGGCACATGGCCTGCCGTCACGCTGTCCTACTCCCCACCCTCCAGGCTGCTGGGAGCGCGGCCAGGCAAGCCCTCTGTATCTGAGTTGTCTGTGACCATAGGCCTGGCCTGGACAGGCATCTACAAGGGGGTACCTTGACCAAATTAGGGCCAGAGAGCACCAAGAAATTCAGGGAACTGGGGTGTGAGCCCTGACCCACTTCGGACCCACCATGGGACCTCAAGTCTCTGCTCTCCCTCCACCTGACCCTTGCCCTGAGCCTGTGTTTCCTCATATGTAGATATGCCTGAGCAGGTCCCCAGATCCCCTCCAGACCTAAGCCATGAGGACTTTTTTCATTTTCCACTTTTAGCTTAAGTAAATGCCTACTTTCTGACTTGTTTCTCTAATATTTTGTTTTATGAGAATTAAGGAAAATCTGACAGTTCATAGGAGTTAACTAAAGGAGAAGGCATGTCCCGTTAGTGATAGTGAAAGCCCAGACTCGGGAAGAGCAGCTGCTGTCCTCGGGCAGCCATGCTTCCTGTGTGACTGAAAGAAAGCACCCATCTACTGAGCCTCAGTTTTCTCATCTGCAAAAGGGAATAGTACTTGTCTGCAAGCTGCTGTGAGGCTGTGACATAGGTCATTGCAGCGTGGCTGGCTCGCCTGAGTGGGCCATATATGGGCATTCCCAATGGAGGGAGCATCTGGATCACAGTTCTGAGTTACAGTTCAGGGGAAAGGGCACAAAGTCAGAAGTCAGGAAGTCTATATGCAGCTGTGCTCAGGCTGATGGGCTGCTTGTTGACCTCAGGCAAAGCCCTCCCTTTCCAAAGATGGGCTGACTCAGGTGATTCAGGAGGCTGGGCAGAGGGTGTATGGAGGATGGGCAAGACATGGCCAGACTCAATCGGAAGAGTGGTGATTGATTCGCTATGCCTACCGTGAGTGTGAGGTGGAGATGGTATGCCATACCCCATCGTCCTGCCATCTCTGTGCCAGGTGATTCTTAAGGGCTCGTCTAACTCTGGCTCTCCCTGACGTGCCATTGGCCCCATGCCTGGCTGTGCCTCCCTGAGAATGCCAGGTGGATAGATTTGGAATCTTGAGGAACTGGACTTAGGGAGGGGCAATAGGGAACATCTCTTTGTCCCTAGAGCTGTGAGAGAGTCTACAGGGTATTTACAACCTCCTAGAGGGCACAGCTGGTGGTTAGGGGGCCTGGCTCCATCCCATGTCCTCATTCCAGCCTCATTCCTCCCCATGTCTTCCAAGGCCTCAGGGAATTCCCACCCTCCCTCTTCCCCATTTCACGGCATCCAAGTCTTGGGATCACAGACAAGAGCCTCTAGACCAGTGGTTCTCAATCTTCCTAATGCCGCAATCCTTTAATACAGTTCCTCATGTTGTGGTGACCCCCAACCATAAAATGATTGCTACTTCATAACTGTAATTTTGCTACTATTATGAATCATAATATAAGTATCTGTTTTCCAATGGTCTTAGGTGACCCCTTTGAAAGTGTCGTTCGACTCTCAAAGGGGTCGCGACCCACAGGTTGAGAACCACTGCTCTAGACGAAGGCAGGTCAGGGCCACTGTTTGGGCACTGCTATGCTATCCTGAAGGGTCCTGGCTGGCCCAGCACCCGCAGCACCAGCCAGGATGAGACAGTCACTGTCCTCATGTGCTGACAGTGGGAGCCAGTGAATATGATTCAGGAAAATGTTGTGGACTTTGTAGTCAGACAGGCATTCAAGTCCAAAGTCACTAGTGTGACCTTGAGCAAGTCATCGAACCTCTCTGAGCCTGTTTGGTAATAGTAGCTGGGACATCACAGGAGACGTCTGAGGCTCACAGTGAAGTGAGCTGAGTAACCTCATGGCTGGCACGTAGAGTAGTTGTTCTGTGTCCCCTCCCCCTTGCAGTCATAGAGATGGCTGTACATCCTGCATTTGCTGACCTTATCTAGGGCTGCCATGGGTGTGGGACCTTGTCTAGGACTACATCTGGCCCTCCTTCACCTTTTGGGGAGGGTAGCTGCCAAAGAAAGTTTGCCCCAAGGTCAGGAACTCTGAGCACTGCAGAGAATGGCAGGAAGGTTTGGCCTCAGGGCATGGCCTGGGCCACCTGAGGGCTCACAAGCTTAGGGCTAAGGCTCCTCTGAAGAATGCAGCTGGGACTCCCAGCCCCATGTGGTTCTGACCAGTGAGTTGGCCCCTCTGTCAGGGCAGCATCAACATGTGTTCCCCAAGTAAGTTTCCTCCCTCTTGGTTAATGTTGGTATCCCAGAGCAGCTTGGCAGAGGTGGCAGTGTGGAGCCAGCCCTCAGGAAGCCCCCACTCTGAAACACAAGGTTCACTGTGTTATCCCACAGACCACCCTTAACAGGGGATGTTCCTGTAGAAGAGGTTGGGTGCTGGGAGATTGGGTCATGGGGAGAAGGGGGTTCATCCTTCCAGGAACCCCAAGTGCAAGCCAGTGTCCAAACTCTGGCCTGGAAGTAGGGAGCCCTGTTAGGCCGCAGCATGGGCATTCCTGAATGGAGGGAAGAGCTGGTGTCCAAGTCAGAGTTTCCCTTTTCAGACCACTGTCCCTGAAGTGATTGCATGTAGTTGGCTCCTCAGGCCAGTGGGGCAGTGAGGGGCACTTCTTGTCAGACAGTGGAGGACACAAACTCAGGGTGATAAAGCAGCCGCTCACCACCCCAGAGAGCGGGAAGGTTTGACTCAGGGCCACCCCTCCCCAGGAGCCTCGCCCTGATCCAGGCCTCAAGCTGGCCCAGGACCTGCTCCAGCCACTTGGCCAAGAGTGGGAGCAGCTGGTTCTGGGCAGCTGCCCAGAGCTGCCTCTCGCCTCCCTCTGTCCTCAGCTCCTGTCCCTCTGCCCTTCCCTGACTTCCCTCGGTCAGGGCACAAAGTCACTTTCTTCTGCCTGTCTCTGCTTTACCTCCACACTCTTCCGGTGCCAGGCAGCGTGCAGTCTCCTAAGGATCGGGAGTGGGAGAGTAGCAAACATGTGACCACGGGTAGTCCCTGCAGCTCTCTGAGCATCTGCTCCTTCACTGTAAAGACAAGGAGGGCACTGGGCTGTATCAGTCCTTCCCTTCCCTAACCTTAGTCTCTTTCATTCCCTTTATGCTGTTTAAAGTGGTTCCTTAACCCACTCAGGTCTGCCACCACTCCCTAATTTACCCTTGTCCTATATAATAATCCTATATAATAAAAGGCTAATGTGCAAATTTCCCTCTCAACCAGGAGTTTGATCGGGAGTTCGACCAGGGAGTGGGCCAACCTGCCAACTGCCCTCAGCCTCTCCCCTCAGCCAGCTCCACTCCCTATCACCCCCCCAACACATCCTGCCCCCTAATAAGGGGCGGAGCCGTCCCTTCAACCTCCAAAGTCCCCTTTTTCCCAGCCAGCCTGGCCCAGTCAGCCCTGATTGGGGCAGGCCAGCCGAACCCCATTTGTGCACAAATTCATTATCCACAAACTCAGCAGTGATGATTGTTCTACTCCAAATGTGTCACTAGGAATATCGATGAGGTTTCTGTGAACCACCTAAAAGCATTCTTTCTCTGCTGCTGGTACATGTACCACTCTTTGGGAACCCTGGACTCAGTTACTGGAGTCTCTCCCAGTCCCAAGACCCTCTGATTAGGCTGGGCCATTGGGTATTCAGCTCTTGCCACTCTGAAGCACAATGGCTGTCCATCCACCCATTTGTCCGTCCATCTAATGAGCATTGCTGAGCACCTGCTGGGTACCAGATCCTGAGCTAGACTCTGATAATTCATAACCGGATGACATCCCAGCTGATGTGGGAGATATATGCAAAGATATAGCACTGTCTAGTACCACCGAGATGGGGTGCAGGGCAGAGACACTGGGGACATAGAAGTGAGTGGCTCTGCTGGGGGAAACCAACATGAGAATGACGGTTGAAGCAGGCCTAGATGGATGAAGGGGCCAGGTGCTCAGGGCTGAGGGGCAGAGGCAAAACAGGGAAGTGTGATGGTCAGAGCACAGTCTAGGAGATGGAGCAGGCCCTTGTGGAGGACACGGGGTGTGACTGGAAGTGGTGAAAGGTGGAGATCAAGTGAGAAGGTCTTGGACTGTCACATACAGAGATGGCAGGTCAGTGCTGAACCCAGGGCCCATGCTATCTGCCCCTCTTGAAGTCTGAGAGCTGGTAAAGGGGCTGGCAGGGACAGGTCCCCGGGACCCTTATGACCTCCCACCAGGGTAAGCTTGGGCAGGTCCCAAGCTCGCTGGCCCTGGCTCTGTCTTGGAATGCATCCTCTGCTCTGCAAGCTGTGGGCACAGGCCCTCCACCCCCATCGCCAGCTCCGCTCGCCCAGGGACCTCTGCTGCAGATGCAGTGTGATTGACTCATCTCTGCACACCACCGCTCGCACAGCTCCCCAGGGACCCGCTGCTTGCCTGTGCAAGCTGTCATGAGATGTGTGTGCTCAAGTGCATCTGTGCATCACTCAGTATATGCACGTACTTAGTCTCTAGTATGCAAAGGAGTACATATGTGTTTGAGTAGGCACACACGTAAGCAAACCTTAATACTTGTGTATTACAAGGACTGGTTAACTTGTTTGGCCTCAAAAGTAAAAAACAAAACACTGGTGTTAGCACAGCTCATGTTGGCCCAGCATCCTAGGGAGCTGCTTCCAGGGCTCCATCCACATTTCTATGGGGCAGCTAAGAGCACCCCACTTCCCATGTGCTAGGAGGAGCCCACCAAGGCCATGTGCCTCCCCCAACCTTTCCGACCAGGAGACATGCTTTCAGAGAACCTAGAGACAACCTGGGCCCAACTTACAACAGCCAGGTGGGCTTCAGTTCCACTCAGTCATTGTCTCCTTCTGTGACCTTCCCTCTTCCAGCCCCTACCCTCAATCCTGCCTCATGCAAGTACAGGACCAGGTGGTCCCCAGGAGTCCTTTCAGCTCCCAGCATTCTCTCTCTGAGCACTCCAGTGTGCATAATAGCAGCTAACTTTTCTGGAGCACATCTGGGCACCGCTAAGGTAAACTTGGCCAGCGCTGTGCTAGGTGCTAAGAAGTGTAAAAAAGAAACTTGGCCCTCCAAGAGCTCAGCTAGGCGCTAGGAAGACTAGCCCACCCAGATGTCACCATCAGTCAGAAAACATACCTTTGAGCGGTGAAGCCAAGCTGAGCATAGGTACCAGGACAAGTGTGAGCTGAGAAAGGCAGCGGCAGTTCCTGGAGCTACCTTGGGACAGGCTTGCTTTGCTCTTTAGAGCCAAGCTTCTACATTTGTCGAAATGGAGCGTTCAAACAGCTGCATCTCCTGACAGAAATTCTAAGATGTTGGAGTCTGAAGGGCTGCCAAAAGCTGGGTAGCCTTCCTGTTACAGAAGGGGAAACAGGCCTGGAGGTGGTGGCAGAGCAGGGTCTTCTCCAGGTGCCTAGGCTGACTAGCTTTGCATCTTCTACAGGCTCCAGTCTGCTCAAATCAGGAGAGAAGCCAGGGACCAGGCGATAGGGGTGGGCCTGCTTAAACTACTCTTCTTTCAGAGGCGGACAGCGGTGGAAGGGCTGGGCCATGGGTGCACCGGGGGCCAGGCCCGCACAGTCTCTAGTTGGGAGGGAGTGCCACAGTGAGCACTGGAGCTGCAGCTTGGGAGGATTTGTAGCAACTTGTAAAAGCTTATAGGAATCCAAGCTCTGTGGAGGGAGGCAGCTGTGGCCAGCAACGCTCCCACGGCGGAGGGCGACCTCTGCTGGCTGCTGAACACTGGTCACTTTGTGAGAGCCAGCATGCAGGGAGCCCAGTGGCCTTGGAAGCGAGTGGGTGGATTTGGACAGTTTGGGTGGAACCAAGGGGACACCACAGTCACAGCCTGTGGGTAGGGGGTGGAGAGGACTTCCAGGAGGCTTTATTCTTGGTGGAGTGGAAGAAACAACATAGAAATAGAAAGGCAGAGCATTTGAATCTCAAGAAGCTGTGCCACCTCTCTGAGCCTTTTAGGACTAAATAAATTAGCAACGCACAGGACCAGAGCTGGTGCCTGCACATAGCAGGTGCAGAACTAATGGGAGATTCCAGACCACCCCTCAGGGATCGCCCTTTCCCGTGCCTACTTTAGCCCATCCCTTCTTTCTCCAGGCCGAGGGAACCTTAGCCTTCCAGGTCCTGACCCTTCTTCTGCAGGGGCTGGTGCTGCCAGCCACATCTGTTCCTGCTGTTGATAACCCTGATTTTCCATTGATCTCAGCAGTTTAAAAATTGTCCCCTCGCCTGTGAGTGCCTCTATTATCAGCCAGGCATTCTGTTCTTTTACTACAGACGACACACAATTGTGACCTGTGGCATCTCTCCTGCTAGCTGCCACCCCGTCTCTGGGTCTCACAGATGTCCCTGGCCCACCTGTCCATTTCTTAACTCCTCCACTCAGGAGCCCTAGCCTGGAAGAAGAGCGCCCAGGGCCTGTGTGGCTTTGGACAAACTCCTGCAGGCCTCGGGCTCCCCCAAATAAAACCAGCTGAGCTATTAGGCTAGTGGGAGACTTTAAAGAACCTTTGGGTATTGATATTCGGAGAATCTTTGACTCTAGAAGCCAACTCTGACTAGCCACTGACTTCCAGACAGGATGGCCACGAGCTGCCTGGAGCCTGGCCTGAGCTAGGACAGTTCCCTTCCCTCCCACCTTTTTTGTTTGCTTCCTAATGTTAGAACTGTGGCCACACTGCCTCTGGGCCCAAAGGTGGCTGCCTGGGGGCTCTGGACTTCCTGCTGGGGGCTTCCCTGGGTTGCCCAAGCGCCCCAGGCTCCAGAAATGATCTGTCAGTCATTTGACAGGTGCCTTATCAAAGCCCTACTAGGTCTCTCACTCTAGACCAGATGCTGTGTCCACCCCGGGCACAGCTCCTACTTAGAGATGAAACTTCACGAGGCCATCTGATCCCTCATCCTCACCATCCTGCTCTACAAATGGGGAGACAAACGAAGGCCTACATGCCAGGGAACCCTGCTCGAAGCCCCTCTGGGCACGTAGGCTCGTCAACAGTGCTCCCTGCTGGCCGCTTGGGTCGCTGCAGGACCTTTGTCCTGGTTGGCTTCAGCCTGCAGAGACCTGGTCTTTCTTGCACACCCCGTGGAGCTGGCCTGGGGCAAAATGTTGCCCTTTGGCTGGCTGTGGAAACCACTCCTTGATGGGAACCCTGGCAACCAATGTGCCCATGCCCATAGGCTGGCTGAAGCTCTGTGTGTGTAAACTCAGCCCCTGCTTCAGGGACACCCTCACCTCTTCCTTCTCCCCCAGCACACATATTTACATCAGAGAACCTTCTGCAGGGGCCTCCCTGTTCCTGTACAGTTTACACTGTGATGGGAAAGCCCAGTTTCTGAAGCTAGTTTCTACTATAACCTCTGAGCCTCGGTTTCTTCATCTGTAAAGTGGAAGGAAGTATAGTAACAGTGTCTATCTGTGCCCAGGGCCTGAAACACCTGACTTATAGAAGGAGCTCAACAAATAGTCACCTGGAAGGTGACCTGGAGTAAATACAGACTTAGACCAAGAGTTTCTCGAACATTGTAAATTTAATTCATTTTCATCCCTTATGCCCCGTAGACCTAGCATAGGACCAGCATAGTCCTGGTGCGGGAAAGCACTCACTGGGAGAGTTGGAAGCAGCCATGGATATGCAAGTGGACACTAAAGATGTGTGCACAGGTGCAGGGGCCATAAGCCTCTGTTCAGTGCTCTGGATCTGACAGTGTGTCTGAAATGCCCTCTGAGTTGTAGGACAGGCATGTAGCTGGATAAACGATGGATGGAGAAGTCAGACGTCTGGGTGTATAAATGTGTGCTAAGCAGGGGGTGTGGAGGGATGGTTACTGGGGTGAGGGAAGAAGAAATAAATATGGGACACTCCCTCATTGTGATCTGTCTGCTGGAGAGCTTCAAGATGGAGTGAACCCAGAGAGCACATATCAAAAGGACAAGGCCCAAGTGAGGCAGCAGCTCTGCTTTTAAGAGTGTGTTTTCCAGGTTAATCGACAAAGGCATGGAAGCAGACAGGCATATGGACCCCAGTCCAGACACCTAGTAGCTGTGGGGACTTGGCAGGTCTCAAGACCTCAGTTTCCTCATTTGTAAAATGGAGATAATTCTAGTCTTAGAGAGTGAGCATGAGAAGCAAAGTGAGCACATAGAAAGTACCCAGTAAGAGGGGCCAGAGGTGAGGAATCTTTGGGGGGCAATGTCTCAGAATAGTAGAGAGGCCTGGGCCATAAGCCTCTGTTCAATGCCCTGGGTCTGACTATATTTCTAAAATTCCCACTGTGTTGTATGAGGGCAAACCCACCCAGCACTGGGCAGACTTCTGCTTTGGCCCAAGGGCCAGGGCCTCTGAGGGTGGGGATGCCAGAGTTGAACACTCTGCCTCTCTATCTCCCTCTCCCCTTCATCTGCGTGGCCACTCTGCAGAGGCCTGGAATCTCAAGGGTCTTTGGAGCTGAGGGGGCCTCTTACACTTGGCTTCACCACATCGGAGGAGTGGCACTCGCATTAGTGCTCTCACTGGCCAATCAGGAAGAATGAGCCTGGTGGCCAGGACATTCTTGTACCCAAAACCACTCAGTCATGGTCTAGCACTGTGCCACCCTGGGTAGCTCTTCAAGCGTCTGTTTCCTTATCTAGAAAGTGGAGATGGTAGTAATTGCCTCCCTCCTTCTTTTCCAGGAGGGCAAAGGGGGAAAATGGAGGTGGAGCGGTTTGTGTAGTGTGAAGAACTCTATAAAGTGTGGGGGTTTGAGGAGTCATGAGACACTCATAAATGCAGTGGAGGTCGTCACATGGGAAGATCCCACCACACACACACACATGCTCATAAACATACATGCTCTCACACACATAGCCACTTCGGAATCTGGAAATGAAGTTGCCATCTCATCACCACCACCTAACACACACGTGTACATAGAAATGCATGTCTGAGTGCGTGTTGCACATCCTATAGTGGACATGCCTGCCCAGTCACCACAGAGAACACCCAGGAGCACCTCCCATCCTCAGTCCGGGTGGGGCTCCCAGGGCCACGCTTGGGGAAGGACAGGCTGAGCAGCTGGGAGCCACCAGGGCCAGCACATCAGTGTGGGGGTTGGAGGGTGGCTGTAAGGCTGGCGGGCCTGGCGCAACTCCAGTGACACTCATGCTCCTCTCTCTCCACAGGCTGGACAACGTTCATGGCTCTCGGGTAGAACCCAGTGAAACGGCCAGAATGAATTCTATGGACAGGCACATCCAGCAGACCAATGACCGCCTGCAGTGCATCAAGCAGGTAGGTGTGTGGCCAAGCTCACTCCTCTGCAGGGACAAGCAGTAGGGGTGCTGGCTGCCCTGTAACTGCGCATCTGGGGCCCAGGATGGAGGTGATGGTGGATATGGGTCGACTCTCCTGGGACTAACTGACCACCCATCTTGGGAGAGCATTGCTGGCATGGATCATCCTGACTAGAGTCACACACACTTAAGTACAAATGCTGGCTCTGCCTCATCCCTGCCCCTCTCCCAGCTGTGTCAGGCCCTCTCTGGGCTCTGCTGTGCACTTCTAGGATGCCCTTTATTCTCGGAGTCCAGCCTAATCTCCTTCCCAGACCTCAGCTCTATGAGGGTTGTGCCCACTGAGCTTGGCCTCCCTGCAGCTCAGAGTAACAGCATCTGTGCAGACTTCGGAATATTATTTTACTCCAGGGAGGAGCAGATATGGGGAAGGGGGGTGGCTTTGATAGTAAACAGACCTGGGCCCAATCCTCACAGCTCCATGTACCCACGGTATGCTGTCCTTTTGTTTTTTTGGGTCTCAGTTTCTCCATCTGTCAGCTGGGGCTGATAGGCCCACCTGGTAGGATGCTGTGAGGATATTGTGGATGAAGCATAGGCCCAGCCCTGGTGCGTGGCAGGTGACAGCTAATGGTGGCAAGGCTGTTGTCCTCCATGGCTCAGCGACAGGGAAGGCAGTGCTGTAGCACGTTCCCAGCGGGTTTGGCAGGGAGCTCAGGTAATCAGAGTGGGCCACTGGCCTAGTACCCCCTGTCCCCCGTAGCAGATCCTCCCTGGGCTCCCGGGCTGGTGGAGCTGAGGCTGGTCCCAGGAATGAAGGTTGTGTCCTTCCATTAGCATCAAGCAGGGCAATCTCGGAAGCCTGTGCACAGGCTGAGGAGAGGAAATTGAAGAGAACTTGTTATGGATTGAACTCAGCCCAAGCCGCTCTCCCAAATGCCAATTACGCCTCTGTTCACGGTCACAGAATAGAAACCAGACGTGCGCTCCCTCCTCCCCTGCCTCTCTCCTCCTCCTCTGCTGGGCTCTGCCTTTGACCCAGTTTCTCCAGCCCATGAGGGTTTGCTGTGAGTGGCCTCCACCCCCCAACGATACAGTCATGCCCCCTGTGCATGAGACTGCCAGGCACGCAGCTGCTCCTGAGGCTTGCTCAGCACTTGACCCTCCTACTCCCTCCTGGCTCTGCATCACCAGGAATCAGGGTGCCCTTTACTATCAGGGTCCAGCCCTCTTGAAGTGGGTTGCCCAGAGATCAAACTTACTAGCAAACCTGAGTTCAGCCCTCACTAGCTACATGACCTTGGTTAAGTTGCCACTTTTATCTTGCTTTGCCTGCCCAATGAGCATGGTAACGCATGCCCAGCCATAGAGTGCGGAGGACTGGAAGGCAGGGATCACCGCAGCTGCTCTTCCCAGTCTGCCTGCATACTGTGTGCACACATCCACAGAGCTCTGCGTTTGGGCCAGATAGTGGCATGTTTATAAGGGTGAGCAAGCTGTCTGGATGCCCTTCTCACCATTCAGAGCTCTCTACATCCTCCACGCCCTTTCCCACACCTCAGGGCAGACGCTCCCCCGCTGCCCCAGAGGGTGGCCACAGCTGGCTGAGGACTGTTGATTCTCAGACGTCCTGTATCCTAATCAGAAGAGAAAGGCGGGCAGGTCTGCATGCTGAGGATGATGGATGTGGCGGCTATGCCTACCTCTCTCTGGGAGGGCTCCAGTCAGGGGCCTCCAGCCTGCAGCGTTTCACTCTCCACTCTCCTCTCTGCCCCTCTTCTACAGTAGTCTTTCCTCCCGCAGCAACCGCCCTGATCTAGCCATTGCTGCACTCACCATCCCCCACACTCTGATGCCCATCTTCCGTCTAGGCCTCTGGCTCAGCTGCCTTTTCCCCTTCTCAGCCTCGGGTACCAGAAGAATCAGTGTCCTCTACACTGTGCCTCACTCAGACATCAGGCACATCTGGACTTTACCTGCAAAGCCATGCAAATCAGCTCCTTTCTGCACAGCAGCCTCCCAAACCCCCAGTGCACATCTCTGAATTCCAGTGCTTCCTGGGCACCCAGCTGCCTCACCCCTCCTATTCTTTGTCCCTTGAGCTGTAGGCCCTGCAGGGCATATATCAGGCCCCTCACCAGGCTAAGTTCCTTGGGAGCAGAGGATGTGCCATTTCCATCTCTAAGTCTAGCTTAGTGCGCAGGCCAGGGTGAGCTCCAAGTATGCTGGGGAAAGGGGGCAGGGGTGGACTGATAAGTGGGTAGTGATGGGTATGAATAAATGGGTGGGTGGACGGACATGTGGATAGGCAGTGAGGTGGTTGGATGGTGGGGATATTTAGATGATGATGAATAAATGGACGAATGAACGGATGAGTTGGTGGTTGGATAAATTCTGGATGGATAGGTAGATAGGTAGATAGATGAGTGGATGGATAAGTGATGGATAAAGTAGTGAATGGCTGAATGGGTGGGTGGGCAAGTGGATGGATAATTATGAACTGATTCATATTTGGGTTGAAGGATGGATCATTTGATTTACAGGTGGCTTGACAGGAAAAGGCATTCATCACTTGGTCTGGGTAGCCAGTTCCTGGTCTGGGCACTGTCCACTATTCCTGCCCCAACAGACTCAGTGGTGGTGGATAGAGCCCAGATCTCCTGACAAATTGTGGAGATGGGCAGGCTTTGTGGGGTGGAGACAGGAGATTAGTGTCCTCCCTGCCACTGTCAGGGAGGGCCTGTGCCTGTGATTCAGATCTGTGCTCCCATGCCCAGCCCATCCAAGGCTGGCCAGCCTCACCCACCAGCCTCTCCATGTGCCTCTGGGACCTATTCTGAAGTGGTCAGCTTTCTGGCCCCTCCAGATAGACCCTCCTTTGGACAGTTAGCTGCTCACTAACCACCTGTACAGGCCTGGCCTTGTGCCATCTCTAGGTCTAGAGGTGGACAGTGTTGTTTCTATGCTCAGGACTCTCGTAGAAGAAATGAGAGACAGTGCAAAGGTCTCAGCATACAGAGCAGTAGCCACCATCCCTTGGCCCTCCTCTGTGGGGGTGTGGGATGTCATCAGGGATATCGTTTATATCCCTTGCAGCAGCCCTGTGAGTTGTCATCATCCCCCTTTACAAATGAGAGACCTGCAGCTCGGAACACAGCCGGGGCTGTGTGGTTCAGTGGCTGAGGTGGAGTTTGGTCCAGGTCTGTCCCGCCCACTTCACTACATCACTCAGTCTCTCCATGCACCAGTCACCTCAGAGTGGAAACGGGCAACCAGCGCACAGAGAAGCGAGGGGCTTGGCCAGAGCTGCAGAGCTGCTGAGCAACAGCCACTGAATGGGATGCCTGACATTCTTTCTACCAATGAGTGGTGCCCACAGGTGACCACTCAGAGACAAGCTGATGGCCGCTGAGCCTGCCCTCATAGGCCACTTGTGAGCCCAGAGCCCCAAAAGAGAGTGCCAAGGGTGGGGGTGCTGCACGCAGGCAGCTCAGAGACCAGCCTGTAGCTGCTGCTGACCCTACTAATTGGGTGTAGCATCATGTAAAAAACGTAATAACTCAGTGAAAGGAGGCTGCGGGGCAGGGAACTAGCCAATTTGCCTGGCTTTCCTGGAGTAGCCTAGGTGCCACCTGTGGCCTCGAATGGGACCAGTCACCTCTGCGCACAAGGACAGAGGTGAGGACCACTATACCCTCCCAAAGAGCATGCTTCTATATGTGGAAGTTCTTCCCAGGTGCTGCAAATGAAGCACAGAGCTCTGCCTTTGCAGAGAGAATGCTGGGTGGAGCCAGGCCACGAGCTGCGAGCTCAGCCTTGCTTCCTGGACAGCCTTGGGGAAGCAGACATAGCCAAGGGCAGCCCCACGCGGGCACACCTCACACACTGGGCGCTTTGACAGGGCCGCATGAGCCTCCTGTTTAGTGCCCACCTGGCCCTGAGACTGGGCTGTGTGGCTGCACATTTGCTCTCTTCCTTTCCTTCATCTCCTCTCCTCTTTGTTCTTTCATGGAAGGAGGGTATTCTCATTCATTCCACTTGCTTCCACCCATTTTTAAACCTTGCCTTGCACAAGCCATGTTGTATAGAACAACAGTCATAAAACCCTAACTGAAAGAAACAAACATTTCCACCACCGTCCCGTGAGCTTCCATGCCCTAGCTCAGCAGCTAGGAAGAGGTGAAGACAGAGTGTGATCCCCCAGAGGCCCTGCCCCAGAAGCTCACACAGCACATTCCGCTCCCTTCCCACTTCTGGCACCTGCAGCCCTAAGACCCCTCCCCACCTTGGCACTGAGGCTGACTCCTGCTGCAGATAGGGAGTCTGCAGTCCCCAGGGGCAGCTACTATTCCCTGTGTCTCCCAGCACCAAGGCCACAGGAAGCTCAGAAGGGACAACCATCCCCTTTGCAGCTGCTTACACTCTGACCTTTGTGGACATCCACAAGATGTCCCGTTGGAAGACCCACGTTTAGTCACCCCCAACGCAGGACTCCCAGATTCTCCCTACCTGCTCCATGATGCTGGGCTCAGTGCCTCACCCAGGGGGCCTGGGAAGACACAGATACATATTAACTCAAGGAGGGAAGGCCTGAGTCCGAGGCCTGGTCTAGAGGCCTTAGCACCAGAATCAGTTTCTGTTGATTAGACTCCTGACTGGGAGGGGCCTGGGTTCAGCTGGGACCCCTCCCAACAATGCCCACAGCCCCAAGCCGAGCCAGACTGGCCTAGGAGACCAGGAGTTGAAAAGCCACATCCACCAGGCCCCGGTGTGACAACCTGGTTTTAGTCCACTTTCCCAGCCCCCTGTTCCTGTGTGACTTAGCTGTGGTAGCATTTGGTCTGAAGCCATAGGTGGAAGGGATGAGAGGGCAGTTGTCAAGAATGAATCTTCAGGACCAGCCTGTCTTGGCTCAGGAAAAGCTAGCCCAATTATCACTTTGACTCAGATATCACTTTAATATCTATTGTTGTGGTCTTTCTCTGACCGTGGCTTTCCTGCCTTTACAATGTGGCTGCTAATCCCCATCCTGCCAAGGACTGGGCTGGGAAGGAGATGCAAAGGGAAGGTCTATGAGAAGTTGAAGAAAACTCTTTAATCGGGCCTTTGAGACTCCTCTCCTGAAGGCCTGGGGTCTTCCCTGCTACCGTGCTGTCTGCATTCCTGGGACCTCATGTTGTCTCCCTTCCTTCCCACAGCACTTACAGAACCCTGCCAACTTTCACAATGCTGCCACAGAGCTGTTGGACTGGTGTGGAGACCCACGGGCCTTCCAGAGGCCCTTCGAGCAGAGCCTGATGGGCTGTTTGACGGTGAGTCCGCACCCTCCCCACCTGCACATGCCAGAGAAGATGGCTGAGACCAGTATGCCTGGCCAGGGGTAGGGAAGGCCACAGGTGATGGAGGATGAGAGATAGGAAGACATCTCTGATGGAGGAGATGTGCTTACCCCTGACATACAGGCACCATAGGAAACTGGTCTGATGGGGAGATACAGTCCCCATGATGATGTGGGTTCCCCACACTTGGTGAGAAAGTCCAGGCTTTCTTTGGCGAGTTATAAGTCTGATGGGGTAAATGTTCCATCATAAGCAAAGTGGAGAGACTCTTAAAGGGTTTGCCCATCTACCCAGTCTTTTGTTCCTTGACTTAGGTAAATATCTGTTGAGCTATTTTTATGGTCATCCAAACTCTTAGCTATTCACATAAGCATTTCTTGATCTCCTATTACACCCATCCACCTATCTAAATGAAGACTGATTGATCCCTTATTTATCATGTACAATCCCCTGTAAACCCACAGGCTGGGAGCTTTAACTGGGAGATGGGATGGGCGGGTCACAGGACGCTGAGAAAAGGAGCCATGCGCCATCTGCACGACTGTGGTCCCCCGCACAAGCAGCTGAGAGTAGCCAGAATGTCCCAGGCACATGGGGCACGTGCAGAGGCCCAGATGCACTCAAGACCCCGAGAACTGAAATTAATTCAGCTAGGTAAGGATAGATAGAGGATGCGAGCTCTGCGGAGGCCAGGCCAGGAGCTGTTGGGGTGGCTGACAGCCACAGGGAAGGAGCCTAATGCTTGTGAATGTCCCTAGCCATGTGACCTGTATCGGTCAGTGTGAGGGCACCTCGGTGGCCAGTGAGGGCAGCTGCTCCTAGGGCCTGAGTCAGCTTTAAAGAGAATGTGGGTAAACAGATTGCTGGGGAGGCCTGCTACCCCAAGGCGTGGGCAGGAGAGACTAAGATAGATGCCTGGCCAGGGGAAACAATGAGTAAAATCTGAGGGCATCACACTTCCTGTGAAGCTATAGCAAGGAGGGAGGCAAAAGGCCCAGAACTTCGTCAGGGCCTAGAGTGAGAGGAATAACGACCCCAAGGCCTGGAGTAGGAGGAATAGCGACCACAAGGGCCATAACATGGGCCATCGTTACCAAGCACCTCTTCTCTGCCTGATGCTGAGCTTGGCCCACCGGACACGCCTTCTCATGGAATCCTCACACCCACTCTGTGCAGCTGATTCTGCCACCTTCCCCATTTTATAGAGAAGGAAACAGAGACCTGTGACTGACCTCCTAAGGTTCCACAGCCCATGAGCAGCAGACCTGGGATTCAGGCTGAGACCCATCTGCCTCCACAGCAAAGCTCCTGGCCATTAGGCATGCCAGGCAGGGATGCTGCCAGGCCCCTCCCAGGCTCCTCTATTTGCCCAAAGCCGACACCATCTGGCCCCCTTTGGGATCACCAGGTAAACTCAGTTTGCCACCTGCATTGCCCAGCAGCCCTCCTCAACCTTCAGCCCACTGTGCTCCCCCTCCCTCCCTGTCCTGCTCCCTTAATCCTCTTTGTGGGGATCCTGGTTCAGGCTAAGTCCTGTGGGCAGGGACAGATGTTACAGAGGCCCTCACGCACCCCCCACTTCCCCCGCCCTCCCCAGCTACAGGCAGCCAGAGTGAAGGAGGAGGTGGGCATCACCCATAACACATGGCCAGACAAGCTGTCATGTTCCCCAGCACCCTGCCCCAAGTCTGGCCCTGCCTAGGATGTGGGGCTTGAAGCTGAATCAGATAATGGTCCTGACTGGGCTGGACTGGCAGTTGGGCATGAGATGGCCAGTAACTGCTCTGCCCTAGTAGCCTTGTCATTCATCCATTCACTAATACTCATTAATACTCAATAAATACTCATCAAGTTCCTGGAGTGGGCCAGGCCCTGTGCTGGGCACAGAGGGAGTGTGGTGAGTGCACAGACAGACCTCTCCCAAGCAGCTAACTTTCCAGTGGGAGGCTGACACTAAGGACACACACCCGTGAGAAGGACAGGCTGGTGGTCAGCAAAAGCCTCCTGAGGAGGTGACCTCCAGCTGAGACCTGATGGCAAGGAGTCAGCTTCGATGAGAGGGAAGGGTCCTCAGGCAGAGGGAACTGCTAATGCAAAGGTCCTGGGGCTTGATTTGTTCAAGGTATAGAGCACGTGAAACAGGGAAGGGTTCAAGATGAAGTTGAAGAGGAAGCAGAAAGCAGCTAACACAGGGCCAGCAGGCCAAGCGAGAAGAGTTTGCATATTTGAAGGACGGTAGCCAGCCCTTGAAAGGTTTTCAGCAGATGAGTGATGGGATACGATTTGTGGGAGGATAGGAGCATCTTTAGAGGGTAGCATGGAGGGATTGTGGAAGGCTTCCTGGAGGAGGAAGTCCAGGGAGGACCCTTAGGATTTGACTGGACATGGGAGGGGCTGTGCTTCCCAGGCAGGGGAAACTGGACAAAGGCACAGCATCACTCTGCTGGGTCTCTCCTCATTGCACCCCTGCTTAAGGCATATCCTTGGTTAAACAGCCATCTTTGCCCCCCACTCTCCTGGCCTGCTACTTAGTCAGAAAGGGGTCCTTGGCCCTCCAGCCATAGCTGCAGAGACCCGAGTCTGACTGTCCTTAAAGCTCAGTAGAACTAATGGGAGAGAAAGGTGAGGTGGAGGGTCACAGAAGACACCCTCAGTGCCCAAGACACTTTCCTGGGCACTGCCCTCTTGCATCCTTTTGCAGACCCTTTAAGTAGGCAGAGAAGGTATCATCACCCTGCAATTGAGAGCGGGGAGCAGCTGGCTATAGTGTCAGCTGGTAACGCTGACCACTCCCAGGTGCCCCAGGGCCATTCTGCCAGTCTTCCCCTCCTCCAGGCACCCTTAGTCCAAGCCTGGGGAAAGACAAGACTTGCAGAGGGATGGATTGGCGAAGTCAGAGACCCCCAAGGGCCCTAGCCAGCAAGGCTGTCCCAGCCCCCACCAAACACATGTACCCCACTCCATCTAGGAGGCAGCCTGCACTTCCCAGGTTATCCCAATCCTCTGGGTGACTTCTGGGAGCAAATTCCTCTGGATCCGGCTTACTTAGAGGATATAAATTAAAAACCACTTAGCCTCGGCAGAAAACTGACACATTTGTGCCATACTGCTTTATTGCTTCCAAGCAGCTCAGGCACAATTCAAGTGACTGGCTCTGGACCCCATTGGGCCCCTGGCAGGCTTCTGTCCACCCTTCCCTTCATGCCTCTGACCCAGGATTCAGAAGTGCAGGAGCCTGAGACATCTCACCCCTGTCCCCCTACTCAGGACCAGGTTTTTCCTGATGGTGCTTACTGCTCACTCCCCTGCCCCCATCTTAGTGACAGAGCCAGGAATTTTCTCTGGTGTCGCCCTCACAGTCAGGCCTCCCTGGACTTGCTGCCTCTTCCTCCTGTTACAAGGCTCAGGGAAGGGGGGCAGGTAGAAGGTGGAAGAAGGAAACAGAGACCAGTTAACACATCAACAGGAGCTTAATTTCTCCTGTGGGGAAGTCCCTGCAGCCTCAAAGCCCTCACTGCCAAAGCCCTGGGTGGACATTCACATACAGCTTTCACGAACTCTGTGCTGGCTGTAACCTTTGCAAGGAGGGCATTTTGTACCCATTTCATATATGAGGATCCTGAGGCCCAGAGAGATTAAGTCATTTGAGTGAGATAGAACAGCTATTAAGTGGCAGAACCAGAACCCAGTCTCATGCCTGACTCCATAGCAGTCACACAAAGACCAGCCCAGCCCTGTGTTGAAACTAGTGACGAAGTGCCCTGAGGAGTTAGGGTACAGCCAGGAGACTGAACATGTCAGGGCCCCTTACACACAACTGTGGAAATGGAGGTCATCCTCAAACCTTCATAGGAGAGGAACTTGAGGTTCAGAGAGGTTGTGTGACTGAACCATAGGTTGCACACGATAGGATTAGCACACAGGCCCAGCATGCCTCCAGTTCCCTGACAGTTGGAGTCAGAAGGGCTGGCTGTGTGTCTGGCCTCTCAGGGGAGCAGAAACCCTTCCCTGACCTCTCCCAGACAGCCTGTCCTGCTTCCTGGCCAGAAGGCTCACCACTTTTCAAAGCAACACTCTTGTTTGTGGATTTACTTATTTGCCACATGACCTTGAGGACAACCCCTCTCTTGAGTCTGGGCCATGTGACCTTGAGCACACCCCCCTTCTCTTGAGGAGGAAACAGAGACCAGTTAGCACATCAACAGGAGCCTCATCTGGGCTTCTGTTTCTCTCTGTAGCATGAGTGGCTGGGTTTTCTGACCTGTAGGTCCCAGGCATGGGGTCCGGGTCTCAGCCAGCCAGCCAGCCTGAAAAGGGCTGAGCTGGGTGGGCCCTGCAGCCAGCAGAGGGCAGCAGCACGAGGCTGCTTGCCACAGCCTTTGTGGAAGAGGGGTCTTCTTCCCACGGGACCTCACAGAGGGTGCTGCCCATTTCAGGGTGAGCAGGCCTCTGAAACACAACAGACTGCTCAGCTGGGCCCAGAAGCCAGGACTTTCCCAGGGTCCTTAGGCTGGGCCCAAAAGCCAGGGGGGGGCACACGGGCACTTTGGGGTCACAGGGTCGGGCTTAGCACGTTCGGCCACACCTGTGTTGTGTGACCTTCAGTGAGATTCTGCCTTCTCCGGGCTTTCAGCATCCTAGTCAGCAATTCTTCTAAAGGCTGGCGCTCAGGAAACTCGGTGACATAACTTGCCACTCCTCTGAAGGGTCCAGCCCGGCCTGCAGGACAGCCCTTGTACCAGCACCAGGCCCCTCTTGCTCAATCTAGCTAGTCTTTCTTTTTTTTAAAACCAGAGCAACAGGATTAGCCAGTATTGGCCAAACAGTGGGACCTTTACCTTCCTGCCCTCAAACTAGGGCCTGAGGGTTCACCAGGCCAGGCCGGTTGGAAGCTGTGCCCTTAACCCTTTGTGGCTGAAAAGAGGCCCTCTCTTGGAAGAGTTGACTGTGTATGGGCCTGGCTGCCTGGGGTCACATTCTGGCCCACTCATGGACCTTGGGCTATTATTTTACTCTTGGTTTCCTCATCTGTAAAACAGATAATAACATCCCCTCACAAGCCATTGTAAGAATTTGTAGCATCTCTGCTTACAAAACGTTTACTCAGCCCTCAGTGTCCAGAGCCAACTCTTCCTATACTGTTCGCCCATGTTGACATTTCCCACAAACAGCAGCCTCATTGATGCTCCAGTCCAAACGGACTCCCTGTACAAACTGCTCACACCCCAGGGCCCTCCTCCCTTGGGAGGGCTCTGCAGTGTCTGTCTGCAGACCTGTCTGTCTGCCATAAGGAGTTAGGGGCCTTGTTTTTCTGATTGAACATTGAGACTCACAGTAAGGATACCCCTGCCCTGGGGTGGCCCAGAGATTCTGGAACATAGTGTGTGTGGGGGGGGGGGGGGGCAGGCGCAACGGGGTGTTGAGAATCACAGTACAGGAAGAGACCCCATGGGAAAGAGGCCTGGTGGGAGGGGGGCGGGGGTGAGAGGAGAGACAAAGACCTCTGCATCAGGGGCTTCTGTTTGAGGCTGAGAAGCTGAGCAAACATTCTAACCTGAGAAAGTCATGTTTTCTCCTTACAGGAGGGGGTTCCCAGGAGATGGGGTGGGGAGGCCAGGTGCCATTCCAAGAGGCTCCAGTGGTCCTGGGAAGGGGATCCCCCGCTCTTCCCTGATTCACTATGGACACTCTCCAGGGTCTGCATTTTTTAAATGAAAGGGTCAGCCTAGATTAGTGGTATTCCCACCCTTTTTAGCCCTAGAATCCTTGTAAGGACTCCCTAAATAGAAAGCACATTATGGGGAACTGTTCTAATGGCCAAAGGGGCCAGGCCCAACCCCATGACACCCTGGGGCCTTCTGAGGGCTCCTCGTGCCTCAGGAGCAGGTGGTCTCTAGGGCCTGACTGTGAGTCTCCCTCTCTCAAGGGAGAGCCCCACCTCTGGACTTCTTTCCCAGTCAGCCTGAGCTGCCCAGCTGCTTTCTGAAGCGACTCCATTTTCCAAAGTCCTTTCTTCTTAATAAGGAACCCAATTTGCCTGCTGTTAATGAGGAAGGCGGGTAGGAGGGAGCAGAGCTGGCAGGCGCAGGACACCTGGGAGCAGGAGGGAAGGGAGTGGTGCCTGATGGCCGTGAGCCTGTGGGCCACTTGCAGGGCCCCAGGAGCACCCTGGCCCACACTGCTTCCTGGGGACAGCCAGCCCTCCCAGGCCCTCCCCTCTCCCTCCTGGGCCATACTTCTAGGTCCACAGGAGATGGGTGGGACCTCCAGGTTCCAGACATGCAGCTATTGGTGATGTTCTTACGGAAGCTGCCTGTGTGCGAGCCAGTGCTTGGCCCTCGAGACTGACCCAGGCCACGCGTGAGAGCTGTATGGTTTCTGGGCTGAGGTCCGAGGGGCTGCAGGGAGCTTGGCCCAGTTCGAGCAACGAGGAGTGTAGGAGTGTCTATCTGGGGAAGCCTTGGCAGTTGGGCGACTTCAAGCTGAAGCTCCACAGGAACCCAGTGTCCTCTAAGTCAGTGTTTCTCCTTATGGGCAGATTGGACGAGTCGGGCGGGGTGGGAGGGTTGTCAGTGCTCTGGGCAGGGACCTTGCTTGGAGTATGAAGGCAGCAAGGCCCCGAGACGGTGGGTACAGATCTATAATGATGGCGGGGAGGAGGTGGGCATGGACCTTCTGGGGTCTGGGAGTACGTGGAAGATGTACTTGTCCGTGTTTGCTGAGTGACTGACGAGGCCTCAGCCTGCCCGCTTCACCCATAAAATGGGCACGTCTGCTTCTTGGGCTCAGAGGCCTGGAGTAGGCAGTGACTCACCCCTGCCCTCCCTTCCCCTCTTGCTGGCAGGTGGTCAGTCGGGTGGCAGCCCAGCAAGGGTTCGACCTGGACCTTGGCTACAGACTGCTGGCTGTGTGTGCCGCGAACCGAGACAAGTTCACTCCGAAGTCTGCCGGTAGGTGACCATGGGGAGCTCCACAGACATCATCAGGACGTGGGAGGGGAACTGGACTCTAACCCAGGGCTGTTCGCCACCCCCATTTGGCTGGTGCCTAGGTTTATCCAGATGTGGTGTGAGCCTCCAGGTGCAGCCAGGCTCAGAGCCTGTGGGAAGGACTTGTTCCTTGTCTCGGGAAGTATTCTTACTTTCAGGGGCACTTCAGTGCCAGCAGGTGGTCCAAAGCACATTGCACCCCAACAACATGCTAAAGGGAGCCATACATGGTCTCATTTCATCACCACAGTGACCCCTGGGCATGAGCACTGATCATTCCCATTTTATGGAAGAAGAAACTGAGGCTTAGAGAAGCTGAAGAGATTTCTCCGGATCGCCCAGCTGAAAAGTGGCAGAGCTGGGATTTAAGCCCAGGTCTGTACTTCTGAGCCAGCATTCTTAAATCTGACACTCCACTGTAGTTATTCAAAAAATTGTTCAATAAAAATAAATCAGCACATCCAGGCTTCTAACAGGGACTTCATGGCCCTGTCTTAAGTAGAGACTCTGAGAGGCAGGCGGCATTCTGTCTGTGAGGCTCCACGTCTACCAGGGAGATACAGCTGCACACTCCCCGCCATCCTCATCATGAAGCAGGGGAGCAGTGTAAGCTTTAGTCCTCCAAGGGCCTATCACAACCCAGCCTGGCCATTTGCTGTGTGGTCTCTGGGCCTCAGTTCCTCTCCCCAGGAAGGCAGAAATGACCATGTGACCAACCTTGCAGTGATCACTTTAAGTTCTAGAAAGATGTACAGCGCCAAGCACAGTGTCTCGCTGTTGTTAACATTCTTATCAAGTCAGAACAACTCATTGAAAAAAAAAAATCAACAATTTCTTTGTATAAGAATAAAAGAGACATTTTCTCTGAGTTCCTCGACCAGGTCTTTGGAGTAGATGTAGAAAGAGCCTTAATGAAAACATTGAAAGGGCATCTCGTGATGTGTTTTTCTAAGTCCTAATTGCTCGAATGAGGGGTTGGGCTCCCTCTTATGTCTGCGGGTAGTCATGCACAAGATCCAAGGGCACCTCTGGATGGTGGGACAGGGTCACATGGGCCAGGAGCTGCTGTGGGATCCTGGGTGTGCCGGCCTGGGCTGAGAAGTCGCTGTTGTATTAAACTGCTTGCCAGAAATGCTCTTGGGATCTCATAAGTGATGTCTGTTCCTGATGTAATCTGCAGTTTTTAAGTCAATACAATTTTGAGAAGGTAAAAATCGCTACTTATCCAAGAAACATATGCATCCATGTCTCTGATAAGCACCTGCTCTGTGCAGGCACCTGGCCAGGGCTTGGCCTCATGAGAAGAAAAACAGATATGGCCCCACCTTGGCAGACTTGCAGTCTGGAGCAGAGATTGGTGAACTTTTTCGGTAAAGGGCCTGGTAGTCAATAGTTTAGGCCTCACAGTCCATACAAGAGCAACCAAAGGCGATATGAATGAGTGTGAAGGCAGCAAGGCCCCAAGACGGTGGAAAGCAGGTATAGGCCATGGTTTCCTGGCCCCAGGTCTAGAGAGAGAGAAAAGCACTGGTCAGATAATCACAGATGTATGTGCATGTGCGTTTGTGTATGTGTGTGTATGCGTGTGTGTAAATTTAAGCTGTTGTAAGTGCCATGAAGGAAAATTTAGGGATGCCATGACCACACGGGAGTGGCAGAAGGCTGAGTAAGAATTGAATAGATGAAGAAAAGGAGGAGAGCTTCTTCCAGGTAAAGGGAACAATCGTCTGTGCAAAGGGCCTGAGGTAGAAGGAAGCATGCATTTTGGCAGAGCTAACAGGGCAGAGGCTCCAGAGCCCAGAAGCAGAAGTCAGCAGCAGTGAGAACCCACGGGGCCTGTCTTGAGGATTGTCTTTATTCTAAAAGTAATGAGAACATGGCTAAATTATCATTTTGCAAAGATTGTTCCAGCTAGAAAAGAACAGGTACAGGGGTGGGGTTGGGGGCAGGAGAGAAACTGGTTGATGGATTGCTGGGCTCATTAGGATGAGAATGCTAATGGCTGGACCAGGAAGGCTCCACTTCTTGTGAGTTGGGAGGAGACAAGGGGATGAATCTAGAACAGGGGTGGGGAACATCTGGCACTTGGCCATATAAGGCCCTCAAATTTTGGTCTGGTTCTGCCAAGGCATTTGGGCTGAGTTAATTAAGTGTTTGACCAAATATAGCAGGCTAATTTTTAAGTTGATAATTTTGTCTGGCTCTCAAATGATATTATAAATATCCAAATGGCCCTTGGCAGAAAAATGGTTCCCCACCCCTTATCTGAAGGATAGGTCAAAGGCAAAACCAAAGCAGGAAAGCATGTCAAAGGGTTAGCGATAAGCAGGAAAGTGGACTCCCCCAGAAGCTTTTCCCTGTTGGGGGGAGAGGTCATGCCCCATGCAGTCCTCCCTCATGGGTCTCTTATGGCCCTGCTGATGCATGCTGGGTGTTCTTCGATCTTGCTGCAGCCCCAGCTTTATGAGACAAGGGTGTATTACCTATACCTATGAAGGAGCGAACTGAAGCTCAGAGAGGCCTTGTGACTTATCTCTTGTTACACAGCTCTCCTCTGCTCTCCTTCCCCGAGGCTCTGTGGGTGCATGACCTGTGTAACCCACATCTGTGCTGCTGTGGGGGTCCCCATGGCCACCCTGCCCACAGCTGGGCGTGCCTAGGTCCCTTCCAGTCTGGCTTCTGCAGTTCTAGGACATTCTCCGGACAGTGAAGTCTCCCAGAGAACAAACGTGGGCAGCTAACCTGCAGTAGGACCTCAGATACCTATGGGATACCTCCAGCTCATGGCGGGTGATTGATGTGTGCTGCCTCTCTACCCTCCAGTCTTTCAGTCTCCATCTGGGCTCCCACCATGTCTGATTGGCTTGTGCAGTTTTCACCTTCCCGATCTCTCCCCTCTTTTTTCTCTGGGGATCTCTGATGTTGTGTGTCTGTCTCTGTCTGTCCTTCCCTTCCCTCTGCCTCTCAGATTTCCTCCTTGGTGTTTGTGTATGCATGCATGTCTGTGTGTGTGAGATGGTGAGTGTGTCTCAGGGGTTGCAGTAGGATGTGTGTGTGTGTGTGTGTGTGTGTGTGTGCGTGTGTGTGTGAGAGGGAGCTGTGTGCATGTCTTTGTGTGTCTGTGTGTGTCTCTCCCCTTCTCTCCCTGCCTGCCTCCCCCACCCCTTCTCCTGCTCCATCTCCCTGTCTGTCTCTCTTGTCAGGAGGCCAAGCTGGGGCCAGATGAGGGTGGTGGGATGAGATCATGCAGTAAGGAGCGGTGCTTTGTCAGGAGGGATGGCGCTGGGCTGGGCTGGCTGTGCTCGCCAGCATTGGTGGGCTCTGGAGCTGGAGCAAGCCTGGGGGCAGTGCTCTTTGTGAGTGAGTGATTGTGTATGTGTGTGTGTGTGTGTGAGAGAGAGAGAGAGAGAGAGAGAGAGAGAGAGAGAGAGAGAATGAGAGCAGACACTGCAGCAAACCGCCAAGTCAGGCGTCTCCACGTGGGCCCCTCAGATACCCAGCCCCCAGCTCTTTGTTCTGGTGCAGCCTTTAGCCTGATGCTCGCACACAGGAGCAGGCGCACATGCGGCAGGCAGGAGCCTCCTCTTGGGGAAGGTCCTTGGGGGTCAAGCTGCTCCCTCCTCTGCCTTAGTATGGAAGGTCACCTGGCCTGTCCGCCAGGACTGCAGCATGCCCACCCGCCCCCACTGCCACTGTGTGCCAGCCGGCAGCAACTTTGGCAGGCAGCACAGAAATGCCAGCCTCCTCGGCACTTGAGCGGGCTTATGCCTGCTGACTCCGTGGGCGCCAAGCACCAAGCAGTCACCACATCCATGGTCCCCATGAGCCCTCTGTGTGCCTCAGCTACTGTTCATGCTTGAGTGACTCTGTGCCCCCCAGCTGACCTCTGTAAGCAGCCCAGCAGCATGTTAAAATAATAGGAATGCCAGAACCCGAAGGATGGGGAGCCCGGGTCCAGAGAAGAGGGACTGCCCCTGGTCACAGCAAGGCAGCCAGAGCCTGGACAAGAGGCTAGGGTGCAGGGGTGTGTCCTCATGCCCTGCCTGTCTCCCCGGACAGGTCAGTGATGACTGGGCTCTCATTTGGAAGATGCAAAGCACGGGCTGTTGACAGAGTGGCACGTGTGGAGGGAGCAGCAGGTAGGGGGGTGCCAGGGTATCCGGGCAGCATCCTGGGAAAGGCAACCTGTATGTGCCTGGAGAAGGGAGGACAAGGGAGCAGAGAACACAGGAGAGAGGGGGCGCTGAAAGAGGCAGCCCTGAAACCCAAGGAGAGGAGCTCAACATTCCTCAGTGAGCAGTGGAGAGGGTGGCTGTCAATCACCCACCATGAGCTGGAGGTGGCCCACAGGTATCTGAGGTCCTACTGCAGGTTAGCTGCCCACGTTTGCTCTCTGGGAGACTTCACTGTCCTGTCACGTGCCTCCTTTTCAGTGGAGACCTTGAACCCACACCTCACTAGTAGTGGCTGACCCGCCGCAAGAGTGCCATGTTCCCCCATTGTCACATACTGAGATTTCCCACAGTTGGACACATCCAGGCCCTGTGGGCATGTGCATTTCCCACCTCTATTCCAAGCACACCCTCGCCTCCCAACACAGCCTAAGCCCTGGACCAGAAAGGGAAACCCCGTAAAGTGGATCACTTGCTTGTGTTGACCAGCATCTGCTTGCTCCGGTTTCCCTGATGTGTTGACAGCACCCAGGGAGTGAAAGGGGAATAAGACACACCTTGGGCCCTGCCTTGCTCCTCCTGGTCAGGAGGGGCCCACACAGGTCTCGGTGTGACCTGGAGCCCTCAGTCCCAGGGCTTCCAAAGCAGTCCCAAGGCTCAGAGACAGACCCCAACCCCAGGCCCATGGTGAGAGTCCCACCTCCTTCAGATGGTTGGGATGGACCAGGGCACAGACATTCACCACCTCTCCCCAGGCTCCTTAAGCAGGAGAAGATGGGTCACAAACCTTCTGTCTTTGAAAACAATGCTTGCTCCCACCTGCTGAACAAGGCTGTCAGACATCCAGGGTGGTGGGACATCCCTGGCCTATCTCCACCTTCACACATCCCCCATGGCCTCCCTATCCTCCTCCCCCCCACCTCTTGCCCACCCCAGAGCACACAGCCAGCCGCCTTCCCGTCACCATCACCGGGGAGGACAAATGGCCTCATTCAGGGACACCCTGCCAGATCTGTCTCTCTAAAACAAAGCTGTGCGCAGCTCTGCGTGAAAAACGGCTTGCGGCTGCCTGGCGAGCAGGCAGGATTGGTGGGTGCAAATTGCAGGGGATTTGTTAATGCCTGCGGCTCTGCCAGAGACAGTGGGCAGGCAGGCCCTCCCTTGCCCTTGAAATGCCAGGCCGCCTGGTTGGGTGCCTTGTCAAGGCCAGAGGCACACTTCCTCCTGCACATTAGCCCCCCACCCCACCTCATGTGAGCTCCGCAGAGCTGGGATGTGGGGGAGGGACCTGCCTTCCTTCCTCCTGCCCTGGCCCCTGCACTGCAGGTAGGTCCTCCTCAGGAAAGGATTCTGGACTTTATCACCAGGCCCCTGGGAACTGACTTGCAATCAGCCCTATTTAATGGACCAAACCTTTCATAGGCTCGCCCCCTGCCAGTTCAGTTGGAGAGGCCACTGGGGCTCTGACAGCATGCCCATTTTATAGAAGAGGAAGCTGAGGCTCCAACAGGGAAAAGACAGACCCAGGTCACATGGCTTCCCAGGACTGAAGCAGGACTTGGACATCTGAGTGACCCTGAGCAAGCAGGTGGAATAGGTTGTCCTGGGCCAGTAGCCCCTGGCTCTCCTTCCCTCCCCCAGCTCCCTGAGGGCTGAGGCCTGGGATCCAGTGGCCTTTTGGAGAAAAAGAACAGTGGGAGGAGCCCATGGGACAGAGGGTTTGTGGACACATGGTTCCCAGGCTAAGGAATTGGGGGGAGGGATGACTGTGATGGTCCCTGGGGTGTCCGGCACAAGCAGCCAGGAGGGCGCAGTGCCATGGAAGGATGAGAGAAGGCATATTTAGAAATAGCTCAAGTCCCCAGAAAAGGGAGCTGAGTATTTCGGTGGCCACTCCACAGCCATTGAAAACGAGCTGTCCCAAGAATCATTGCCATGTGGACGTGCTCACGACTTTCGTTTTTTTTAGAAGGGAACAAAATGAGATGTTCTATATGACTTCAACCAGGTACAAATACATGTAAGACACACATTTATGTAGGCACAGGAAACAAAAATGGAGGGAACATACCAAAATGTCTACTTACAAATATTGACTCTCAGGTTGGGGGGGATGACTTGATTTCGCAGGGAGCACAGATTCTGTTTCTAAGCAGAAGCAGCAAAGGTCGTTGTAGTTTCTTCCTGAATTTGGCTGGAGTTGGCAAGGGCGGGGAGACAAGAGCGCCCTTGTCTCCAGGCCGGCTCAGCAGTTTTCCCAGTGCAGGCCTCACTGGTTCCCCAGAGCCCGGGGCAGGCCTCTGCTAGCGGGGAGGCTGCTCTTCCTGTCTCCACGTCTGCTGCAGGATTAGCTCATCGCTGGCTCCCCCATGGAGCCGGGCTGTGCAGGGGCAGTGCTGCCGAGGCCCAGCTGCTGCATCTCTGTTTTCCAGACCTGTCCAAAGTGAGCATGGGTGGCCGAGTAGACATCCGCCCCTGCCAGGGGTACCTGGGGGCCAGCACCCTGACAGGCGATGCAGAAGCCTCTCCACATGGGGCTGCCTCTCTTACCTGCATCTTGGGGACGGGGACTCCTCGCGATGGCCACATGATTGGGACTTGGGGCTTCAAGGGTCGGGGCTGGATCGATGAGGCACATGGTAGGGAAAGGCAAAGCTGCTAGAGGAGCCCCAGTGAAATGATGTGTCTGAGTTTAGGTCCCACCAGATGCAGACCCTGTGATGAGAATTATGCAGGGGGCATCCCAGAAAACACTGGTAGAGAAGCAGGGAAAAGAGACAAGGGCAGGAAGGGGGAAGGCTGGTGAAACATGTGGTTAAACAAACTACCTGCTGTGAGACCTGCAAGGAGCTCTGGGAGACTGAGGAGGACATGTCCTCCTCAGTCTGAGAGGCAAAGATGAGGAGGCATTGATCCAGCACCGGGTGCCCACTGCTGGTTGAGGGCTGTGTGGGGTTGGGGCGTGGAAGCATCTTGGCTGAGCCATGCGCGCACTGTGAGCAGAGGGCATGAGGAGGCACCTGGCTTCAGCAGCAGAGCACCTTCCGAGCACCAGTCATTGCATCCCAGCCCTGCCACTTCCCAGTCCCACTCTTATTAGGGTCGCATTTTCATATTGATTCCTCGCATGTCTTGACTTCAAGATGGGAATTTTTAAAGGAAACTCTCTTACATCACTTCCATAACTGGCAGATCAGTGTCCCTTGCCCCAGAAACTGTCAAATTAACGACAATAGAGACCGCTCTGTGTTGGGTTTAGCTACAGGTTCTGTTTCCAAAGCCAGAGCCTGGGCCAGCTTTCCACCCATTAAAAGCATGACAGCACTTTAGGAGTGAGCCTCCCCTCCCTGAAATAGCAGCATCCCAGGCACGGGAGGAGAGCTGGTGTGGTGGTGGTTTCCTCACTGGGCCACTAACACCATCTCGGGGCCACATCCCATAGGCCTCTACATCCTCACCAACACTTGTTTGTTGATTTATTGGTGGTAGCCATTCTGACAGGTGTGGCTTTGATTTGCATCTCTCTGATGATGAGTTACAATGAGCATCCTTTCATATGTCTATCGGCCATCTGTATGCCCTCTTTGGAGAAGTGTCTATTCAGGTCCTTTGCCCATTTCTTAATTGGATTATTTGGGGGTTTTTTTGGTGTCGAGTTTTATAAGTTCCTTATAAATTTTAGATATTAAGCCCTTATCAGATGTATCAGCCAATATGTTCTCCCACTTGGGGTTGTAAACACACATTACAATATACAAATGATATAGAATATATACCTGAAACCTGTATGAATTTATTAACTAATGTTACCCCAATAAATTAAATTAATTTTTTTTTAAAAAGGAATTTTTAGGAGAAGGAATGATTAGTGTCTTGTTCCAGGCCCTTGTGCACTGAGGACAGGGGCTACAAAAGCATATAAAAGCATCATACACTGTCTCCACTCTCAGGGCTTGACATCAGCAAATGCCCCATTCTGTAGGGGAGAAATGACAGTCATCCTACACCCAGCACAGCCTTTTACACAGCCTTCTTTGTCCTGTCTCATGAGACCCCCAAGAGAGGCTGATTCCCACTGAAAGATAAGGAGACAGAGGCTCTGTGGGATGGGAAGGTGGCCTGGCAGGGGCAGATGTGGGACCAGAACTCTAGCTCTCCTGCTTCTCTGCAGTTGTCCCCCAAGGCTGACAGCCTCTGGGGAGATACAGGGCCACAGAGTTACCATCTTACAGGCACCCATGTTGCCACCTGCAGCCACAGTGCTACCTTCGGCTGCCCAGGCCAAAGGGGCATCGGGACAGAGGTCCTGCTTTGGCCCCCTGACCCAGGTTGCCCTGCAGGTGCCATGGCTGCCACTGGGAAGTGAATAAAGCCATTGGCAGCAATTAATTCCACAGAGCAAAGAGCCAGGTAAGAGGATTAAGGGAGCCAGAGTTTTTGGTTTTAAGATGGAGCTTAGCATTCTCACCCCAGAGGAGGGATTTCATGGGATTCGAGGGTGTGAGAGTGAAATGGAGCAGGGACTTGGCAGAAAGTGGGTGTGGTGGTTCTGGAACTTTTTCAGCAAGCATTGCAAGCCACAGCCTTGTAAATACTTTCTGGGTGAGACAGACAGGCAGGACTTAACAATGGTGCAGGTGTCATCAGTCTTGCCTATGTAGACTTACAGGGCCAGGGCAACAGGATTAGGAAAGAAATCTGATGATGATAGTAAATGTTGGATCAGCATTTTTTCCAGAACCAGGCACCATGTGGAGCATCCATGAACTCACTTATTCCACATGGTCCCAGACCCATGTCTCCTCTTCACAGAGGAGGAAATGGGCTTTAGGAAGGCTGGACAATTTAACCAAGGCCAATTGGCTACCAAGAGCAGGAATTGTGATTCAAGCAAGAATATCTGACACTGAGGCTATAAGCTGCCCTTTAATAAGCAAGTTGACATGAAATCCTGGAAAAGGATGGTAATGGCTCAAGTGAGCTTGTCATGATTACCTGAAACACTTGAAGAAAGATTTTTTTTTTAAAATATACTTCAGAGAGGGAGAGAGAGAGCAAGAGATATAAACATCAGTGGTGAGAGAGAATTATTGATTGGCTGACTCTGGCAAACTCCCTCCTAGGGATTGATCCTGCAATCCCAGCATGTGCCCTGATGGGGAATCAAACTGTGACCTCCTGGTTCATAGGTTGACGCTCTCAAGGCAAAAAAAAATTTTTTTTGAAAGGGAGATAGTAAGGGGAAGAAAGAGTGAGAGAGAGAGAGATAAAGACATCAAGTTGTTCCATTTATTTATGCATTCATTGGTTGATTCTTGGATGTGTTGTGACCGGGGATTGAACCTGCAAACTTGGTGTATCAGGATGACACTCTTAACCAACTGAGTTACCCAGTAGGGCCAGAGGTGGAAATGTTAAGTACAGTATTTGGTGATGTTTAAGTACCCACCCATCTTTGAGCTCATTCAGTATTTTGGGCCCTAATGTGGTGAGTGGTAGAGCCTGGCACAAAGTGAACATTCAGTACATGTCATCTCTTACTGCCACATTTCCTGGTCGGCCCCAGTTTCAAATATATTTTCCAGAAACCCTTCATCTGTTTTATAGAGAGGAGCCATAATTAAAAGCCCGGACTCCAGAGCAGCTTGTCTGGGTGAGTCCCCACCCAGCCCTCCACCTGTCAGCCATGTGACCTCGGAAAAGTCACTTAACTTCTCTCCCACAGTCACTTCATTTGATAAAAGGGGATAATAATAATGCCTACATCATGGTTAATGTATATACAGGCTTAGAATAAGGCCTGGTGTCTAGTAAGTGATGTATACATGTTAGCCATCTTATTCCCACATACTGGCACCCAAAGTTCCTCAGACTGTCCCTCCTACCTGTAGGTAGCTGAAAACCCTGTGTCTGATGCTGTGCTGTGGTGGGAGGTTTGGAAAAGATGGAACCTGTGTGGGTAGGTAGGGCCAATGTAAATACCAACCACATTCACCTCCAAGTGAGTAGCTGAGTGGGATCCTATTAACTCGGGCAGGGTACATCCCCTTCCTTGAGGCTCCAGGCCAGAGCCCAAGGCTGTCTCCAAGATAGCACAGGCTCATGTGGGGGTAAGAGCACCTCCTTTCTCCCAAGCAGAGGAGAGGAGAGGAAAGGAGAGGACAGGAGAGAAGAACAGAGGAGGGGAGGGAGGGGAGGAGAGAGTAGAGAAGAATAAAGAGAGGAGGGGAGAGGAGAGGAGGGGAGGGGAGGGGAGGGGAAAGGAGGGGAGAGGAAAGGAGAGGAGAGGAGAGAGCTGAGGGAAGCTGCACAGGGCAAGAAGCACCTGTCTGTGCCTCAGACTGGGTAGGCTTGAGGGCCTGTGTCTCACCAAGTCTCCCAGCAACCCTTCCCAAGATTCTTTCAGGAGAGAAAGTCACGTTTAAAGTGCTGTCTCTTTCGCTCCTTCTTCATGTCAAGCACTGTGCTGGATATGTTACAAACATCAGCACTGATACAATGGCCCAACCCATTTTATAGATTGGAAACTGGCATACCAAAAGATTTACTAGCTTTCTAAAATACTCAAATCCTTTGTGTAAAGAATGCAGGGAATGAATGAATAGATGGCTCTGAATGGATGGCTTTTATGCATGGCTGAGAGAAGGCAAGAAGCAAGAGAATGAGGAAGGAAGGATGTGGACCAGGATGGAAGGGCCTGCCCCAACTTCAAATACTTGCTCCATCTTCTGGAAACTGGGTCTCAGCCTGCGGGCCCCCAACTTGGCTGACCTCCACACTTCCAGTGGCCCTCTGTGGTCTACTAGGAGGGGCTGGTCTCAGGACATGCACAACCTGGGGCAGCATGGGACAGGGGTCCAAGCTCAGGTTTCAAGATCAGGCTGACTGGTCTCGGCTTAGCTCCATCACTTTCATGCCACGTGTAACCATGGCCAAGCCTCTGAGCCTCTCGCAAAATAATGGGTACAAAGTACTTAGCACAAGCTGGCATCGCAAAAGGGCTTCGTATGTAATTGTTCTGAATCTTAAATCCTGCCTTGCCATACAGGTTCTTAGACCTACTTGCTGTGTGGCTTTATGCCAATCACTTCACTTCTCTAAGCTTGGGGTCCAGCCCATCTACAATCGGAGTCTCCTTGCTGGAGAGGCAGTGATTCTGTTTCCGTGGCAACCCATCTGCCTCTCAAGGGACCATCTGGATCACATCATTCTGGCAAGGTGCTGCCCAGGCAACCAGGTGTTTGTGTTTTGCAGTAGAAGCCCTGCATGGTGGTAATTCTCCTCACTGGGGACAGGGTGGTGGCCAGGCAGGTGGCTGGAAGGAACCATGGCCACCTAGGCCAAGTCTGCCCTTGCTATTCCTGGGCCCAGAGAGAAGCAAAGCCTGGAGTTCAGGGCTCTGGCCAGTGACTTTCCTTGAGGAGCTATTTATTACCACTGGCTTCCTTATATTCCTAGGTGCATTTCCTGGCTTGTTGAGGCTGGCCAGGTGGGAACCGGCGCCTGGGGCTGGGCTCCTGTAGATAATTCCAGAGGACCCAGTTTCACCTGTTTGGGATGAAGAGCACTATTGTATACAGCAGGAAACAGGAATTACTGGGGGCGGGGGGGGAGGGGGATTAGGAGTCTGCCTTTGAAACAGGCACATAATTATAATGCCAGCAGAAACTCAGTGCAAAGGATAAACTACTTCACCCTTCCACAGTGGAGCACAGGCACGCATTTTTATGCAGGCGTGGTGATTGAAACTTAGGGGACCCTCTAGGAGCTCACAGACCTAGATGTGCTTAGGGAAAGCATCAAGTCAACAGACCCATATGAGCAAAGGGGGAGCTGAAGAAGAGGGGCACCTCCTGGGCCAGCAGTAAGTGCCCAGCCCCTAAAGGGTTGGAAAACCAAGGGTCATTGCAGGCACAGCCCTGGTCCACCATCACCTCATGTAGGAGAGTCCCTGACTCTCCCACAGGGAGAGCTCTGTCCCCTTTTCCAGACAGGGAAACTGAAGAGTGACAGCCATGCCCAGGGTCCCAGCAGGGCCAGAGCGGGAATGGGTCCCTCCACCTTCAGGGTGCTGCTCTCCTGGTGGGCTAGCTGCCAAGGAGCTCCGTATCCTGGGAGGCCGAGGCCTCTAGGCAGAGCAAAATAGTCCTCTGCCTCTTGTCTTCCCTCTCTTCCCCTCTCCAGCTCCTTGTTTCCCTCCTCCCTCCCCTCTTTCACTCTCTCCCTTTCCTGCCTCCTTTCTTCTCTCCCTCTATCCCTCCTTTTATCCCTCCGTCTCTTGCCTTCATTCCCTTTGTCTCCACTTTCCTCTCGGGACTGCAGCTCAGCTCTGCTGGAGTCCCCTGCATCCTCTGCCTTGGGCCCCGGCTCACTGCCCAGAGATGCCCCGATCTGCCCCCCACCCCACCCCTCCCCGCCCAGCCCTGGACTGTGCCCCAGAAATGCCTGCTGCTGTTCTGTGCTGCCCCCTCCTGAGCACCCTCAGCTGAGGAAGTGACATAATTGCATGTATTGCCATTTCCTCCAGGCTCCATGTGGTCTTGAGCCCACTCTCAGATGTGCACCCCAGATGTTTAGAATCACTTCCTCCCAATTAAGCGTCTGCCCGGAGGCCGGGAGGCAGGGGGCCCTGTGTATGAAGGGCTCAAGTCTGTGAGATGGAGCTTGGGAGAGAGAAGATGGGAACATGCCCTCCCCATGCAGACAGCAGGCAGGAAATGGGAGCGTTGTTGTGCTCCATGGGGACCGAGTGCAGGCAAGTGTGGCCAGATAGCCTGCTGCTTCGCTGTGAGCTGCTGTGGAAGTGAGGCTCTTGGGTGGTCTCCGGGGGAAGATGGTGTGCCACCCCCAGGGGACATGGTTTTTGCATCTGGTTCTTCTCCTCCCACCCCAAATGGAGACAGGACTGTGTGAGAGAAAAAATAATGAGAGGAGGAGAAAGGCACTGCCCCTCTAGAGAGAGAGGCTAGGATGTGGAGGTGGCCTTCCAGGTGACAGTCTGTTTTCCTCCTGGTCCATCAAGGCTGGCTCTGGGGTCCGGAGTCTCCCCTTGTGCAGAAAAGGCTGCCTCAGCTCAGTGTCACAGAACCCCATGCTCACAGCCAGAAGCTGACTCAAGGAGCAGTGGCATTCAGGAGAAAGGCTCTAGCTGGCTCTGAAGGATCCAGTGCCCCCAGCAGAGCAGCCTCTGTGCAGGGGACCACCTGAGACCACATGAGACATGTGCCTAGAACTAGCAGGGCTTCCAATTGGGCAAGAAAACTCGGGATGTTTTTTACGTCATTGGCCACCTCTTATTTGAGACCCAGCATGGGCCAATCCAGCTGTGACTGCTGCTGGCTCTCAGGTGGCCGTGGAAGCAGGGACTTCAAACTTAAGGACCAAGGCAGAGATGGTGGACTGTGACTGATGGGCGGAGGAAGGGTCCGTCTATAGAGTACATGGGACTGTGTCCTCTTCCTTGAATACACAAAGAGACGTTATGCCCTCTCAGCAGAGGAGGACTGGGGCTGAGAAGCACCTGAGTGGGTCTGGAGGTGAGGAGGGGCAGGACCTGTTAAGGTGTATAAAGCACCTGCATGGCAAGTGTCCAGCCATGGAGGTAGACCACGCTGGGCTTGCATCCTGCTCCGCTGCTTTAAGCTGTGTGGCTGTAGGTAACTGACAACACCTTTCTGAGCTTTAGCTGTGGCAGGAAATGGAGCTAACCATACCTCCCTCCTAAGGTTGATGGTGTTGAGGATTAGATGGGATGATGTGGGGGAAGCTGTGCCCTGTATGTTGTAAAAACTCGTATCCATTTGCCACATCCAGTCATTAAGGTGAAACTAATAGGTGGAGAATACAGCCCACCGAAAAAATAGCTGTGAGAGGAAGAAGGCTGGGTTGTGGAGGAGGATGCTGTGTGCTGGAGAGGAAGGGGAGGCAGGAGGACTGGGAGAACATGAGGCCTATGATGAGTAGAAATAGTACTTATAGTGGTATTGTTTTTATTGCAGCTATTACTCTCTGGCATGGAGGTCAGAGTGCAGAGGGCCTTTCAGGATCACCTGGCCCAACCCCCTACTTTTATCTGAGAGGAGATTGGCACAGAGAGAGGGAGCAGTCATCCCAGTATCCCTCATTGTACCAGGATGGGGCTGGCATATATAACACCATGAATACTTTTCCCAATACTAATAATACTGGTACTCTCAGGACAAGCTACTATTACTCTTTTTTTTTTAAATATATTTTATTGATTTTTTACAGAGAGGAAGGGAGAGAGATAGAAAGTCAGAAACATCGATGAGAGAGAGACATTGATCAGCCGCCTCCTGCACGCCCCACAGTGGAGATGTGCCTGCAAGCAAGGTACATGCCCCCGACCGGAATCGAACCTGGGACCTCTCAGTCCGAAAGCCGACGCTCTGTCCACTGAGCCAAACCGGTCTCGGCTACTATTACTCTTAATACTGCCATGCTAAACTTCTAATACTCCCATTATTCTACTACTATACCTAATCAATTAAGAAGTTAACTTGTATTGAGTCCTTACTTACCCTGGTCCAGATGCTGGGCAAAATACTGCAGATGCATCCTCTTATTTCATCTTTACAAAGATATTAAGAAAAAACTGATACTCAGAGAGGTTAATTACTTGCTTAAGGCCACACAGCCAGCAAGTGGCAGTGCTAGAACTAGACCCAGGCAGTCCTGCTCCAGACCCACACACTTGGGTACCAGGTCAGACCACCTCCCAAAAGGAGGCAGGAGGCTTGAGGCTTGACAAGCCGGAGTCCTGGATGAATGGAGGCCCCATACATTCTGGGAGCATAGCTGCCTTATGAATTAGCCCAATGGGCAGCTGCCTCTGTCCTGTCTTGTCTCATGAGCCCTGAAATTCCATCATTCACATGGTTTTCTGTGGATTAAAGTACTTGTCCTTCTGTAAGTTAGCCTTGTTCATTTGCTCACAGCTCAGTGAGGCCAGGTCCCAGATTTGGGCAGGCCTGGCTTCTAGCTCTGACTCTTTGCAAGCTGAGTGACTCTGAGCCTGTCTCTTTGCCCTCCAACAGTGGTATCTTGTATCTGTAGCCCCAGCTCAGGGCCTCAGAATGAACTTCGTCCATCCACTCTGGAGGCCAGTATGTCAGGAGGCTGCTCTGCAGCATCACTCTAGCTCCCCTGTGACACAGGGATTCCTGGTAGAGCCCCAGGTGCAATACTCCTTGTAGATGAGACCCTCACCCCCAAGGCTCAGGCCAGAGGTGGCAGGAAAGCAATTGACTGCGTCTGGAAAAGGCCCAGAATGGACAGGTTATTCAGCCACTCATTTAGCAAACAGGTGTGAGCACCACAGTGCCCTGGGCCTGTGCTGGATGCTGGGCAGTATAAGCGAGGTGGCTGTAGCCCTTGTCTCCCAGGAGCACCAGACTTGGAATAAGTGCCCTGTGCCCGTGATATAATCCTTGATGGGTTCTACAAGGCAGATAGAGGGGACCAGGAGCCTGTGAGCTCACTCAGCACTGTTCAGGAAAGGAGGGAAGGGGGTGCACCGAGTGATGATAGATTCCTGATGATGTAACCATTGGTGACTTCTACAAAGACAGGTGGAGGGGACCACAAGCCTGGGAGCTTAGAGAAGTCTTTCTTGAGGAAATGACCTTAGCAGGAAGGCTGCAAGGAGAAAGTATGCCCAGAGAGGAGTCTGGGGAAAGGCATTCCAGGCAGAGCGAACAGCATGCGCAAAGGCCCCAGATGCAGAAGGAATGTAGGTTCAAATTTCCTCTCTACGTCTCTGACTTGGTGTCTCTTGTGCAACATGCTTCTCTCTGAACCTCAGTTTCCTCACTTTTAGAATGGGAACAGTGACACCAGGGTTCCAAGCCACCTGGAGGTTAAGGGATATGAAGGTGCTAGTTCGTGGCACTGCTTCCCTGAATGCCTACCTAGGCAATCTGGGGACTGCCTCTTGGCTCCTGGCTTCCCACCACCCGAAGTCTCTGTCAGTACTGGTTGTTCTCAGTGCAATTAGGTAATTAGGCCAAATTCAATTACACACCACACTCCCGGGTCTGTCTGGGGCCCAAAGGGTGCATGGGCTCCCCTTGCTGAGGGGGACAGTGTTCCCAGGACTGCAGCTTTCTACCATGCATCCCAGAATATTGCCTGCATCCCAAATAGAGACACTGAGGCAGTGAAGAGACCATACTGCTTGGCCCCTACCATAGCATTCTAAGGGCTGAGATCCCAGGGCTGATTTTTTTATTTCCTTCTTAAGAGCCCTGACCCACAATGCTGGCCATGGTTTTCCCTGCCTTCCAATTCATCAAGGGTGTCTGGTGTCTTTCCCCTTGGAAAGACCCCCAGATTGAAGTGGGGGAGGGAGGGGGCAGGCAGTTTCCCTTCCCATGCTGGCACCCAGACAATGTTCAACTATGATTGGTAGTAGGTTTTGAGGGAGAGCCTGCCTCCAGTGAAGGTGAGCAAACCAGAGATAAATGCCTTTAAGGAATTTGTTGGAGGCACCCAGGTAGGAGCAACCCAGTTTGAGGGTTGCAAAAGGACCCTTCTGGAAACTATGCATGAGACTTCCAGGGCCTTGAATGCCTAAGAAAGTCAAAATTGAATTTGAAACTTGATTCTGAGAGTACTAGGGAGCCATGGATGGTTTTAGACAAGGGAGTGACTTTTCTCTTAGAAAGTCTCAGCAGGCAGAGGAGGAACCTAGGGGTCAGAGGCCAGGAAAACAGTTTGGAGGCTATTTCAGGAGTCCAGACAAGAGACTGCTGGGCTGGCATTGTGCCACATGGAGAGAGAAAGGATGCCTATTGCCCATGTCATGCTCAGGCCACCCACAGGCTGTGCCTTGAAGAGCATGTGGTTACGCGGAGTCGTTCTATGATTGTCTCTCAAGTTATTGCTTCTAAAGATGGTACACAGCACCTTTTTTTGGGGGGTAGAGGGACGGAGTCTTAACTTTGGATTCACTTAACTCGAAAATGAAAGTGGTTTTATGGGGTGTTTATTTCTAATCACAAAAATAATACATACTCCTTGTAAACAATTAAGAAAATTACTTAAAAAGTAAAGAATAGCTGAAATCCCACTATCATGGGATAACTTGGTGAATAACCATTATTCAACAAATATTTATTGAGTACCTACTATGTGCTGGGTACAGAGCCATAGAGGATATAGCAGTGATCAAAACAGACAAAAATCACTGCCCTTATGGAATTCATAGTGCACCAAAAACGGTATGCCTACAGATGCACTGCCAATAAGTTGACAAGAATGGGGAGCATAGTGGGCCCTCTACTTTGGAACTGGCTTCTTTGTCTTAAGAGGACTATTTGTGTCATAGGCATCTTGTCTGGCTTGCTCTGGCCTTTATAGGAAATCAGTGGGGGGTGAGCTCAGGAGTGACACTTCTTGGGGCTTTCTCAGCCGGACTTGGGGAGACCAGTTCCCTCAGCAGCCATTGAGATCCAGCACCTGCACTACATGTTGTCACTGGGGAAATGGGGTGGTGGCTGTAGCCCAGAGAGAGGTAGTGACCTGCTCTTGGTCACACAGCAAGTCCCCCAGTCTCTCTCCCAGGCAGAGTCTATCTCAGTTGGGTACTTGGCGTCAGGCAGAAGAGTGTGCTGTTCCCACCTGCCAAGTGCAGCTCTGCAGATCCTGATTTCAACATCAGGCCTCCCACTCCTTGCCCTGCCCTGGCGGCCACTTTGGATTTTCCCCAGACAGACATTCCTACATGGCCTGTCTGCTCAAGTCCAAAGCCCCAGGGGGTGGGGGACCTCTGGGCCCACACTGGGGATAAAGAAAGCCACTGGATCCTGGGCTGTCATGGCCTGGGAGCAAGAGGCTGGGAGTGAGCAGGCATCTCACTATCCAGAGAGGTCGGCGGGAGGCACCTGGTGATGCTGGGTTCTGGTGAGCTGTAATGGGCTTGAACATTTGTACGCCTTCTGTACTGCTGCCCAGAACATACTGAGGTGCTTCTGAGTGCTTCTCCACCACTCTTCCTCTGTTCATACTAACCATAGCACCCCAAAGCAAGTAGAGGCTCAGTAGGGAAAAGTGCTGGACACAATAGGCCCTGCAAGATTGGGGGCACAGAGGAGTCAGATGCTGAGCTCCAGCAACCACGCCACCCCAGTGTGACCCTGAGTCTGCACTCAGCTCTGGGTCAGACTGCGTGTGTGGCCTTAAGTCCTCCCCCTCCTCCACTCTCCCCCTCTCCCTGCTGAGCCCCATTTCTCCCTCTGCAATGTGGACGGCATCCTCCTGGGCCTGCACGAGCCTTTGTCTGGGGAGTATCAGGAATGGAATTCGGCTGCTTCAGCCCAGACGGGAGGTGTGCTGCACAGCCAGGCAGTGAGACAGACAGACAGGCAGCTTCAACAGTAAAGGAAATTGCCTTTCCCTAACTGCAGAGAGCTTATGTCAGTCCAACCCGGGGGCCATCCGGAAGCCCCTGTCAAAGCTGAGTCTTGGGAGAAGCAATAAAACGCCAGGACTGCTGAGGCATGGACATTCGAGCTGCCTTGCTGTCCCTGGCCTTCAAAGGCGACTCCAGAAATCAATGGGGAAAGATTCATTAGAGGCCTTGGGTGTTGAGCTCCCACCACCTCCGGCAGTCCCTTTGTTAGCCGGCCGGAGCTTCCTGTCTGAGCAGGCTGCCTCCGCTGAGAAACAACCATGTTCTTCCAGACAGCAGGCTGGGGACCTGGTCTCTGGGCGGGCAGGCAGGAGAGGCAGGGCTCACAGACCCTGCTGCTCACTCATTCGTTCCTGACTCCCTCACTCATTCAGGCAGCAAATAGCACACATCTGCCTGCATATTTCAGGGACTGCTGAAATAGCCTGTGCAAAAGGGACAAAAGTCATCATCATCTCGACAGGGAGTTTACCTTCTGGAAGGAAGGCGGAGGGAATGAGAGAAGTCATTCACCTACACCAGTCGTATACGGTGTGCAGGCAGAACCCAGTCAGGAACGAGTTGCAGAAGGGTGGCCATTGTGGCTCAGGAGGGCTTCCCCAAGAAGGGGTCACCTAGTGAAAGCCTGCAGGAGGGAGAAGGAGCCTGGGACCGGAGAAGAGCTGCCCGGCAAACCCCTGAGGGTGCATCTGGGATGTCGGCAGCCAGAGGGGAGCAAGGTGGGAGCAGAGTAACCTGGGGAGGAAGCAAGGTCATGGAGGTGGAGGCCAGGCCACCAGGATCGGTGGGCCAAAATAAGTATTTGGATTTTGCACTGAGCGAGCCACAGCCACTGGAGGAAGGGATAGGAGCCGACGAGGGATGTGCTGCAACTTCCATTTTCACCGTGTCGCCGTGGGTATAAATTGCTGGGGCTGCAATGATAAAGACACAGACCTTAAACCACAGAAATATATGCTCACAGTTCTGCGGGCCAGACATCCAAAAGCAAGGTGCGGAATTGGCCTGGCCATGCCCTTTCTGACTGCTGTAGGAGGGTCTGTTCCAGGCCCCTTTTCTAGCTTCTGGTTTCCCTGTCATGTGACTCCTTACATGACATTCTCCCTATGTGCATCTACCCCCTACCTCTCTCTCTCCAAATTTCTGCTTTTTATAAGTCCACCAGTCATAGGGAACCAAGGGCCACCCCAACAGCCTCATCCTATTTCCAAATAATGTCCTGATCACAGGACTTCAGCATCTTTGGGGGACAGTTCCACCCACAGCAGGCTCCCAACCTCTGAGAATCATCACTGTTATCTCCTTTCGTCCTCCCTAGGATGAACCTGGTGTTAGGTGTCCTCAATCCCATGTTACAAATGAGCTGGCGGAGCCCCAGAAAGCCTGAGTAACTTGTCCAGGGCACCAGCTAGTCAGTACTCTTTTCCTGAGCCTCGGCCTCCAAACCAAGCCTGTCCCTTCCCTCCACAGCTCGTTAGTAGGGGACCTGGACAGTTCCTTCCTGATCCACTCTAGCCTCTGTTTGTTGGCTTCTCTGCCCACATGACACATTGGTGGCTAAGTGGCAGTGAGCATCCCAGGGGCAGAGGCAGACAGCCTTTGGGGTGGCTGCCTTCCCCGCTGAGCACGTAGAGAGAAGGCAGCTCTTGGAGAATGAAGCCACCTCAGTGGCCATTATGTAGATTCCGGGATTGCCTCCCCACTCCTCTCTTTTTCAGCCTGGAAGGAGGCTTTTCTGGGCCCCCAATCACCTCACAATTGTAGGGCTTCTCGGGGGTGTGGAAAGGAGGTGTAGGGGACGGATGAGTTCTATTTTCCTGATGGAATGAGGATAAGATTTGGGTAGAAGCCAAAACACAGACTTCTGGGAGTGTGGTCTGAGCTTAGGACAAGGACCTTGGTAGCAGGTAAAGCAAGAGGGAGAAGGGGTGCAGTGAGGAGGAGGACCCTGGAGGGTTTCCTCTTCTTTGTCCCCTAGCCCACCTCAGGTGGAGTCCCAGCCAAAAAAGAAGAACAAGGAAAGGAATTATTTCAGGCTGTGCAATGTGTGCTAGAAAGAATATAAAAGGAGTCGGGGCGCCTCTGTGTGTGTCTGTTGTCCTCTCTGCTCTGGGCCTCGGAGCCCATCTTGGAAATGGGGGGCTTTGGTTACTGTACACTTGCTGTCCGATTGCTGGGTAGTTTAAATCGTGGAGCGGGTGGTGGACTCCTCTCTGTGCCTCCATGCTGTTGTCTCTAGAGTAGAAACAATAATCACATCTTATCAGAGAGGGTTGTTGATGAGAACAGCGAGAAAGTGCCTAGACCCAGACCTGGCAACCAGCAAGCACTATGTTGCCATGGGTTCTGTTATTTCAGACAGAGCAGAGGCCTGGATCCGGCTTCGGCCCAGTTCTGTGTCCCAAGTGGGAGTGTGCCCTTCTGCTGTTCCTGTGTGTGGGTAGGGTTCTGAGGCCTGGCGGGGGGAGGCCCCCCGCCCCGAGACACCTGCCTTGGCCAGGAGCTGAACCTCAACTGTGCCTTTCTTATTGAAGACAGGACAGGTAGAATTGAGGTTGACCAGGGCCTTGGAAGGAAAAGGGCAGAGGGAACATTATCAAAAGACACAGGAGTTTGTGCCCAGTCCCCTCAGAGATGAGAGGATAGAAGCCCCAGAGAAAGGTCCCTGGAAGCGGTGCTCCTGAGTCAGCACCCAGGACCAAGCTGTCTGGGAGACGTGCTTGGGGGAGACATGCTCTGGTGAGATGTGCTCCAGTGAGACGTGCTCCTGAGCATGTGTTTGTCCTTTTATCTACTTCTGCCCTGTGTTCCCTTCCATGCACTTTGAAAAGGACCAATTGTCTGAAGGTGGATGGCCCACAGACCTGCCCAGGGCCTTCCTGTCTACCTCCCTCTCCCTGTGAGTGCTTGAGCCTGCATGGGTGACATCTCTGGGATCCATGTTGAGACCTACTGAAGGAGCAAGGCTTGAATCAGGAAGACTGAGTGCCCCAAGAGCCACCTCTGGGTCTGTAGTCTGAGGGGAGGGAGATTGGCTTTCAGGTGCCCCAAGGCCTCCCACTACACAAAGCTCTGCAGGGGAGCCACCCAGCCCTGAGCCACACCCCACCCCAGGGTGACCTTCATCCTAGGTGGCTTTACTCTTTTTCTCCTTACTGCCCTGGACTGCTGGTCCAGGGTCTGGGAGCCCCATCCCTCTGTAGGTGAGCTGGGATGCTGAGGGGGCTTCTCCCACACCCCAGACCCAACCCTAGCAGTCCCCTCCCTCTAGGGCCTGGCTGGTCCTTTAGAGGTGGGTTCCACGTGACAAGCTTCCTGAGCTGGGGCAGCATCCTCCCTCCACCCTCCTCTCTTCCTGGCTGCAGTGCTGTGATTTATTGGTCGCCCCTCCTTGACAGGGCTCACAGCAGGAGGAGTTCAAACACTCGCAAGAAAAGCCACCCGCTATTGATCCCCGAGCAGGCTTCGAGAGCGCTCTCGGGCATTCATCAAGGAGCCAGGGCCCGGGGGCGCAGCTCTCCCTTTTTTCTTCCTTTCTTCTGACTCCCAAATCATTCCCCGGGCTGGGCCCCCCTCGCTGAGGTCACACGGAGTGCTCTCGGAGTGACTGAGCGCTGAGGTGGAGCTCCTTTGTCTGTGCCCCTTTCCTGTAGATCCTTATCAAGGCAGGCGCCCAGGGGGTGGGACGGCTCACTGTGGGCCCCAGGCTTTTGAGCAAATCTTTGGAAGTTAGAAAAGTGGAATTGGAATGTGAAGTTAGTAGGGAAAAGCCTTTCTGAAGCAGGAACTGGTGGGAATACCCGGATTTCCTTAGGCTGGAAAGTGTAGTATTGAGGAGAGCTTGCTTCCAATTGGGCAAGAGAGGTCCCTGAGTGGGACCCTGAGCAGACCTTGAAATTAGCATGTGAAATTCCTCGCTTTGGCTGGTGAATGCAACTTGAAAATAATTTGTTTTCCTAGTTATGTCAATCTGATAGTGGAGAGTATTTACTTGGGGGAGTTGGGTTCTTACCTCGAGAAACTAAAAAACTGTGGGCCCCAGGCCAGAGAAGCTTAAATGTTAGCATATTAATGCTCTTCTACCCCACCCTGGGGTTTTTCCCTGAGTGGGTCCCTGGAAGGTGGGGGAGGGAGGACTGGTGGGGCTATCTGTTTCCCAAGCAGTGCCTCCAGGTGTGTCCCTCTGGTATAAACCTCTGCTCAATTCCTGGAACCAATTCTAGCTCAACCTATAGGAACGGTTTTCTGAACTAAGTGCCTGGGGCTGGCCACAGAGTATCAATTCCTACAGGGTGTTTCAAGAATGACCCCGAGAGCTCTAAAACTTGAGTGGTTGGTAGTTCCGAACTATTGTTGCACAGAACTTCTAGGAAGGGAGCTTCCAGGCCAAAAGTGACCTACTTGCTTGAGGTCTTGGCTGTTTGGATTCTATATCAAACCCTGACATTAGGTTGAAACCATAAGTTAGAAACTGGGACTGAGAGACACCCATCTCAGTGTTTTCTTCTGAAAAGTGGGCCAAATCACCATGCCCATCTGTTTCTGGGTGTCTCGGCTGAGCACTGGGCTTTGGAGTATGTTGTTCTGGGTTTCTGCAGTGGGGACTGGGCCAACCAAAGAAAGAGGAGAGTTCTCGCTGACCACGGGGCTTCTCCTTGTGGGATCCCAAACCCCGGTGGGACTGCTTGGGATGGGCAGGACCCTAATGGATGTCTCAGCAAATAAATGATTGTTCTCAAGGAAGCCATTGTAACCCAAAATGTGGGAAGTTCTTAGAGTAAGTGAGATGAGCAAAGCGTATAATCTGTGCAGTGCAGAGAAGTAAGTCTTTTTCCCCCTGGAGGCCCTGAGCTTGGCCCCTGGAAGAGGACGCCAATTAATCTCTCTTGTAGGGAGCTAGTTCTTGTCCAAAAGGCAGCATGTTATAAAGTCTGAATTCATCCATTTAACCATCTCCTCGGAGGGGAAACCCTCATGACAACTGCATTGCCAAATGCCAACCCCAAAATAGGTATTTCAAGTATCAGTGGGTAGGATTAGAAGGCTCTAACCATTTATGTCAAAGGAGGAGCAATAAATAATTTCTAGATAAGTGATTTGTCTCCTCCACTTCCTAGGAGGGCAGTGGGACAGTTAGGAAGGTTTAAGGGGCACCCAGAGGCTCAGTTTAAAAAGGGTGGGGGTGGGGTAATCCCGGAATGAAGTCGTAGAAGCAATGGCAAAGGCTAGTGAACTTGATCAATTTCTTGAGATGGCGAGGGGAGCAGTGCAGGGCACTCCGACATAGATATTTTAAGGCCGTTTCTGGCTACCTTAGGTTTGAATGATGGCATCCCACTTACCTTCCTAATTGTTTGGGGGCAGTTAGGTCACCATTCAAGAAACTTTCACTGGTGGGTGGGCGGGGCTGGGAGAGAGGGCTATAAAAAGCTTCTCCCCTAGGGGATGATGGGAAGTGCCCACAAAAGAGGGAGGGATGAAGAGTCCTTTGGGGTCGGGCAGTGGGTGGGGGTCCATGGTTGTCTGTGGTACACCTGGGCTAAGCTCAGCTCAGTGCCAGGAGCTTCTGCGACCGACAGGCTGGAAGGAAGAGGCCATGGCCACCACAGGATGCAAAGTCATGAAGGCAGCAGCTCCCGGGGAAGGGCGGGGCCTCAGGCAGCTGCGGCCCCCCGGCTTCCCTATCGCCGCTGGCTCCAGGGCACAGGAACTCCCCGAAGTCGAGGAACTCAAGTGTATGTGCGCCCGCTCTTCCAGCCCCGGGCTCCACACTCGGGGAATCCCTGGGTGGCAGGGCCCCCATGCCTGGGAAGATACCGTGCTGCCTGCCTTTTCCGCCCCCAACCCCTTCTGGAAATCCAACCGACGTCGCAATCCGGATCGGCCAGTCGTGCCCGCCTCCTCACCCCCCCCCCCGCCCCGGGCCACGGCCGCTTCCAAGTCAACTCCCTCCTCCGCCTTCACCGCGCGGGATACCTCGTTAGCATGACCACTTGGGATGATTCGCTGCAGGGGGTGGGGAGGTGGGAGACACCCGAAGTCATCCCCACTAGCGCCCTCCCGGTGGTCCCCCTCGGGGCGACAGCGCTCTGGAAGCCCCACTTGCACTAGTGTTGCTTCCAATTAATTGCCTAGGCGGAGGGGGGCGGGGAGGGGGCCTGGCCGCCGCCCCCGCCCGGAGGCAGGAGCGCCGCTGGTCGGGCGGTGCGTTCGCTCCGCGGCGGCGTGCACCAGCACCACCCCTGCGTGCAAGTTTGAAATGTGAGCTGCCTCCGATTCATACTCGCTTGTGCTCCCTCGCAGCAAAGTGGCTGGGCTGGCCGTCTGCGCGCGAGTGAGTGCGGGCCGCGGGCTGGGGGCGGGGGTGTGGGCGGCGAGGCTCGCGGGGCGGGTAGGGCGCGCGCGAGCCGAGGTTCCCTGGAGACACCGAGACAGGTCTGCGAGCCTTTCATCTTCCTCCCGCGCTCCTCCTTCCTCCCCTCTCTCCCTCCTCCCCCCACCCCCACCCCCC